>OV121138.1:2372065-2972065 GCA_921294245.1 Brassicogethes aeneus | reverse complement strand
TCAAATTCTTGAAAATTAAAAAATTTCCATAATTCTAAATTTTACAATTTATTATAGATTTTAAAATTTTTCACAATTTTTAAAATAAACTAATTTTGAAATTAAATATTATAAAAAAATAGATAAGCCAAACATTTTAAAAATTTAAAAGTAACACAAACAGTATTTGATAATTTAAAAAAAAATTAAATTTCCCAACATTTTCAAAATGACAAAAATTTTCAAATTCTTGAAAATTAAATTTTCCATAATTCCAATTTTTTATAGATTTTAAAATTATTCACAATTTTTAAAATAGACTAATTTTTGAAATTATATATTATAAAAAAATAGACAAGTCAAACATTTTTAAAATTTAAAAGTAACACAAACAGTATTTGATAATTTAAAAAAAAAAAAAATTTCCCAACATTTTCAAAATTAAAAAATTTTCAAATTCTTGAAAGTTTAAAATTTTCCATAATTCCAAATTTTACAAAGTTTTATAGATTTTAAAATTTTTCACAATTTTTAAAATAAACTAATTTTTGAAATTATTTATTATAAAAAAATAGACAAGCCAAACATTTTTAATTTAAATTTAATTTAAAAGCAACACAAACAGTATTTGATAATTTTCAAAAAAAACTAAATTTTCCAACATTTTCAAAATTACGAAAATTTTCAAATTCTTGAAAATTTAAAATTTTCCATAACTTTCCTTAATTCCAATTTTAATAGATTTTAAAATTTTTCACAATTTTTAAAATAAACTAATTTTTGAAATTATATATTATAAAAAAATAGACAAGCCAAACATTTTTAAAATTGAAAAGTAACACAAGCAGTATTTGATAATTTTCAAAAAAAAATTAAATTTCCCAACATTTTCAAAATTACGAAAATTTTCAAAATTTTCCATAATTCCAAAATTTACAAATTTGTATGGATTTTAAAATATTTCACAATTTTTAAAATAAACTAATTTTTGAAATTTACAAATTTTCCAAAATATAGAATACTTTGAATTTTAGTATTTTTTCAAAATTATCAAAATTTTGTAATCCTTTTTAATAATTAAATTTCTACCCAGTTTGGGGGGCGCTTGTTTTTTGTTGGAAATGATGAATTAAAAAAACTGATAAATATGAAATAAAATTACCATATCGTTCCAAGTCAATTTTAACACATTTAAGACAAATTTCAAGGAATTTTATTGTTAAAATGACACGTTAAAAAAACTGTAAAATATTTTAGTATTTCTTTTAGCACTTTACTTAAAAACGTTCGTCGGTTTTTTTAGGCAATTTGTTAAAGAGATTTGCACCCAAAAAAACACCACACCACATTAAACAAAATCATTTACGGCAGCTTTTTGCGCCTTAACATTGTTCATTATTTCTAAATTAATCCATTAAATTATTTCCCTCGCTATAATATGCCAACTCATATCTTTAATTAAATTTCTGCCTAAACAAGTTTTAAAGCCGTGCACGTAACGTAAGGACTTTAATATCAATAAAAAACAATTACATTTAATTTACCATTGTAATAATACAAATTTGTTTTGTATAAACGCCTAAAAACAATCTTAGAGTAATGCCTAGAGTAAATTATTATTCGATTTGGTATGGGTAATGTGGTTTTAATGATGCGACTGTTTTAAAACGTATACAGGTACGAAGAAAAATAATAAAAACTTCTGATGATTCGTGGGACGTAGAAAACTGTAAAATTAAAGAAATAAAACGAAGAAAAATAATAAAAACTTCTAATGATTCGTAGGATGTAGAAAACTGTAAAATTAAAGAAATAAACCTTTCACCTTTGATTTGTTTTTAAGAACTTAAATGAGATATCTCAATAGATCAGTAGAAAAATGCAATAGTCCAGAAATCAGAATAAACCTTGTTTTATCAATATGGTAGTAGCGCCACCATGTGATAAAAAAACATTTTTATCAGTGTAGGTAACCAGAATTCAGCTTTCAATAAGCAGCTGTCTACTTTTTTCGCTTTTCGTAGAAATTTATTTCATTTGGATTTATTTTTTCTGACTTTTTAGCGAAATTGGTCTGTTTTGTTCAGTTTTTTATTTTAAAATTGACAGAATTTTAAATTTTTTTTCATTTTAAGAGCTTAATTTGCCTTCTTTCTCATTATCAAATTTATAATGTCTTATCGTTTCATCTATTATTTTTATTTTTTTATCAAGGATTACATTAATTGTTTATTGTTTAAATACATAAATTATTTAATTAATATATAAGGTTTTTTCGTGTTTAAAATCTAGCACGAATTTTTTTACCCTGAAAAAAGATCAATTAAAAAAAATTATAGCAGATTAGCAGGTTTTATTTATATCTAGTGTTTTATTTAAACTATATATGTACAAATATTTAAATGTTAACCAAAATAAATTTAATACTTTTTGAAAAGATACCGCTCGTACGAAATTATTTAATACGGGCCTGGCAGAATACATATCTTCTCTTATACATTCCCTTGCTCCGCTTCCCCGATTTTTGGCACGCTGGTTTCATGTAAGCGATACTGAACAGGGCAAGTCTATTTTGTCTGTGATATTAACCTTCCCACAGTTGATTCAAATAAATACGAGTCAACCAAATTAATATAGTTAAATTAACCATTCCTTTTTTTCTGCAAAATTTTTAAAACGATTTTTTTTGTTTCAGGAGGTCTAAGCACTACGGCCATAGTAAAAATCCAGGTAACCGACGTGAACGACAACCGTCCGGCTTTTTACCCTCGGGAGTACAACGTTTCTCTGCGCGAAGGCGGCGGTCCTTCTTCCGCCACCGTCCCCGTGGTGGTGGTGGCGGCCACAGATCCGGACTCGGGGAAATTCGGCGCGGTCGCCTACAAAATCGCCGCCGGCAACGAAGCGGGACTCTTCAGGATCGACAGGAACACGGGAGAAATCTTCGTGTCGAGACCTAGCTTGCTGTCGACCAGAAGCCAGCCGTATCACAAGTTGAACATCAGTGCCAGTGACGGCGGTAACTTGAGGTCCACCAACGACGCGGAAGTTTTCATAAGTGTCATCGATTCCGCGCAGAGACCGCCCATTTTCGAACATCCCAGGTATACTTTTAGTGTCAGTGAGAGTGTCAAGGAAGATACAGTCATTGGGAACGTCAAAGCTACTGTCAATGACAATGGTAAGTTTTGTTCCTTTTTATTTCTCTTTATTTTCTGAGAACGTTTTGGATGACTTCCGCACTAATAAAGCAACATTCTTCAAGAATTTGATTTTTCAAGTCTTTTAAATTTTGTGGTCTGTTGGAAATTAAAAGTACGTCTTGTTGAAACCAAATGGTATCACTTGGTAGATCGGGATCTCCATTCTCATTGGGAAACATCAAACATGTGGGAAAAAGATAGTTTTGCAAAAATTCCAAATACGTTTGTCCTGTCATTTTCTCGTCAAAGAAGAGACCCATGATCCGATTTTCCACCATTCCTGGTATTGGGAATTTGCCTCTACTACCTACCCTATGAAGATTTTCTCTGCTCCAGTAGATACCTACAATTTTAAAGGGTAGCATTCAAACAGAATTTAACATAGATTCACAAAATACTGTAGTCTACGGTCCGAATCATCTTCCTTAGGTTCCTGTACTAGTCTAATTTTGTATGGATGGTACTTTTCTTTCTTCAAAAAACCTAGCTGACTTGACTTTTAGCTGCGACCAGGCTAAAAGCAATTTGAGGATCTTCCAACGTAACAAAATGTCAATTTTAGTGTTTTCACTAATAATCGGACGGTCAGGTTTCAGAATATCTTTGACATGTCCAGTCTCTCTGAACTTCCGTTCAATTTTACTATCACTAAAGTTCGAATCTCCGGTCACTGTAAGATGTAACTGCTTTTAAGCTTCCTTAAGGACATTTTTAGGATGTTTTAGAGTTTTTTTCTAAAACCGTCATTGTGCAAACATTTCTTAAAATGTATGGAGTTATTCGGCGAGATAATACAAAATGGTAGTCGACTTTTTGTCGTTGTCTCGGCCATATAATGTACGGCCTAAGGTGTGTTATTTTTAAGCAACTTTTTTTTTCAACTAAAAAACAGGCTAAAAACTTTCAGGAAGGTGAAAAAAGAAACCTCTAAAAATTTGAGCTCTTAATATTAACATTAAGTGGTGCCTGTTCCTAACTTTCCATTTTCCATTTAAATAACATGGAAAACATTTTTTTCTTTTTTCTAATTTTTGTAGCTTGACATTTGAGCATTTTAAAAACGAACTGAAAAATTATTTTGGTAGGAAATTGAACGCTCTACAAAAAAGTTTAAATATATTTTTTCATAGAGTGAGCCGTTCTGAAGGTATTCAAACTTAAAGTTGCCTTTAACATTTCGAATCGCGGCACGTTAGCGTGCCAATGACAATGTGTAATCCGAACGGTAATATACCGACTGAGCCGATATAATCTTTTATCAGAGTTATCGACTTTAAAATTATAAAAAATAGAGAAAAATTAAAAATTCAATACAATAACAAATTCATTGTTTTATTTAATCTATTATAATTATTGTACAAATTAATTGAACACAAATAACTTTTTTTGATAGTAAATAAAATAAAATGGAAAAAAATTGAGATGTAAGTGTTATTTTCTTTCTAAACGAAAATAATTATTTTTTCTTAAAATAATTTTTAAGACATAAAAAAAGTATTAGTTTAATAAAATAAAAGTGCTAATTTCATACATTTGCAAGTTTGAATACCTTCAAAACGGCTTACTCTATGAAAAAATAAATTAGAAATTTTTTGTAGAGCGTTCAATTTCCTACCAAAGTAATTTTCAGTTCGTTTTTACAATGCTTAAATGTCAAGATACAAAAATAAGAAAAAAGAATTATTTTTTGTCCATGTTATTTAAATGGAAAATGGAAAGTTAGGAACAGGCACCACTTAATGTTATTATTAAGAGCTCAATTTTTAGACGCTTCTTTTTTACCTTCCTGAAAGTTTTTAGCCTGTTTTTTAGATGAAAAAAAAAAGTTTCTCAAAAATGACACACCCTAGTACGGCCCTTGTTTCTTGATGTAATGGTTCAAAGAGGATAGGTATTTCATGTAGCATATGATAATATCGCGACTTCTTAACAACAAACTCCACCACGGTCGGGATGATATTCTCGCCGTTTTAATAAATCCTGTTGGAGAAATGAAAACCCGCAATTAAACGCTTCGATGATGCTCCTAACTCAAGTCTTCAGTATCAACAACTAGAAATACAAATCTATTAAAAAAAATTTACATTGTTGTGAGTTCCAACAATAGTTATTTGTACAGTTTTTACAAGTTTAATTCTTGAAAAACATTAAAAGCCTTCATAAAAGGATCAAGGTCATTAACATAACGAACTAAAAGCCTTTTGGTACGATCTTTTACTGCGGTTTTATAGTTTTTGGTCGTATAAATTGCAATTTAAACTAAAACGAAATATAAACGCAATTATTGTTTTTATATCTCGTGAAGAAAACCCTCGGGACAAAGTCTGCAATCAATGCCACATTGTAAATACTGTTTCTGTTGAGGATAGTCCTACACAAACACCTGTAATTATTATATTTAATAAAAGAAATTTAAATGGTAACCTTGCGTACTAATACATTTGTATACTCATTCTTAATCATACTTTTACTTTGAGGTTATTTATTTTACGTCATACTTGTCAGAACAAATACATGAAGTCCCTGTCAGAAATTGCATTTTTTAAGCATTCTCCAAACACAACATACATATCACAATACTCAGTGAGTACTACTCATATATGCGCTTCTGGGACACCCTGTATACCGTATTTTTGGTGTAAACCACGGACGCATTAAAAAATAGTCAATACAGTTTTGCATTTGTTTGAGAAATACTTATCATACTTGAAGTAGTACAGTTGTCTGAAATGAGTGTGTAATAATAAATAACTGGCATAATCTGCAAAATCCTGTCGCGACACTTAAATGGAAATGCTGGCGATTTTTTCCTTAGTTGTTCGATTAATTTAACAGTACATATCTGTATTTCTTATAGGTGAAAAAATAATCGTTAACATAAATAACATGAAATTACGTTAAATACGTACGCGCACAAGAGATACGGACTTATTAAAATAAGAAAATACTTCCATCTGTCACATAAATATGACAATTTGAAATTTTAATTATGACATATAACAGTACACGGCTATGGAAGTCATAGAAGAGACCGAGAGACCGCGTATTTTATTTTATAGATTACTGACCAATTAGCTGTGAAAATATTAAGTCGTTGTTTTGCTAGACAAAAATGAAAAACATTTCCGGCAAAAACTTCATCAAGTGTGCCATGTCACATGATAACGTCAAAGCTATATTTATTTTAACTTCCAATAAAGTATGAGAGATAGAGGGTAGACATTCGAAGAAAAAATCTAGCCATCCTAGTTCCATTTTATTATTGTCTTTTGAGGTTAAAAACGAAACACAAACATAACCTATTTCGTTGACAATTCAAAACTTTTTGACTAGGTATCCTGTAGAATATGCAGTTTGTTTTTTTATTCGGAATTTGACACATTTTATTATGTTGGTACTATATGTCAATATACTTTGGTATTTTTAATATTTAAAATTGGTAATCCTGTTTTGTACTCGACATTAGTCATTTAATTGTTAGAATTATAGTAAACAATGCCAAAGATAACAGAAAAATCTAAACAAAACATTATTTTTATGAAATAATTAATTTTTGCTTCGTTTGGGGTCCCTAGAATTTGCCAACTAAACCCCCAAATTCCAATTAAAAAAAAAACTGTAAGACAGTTTTCCAAGGCATATTTGATACAAACACATAAAATATTATATTATTATACGAGAGATAATGCGCATAATCTCGAGTGTAATACTATACTTTATCTACTCCAATAAGTAGAAAATTAAATAAATAAAATCTGACATGTGTCAAATGGTTAACCTCACTTTTATCCTGCCAAACAACACCAAATACAGAAAAAATAATCAAAATAATTTTTCTTTTTGTAATCAAATAAATTAACTATGTCATAAATAATTCTAAACATTAGATTAAATTGGAAGGGACACATGTAATTTGTAAAACTAATAGATTTTTTCGTGGCTAAAGGCGGTTAAAAATTTCACTTTTCTTTAATTAATATTTAACATATGTAGGTATCTGAAAAGCGTTGAGAAATTTGCTATAATTAATCTTTTTAGTTAAACATGGTGTTTACATTTGAAATGTTAAAAGTTATTAATATTATATTAGGATTAATTTTTAATGAAAGTTGTCGTAAGCTATTCCATTAACTATTTGAGAGTAGATGATAATATAAATTATATTATAATAATTTTTAAAAGCATCTCTCTAAAAATGAATTAGTCAAAAATGACTAATTGTCATAGCGAAAAAGCAGCTACTAATAATTCTCGTCAATAGCAATTTGCATCCTGAAGATTTAGCAGTTAATTTCCATGTAGGATATTGTCCCATGAATTCGAAAATTTCGTCAAGAATTAGAAAAGTAGAACTGTTTTTGAAATCTAGTCAATTTTCCATATATGGAAAATTGACTATATTTCAAAAACAGTATGAAATTAACTATATTTCAAAAACTTACATATAATTGGCTGTTAAATGTTGGAGATACAATGGTATCCCATGGTTAACCATGGTATGTGTGAAAAAGCAGCCACTATACTAACTAGTCATTTTTGATTAATTCATTTTTAGAGAGATAAAATAGGTTTTCACAATTATTTGACTTATTTCGAGAAAGCTGGTCTACCGAAAGTATTAGATTAGTTGTCTCGTTAATGAAGTTAATTTCAAAAGTATTTAAGTACCAATGTTACGAAACCTAACGGGTCAAAGAAGCTCTTGGAATTTATTATAAACATGCCCACTCCAATTATTTTAGATTTCCGATTAACACATTAAATTTGAGCTTTTAAGTAGCGTATATTAAACAACATTTTCACCTTGAACCGATCAAGCGATGATCAATAAAGATACGATGGGTCGTAAAAATAAGATAAATCTTGTTTATGTTGGCAAATTAGATACCTTAGAGCAGGTACGATAGACAATAAAAATGAAAACGAAATAATTATGCGCTAGTTGCCTCAGTTGCACTCGTTTTTTTTTTTTTTAATTTTCAACAATGCCGTCCGAAAGTATGGCCGGAATTCATTAGTTTTGCGAAAATGTCCGATACTCCAAATCCTACCAAACGGGTCAAACGAAAGGCGTAACGAGATTTCAACCGATCGCACAGTGCAGTAGTCTACATTTTATAAATATGTTACTTCAACATACCGCCGGTCATTTGGACCTCATCAGTGCCGGGTAGCCATGTGAAAATTGGTAAACTCATTGTTTCGACAGAACCCTTTATAATAAATTGTTATTAACTTCTCATTTAGTATTTTTTTCCCCCAAAAGTCTCACTGTAGCTCGGTGCGGCGGCCATCAGCCGGTCCCCCCTTTGCATCGGGGAACCGAGGGGCGGAAATTTGGAGACAAGCACAGAGTCAATTTAATACGCCGACGCACAATGATTTAAAACGGACAAAAAGTTTTGAATTTGATTTAGGTACTTTGTAAACAAAATTCTGATGCGTTTAAAAATTCGAAAAATGCTTCTTCTGAAGTGTCCCATCAATATTAGAAAAATCTTTAAATAAAATATATGTTGAAAATACGTTTAACTCATTTCATATGTCTAGGGGGTCAACCGATCTTTTTAAGCTAAGAGAAAATTTGATTTGATTTTTTTACGTATTTTTGAATCTTTTTTTTGTTTTGCCTTTAACAGATATTTATGTATCAGCAGTAAAGTCGTATTTTATATCACGAATGTGGAAATTATTTGCCGAGGCATATAACAAAGTGAGTGATAACAAATGACTTTAATGCCGAGGTGCATATTAAATTTTATCCGAAATCACATTTAATAATACTAATAATTAATATATATAATAATCAAATAAATAAATCAATCAAATGTCATTTAAATGTAGGAACGTATACTGTTTGTTGCGACGGTTATGACGGTTATATTTGCCGGCCGCGGCGATTTTTAATCTAATTAATAAAATTAACTTATTATTTTTATTAAACAACATTTTATACATAAATATATTTAAATTTTACTAAAACTTGTCTTAGCTTAAGTAAAACTAATCTTATTAGCTAATCTGGCCCTATTAAAAACATAACCTTTAACTTAAATTTAACTGAAGGGAGATTAATCTAAACCTAACTTAAACCCATAAATTGAAGACTAAGATTAACTAAATTTAACTGAAGGGAGATTAATCTAAACCTAACTTAAACCCATAAATTGAAGACTAAGATTAACTAAGACTAAGTCTAAGAGTATCTTTAATATGCAAACTATTGTTTAATCTTACCAAATTTTAATTAAGTTTTGATTAGTTTTAATAAAATTTATTTACATAGTACAAACAAAAATTATTATCATCGATATTTTTTACTTGAATTTACTTTTACTCCTCGCCCCTGATAAATTAACTTTTTTTTATAAAAAAAATACTTTTTTTTAAATGAGGTATTATTATGATTTAGTACAATTTTGGGCTTAAAATGATCGGTTGACCTCCTAGAAACATAAAGTGAAAAAAAATATCGAGCTCTTTTGGGTTAAACGTATTTTCAACGTACCGCGTGTTGTGTTATATTTGCGATCCCAGTGCGTCAGTAGGATTTATAGAAATAAGCAGTTTGGCTTCGAGCTATTCCTTCTTGAGATTTTAGCCTTTTAAGGTGTCCACATGCTTCGAAAAATAACTGAAACACGACAATATTTTGCTTTAATTCAGGAATTCGACAGTGTTCTTCAGACAAAGTTGATTATTTTCATGATAAACCAGAGCATTACAAAGTAAAGTCAACATGTGTCCAAAACCTCAATTGATTGAAGCTTCATTATCTTTATCGACTTAATATTGTGTAACATTCTGAATTTTACTTACTCTGGCAATTATACCGTCTTTAAATCGGTTTAATGTTCAAATATATCTAAACAGGTGATGGTAATAAGCTGATCCGCGCGGTTCTCGGAATACAATGGACATTTCTCTTCTTTCAGTGAAGTTGCAGACGGACGCGGGACAGTGCATAATTGCCCTCTTTTTCTCGTCTTCTTCCTCCCTTTTTTTTTTCAAGTCCCTTGCTGCGTTGTGTTCGCTGGCTCGTTTGCCTAAATGCTAATAAGCACCCATACAATTCCGCACAAACGGAATCCAAGACCCCGGCTATTTATGGTCCAAACCTATTCAATTAAGTTATGCGCTTTTGTCCCGGCCTTTTGTTCTTCTCTTTTTTACGACTTTACACTTGCTAATACCTCTATACTTTCTATACTTTCTCACTAGTCTTTTTACGAACCATTGCAAACTAAATTGAAGTCTTAAAATTTAAGACGTCCACGGTACTTTCTTCAGTTGACACAGCCATAATTTAAAGAAAACATGTTGGCTTCTTTTAAGGCTAACTTTACACTATTTGAAGAGATCAGAACAATAATTAGTCTGAGGCAATTTTTGGGACGAATAGAATGCAATTTGTCACAGTTAAATCACGCCTTCTTCTTTAAAATAATCTGTAACCTATGAAATGAACAAAATGCTTAAAAAATTGTATATTACCTTTACAAAACTATATTTCATTGTATTATTTCAGGCGATAGAAGAAACGTCAGGTACTCAATCTACTCCGGTGATCCGGATGGTTTCTTCAAGATCGATTCCAACTCCGGCGTCATTCGAACATCATCGAAATTGGACCACGAAACCAAAGCTTCAGTTCTGCTCAACATCCAAGCAACAAGTGGGATACCGCCTGTTCACGGACACACGCAGGTAAAAAAATAAATGTTAATGGCAATGGTCGTGATATACTTAACATAATCGATGTGTTTTAGGTCAACATTGAAATCGAAGATATCAACGATAACGCACCGGAGTTCGAATCGGGCACCGTGCGTATATCGGTGCCAGAAAACGTGGACATAAACGTGCCTTTATACGCCGCCCATGCGAAAGATAAGGACTCAGGCTCTAACGGCATAGTCCGTTACAGAATAGCAAATAATAACGAGAAGTTATTCGAGATCGACCCCAAATTGGGACATCTGTCTCTGCTGAGGAATCTCGATTACGAGACCAAGCAGCGGCACAGTCTCGTCATTACTGCCACCGATATGGGACATCCCGCTCTGTCATCCAACTTGACCGTCATTGTGGAGGTGCAAGATGTAAACGACAACCCTCCCGTGTTTGAAAGGAGCGAGTACAGTTTGCAGGTCTCCGAATCTTTGGCTGTGAATTCGCAGGTAAGTCACCAATAAACAATCTTGACTCACGTTGTATATCCACTGCATCTTTCTGTTTTTTTCTTTAAACCAACAATCAGGTTTAGCACATAATCCCCATGTAGTGTTTGTCTGACCCAGTGATTAAAAGAAACAATATCCAATGATTTATGTAATGACGCGTCACAGCTTGTCGTGAGCGGGGAAATGATGGGGATTATTGTCGTCTTTGCCGAAAAAATCTCATGATAAATGGAGAAAATCTCCTACCCAAGGACTTTTAAAGCCACTGACAAACAGGTGGATTAAAAACTTCGCCAGATACTTTTTGTAGAATAAAACATTTTGATAATGCATATCATGATATAAAAAACTCCAAAAACAGTAACTTAATGGTAAAATCTCATTATGTATTTTAATTGATGCCGAGCATTTTAATACCCATTTCTTCTAGCACTTTAATTATAATTTATTGGATCTGGCATTTGATTACCATAATCAAGGCTTTTAATTAGTGCAATTATTAATATTTAATCCAACGAAATGAAAATGATATGTTGCCGTGCATTTCCTTAATAACAGTATTTATTTGTTTATTTTTCTTTCAGATCTTGCAACTAACAGCTATAGATTCAGATACTGGGAATAACGCCAGAATCACTTATCGTCTAATGCCTTCCAACAATTCGGATGATTCTGATGTCAAAGACATCTTCGGTATATTCCCCAACAGTGGCTGGCTATACTTGAAGGAAACTTTGGACCGCGAGAAAAAGGATAAGTACATCCTTACGGTGGCGGCCACGGACAACGGAACTCCTTCGGAAACGGCCGTGACGAAAGTTTACGTTGACATCCTGGACGCAAACGATAACGACCCTACGTTCGTCAGCGAATCGTACGAGTTCAAAGTGGAGGAAAACTTACGACGGGGTACAGTCGTGGGAAAAATTAAAGCCACCGATGCAGATGCTGGAGTCAACGCGGTTATAAGATACAGTCTTATACCTAGCAATAGCAGTTTCCAGATAAATGCAGCTACCGGTAAGTCCATATTTAACTCATAGATGTAGCTAGTAAATTTTAGCTTACGTCTTACGTCCATTTCAAGCACATTGATTGGTTGACGTAAGCCGTAGAGGATACATTCTGCGACAATTGTAGACCGGGCTTAAACCTTTTGATATGATGTAGATAATCTAAAAAAGCATTGTTAAGTAAAAATCAATTTTTAAAAATATTCAATATCATTCATAAATTTGATTTTGACATTCAAAGTTTTGTTATAACATTCTACAACAAGTTTTTAATAATCTAAAATGTATTGTTGTCATTCTCAAATTTGTTCTTGACATTCTAAAAGAAGCTTGTTGACATTTAAATTTTTGTTTTAACATTTTAAAATGCGTTTTTGACGTTCTTGTGGTTTTGACATTCTACGATAACATTGTTTTTGACATTCCAAAAAAAGCGTTGGCTATAAAAAAGGAGCTGTCACATGTTTTTGGTTTTAACAATTTAAGAAATATAAAATTATTTTTAAACATTCTAATATTTTTTTAACATTCTAAAATAAGCTTTTTCTATAAAAAAGGCGATGTTGTCATTCCTTTGGTTTTGACATCCTACAATAAGTTTTAACATTCTAAAATTTGTAATTTTTAGGTTTTAACATTGCAATAAATCTGAAATTTATTTTTAACATTCTAAAAATTTTGACATTATAAAAAATGCGTGGGCTATAAAAAAGAGGTTGTCACATGTTTTTGGTTTTGACAATTTTAGAAATGTAAAATTATTTTTTAACATTCTAAAATAAGCTTTTTCTATAAAAAAGGAGACAAGTTTTAAACGTTGGCTATTGAAAAAGGGTTGTCGATATTCTTTTGGATTTGAAAATATTTTTGTTAACGTTCTAAAATAATATTATATGGTGGACATCTTACGATAAGTTTTTAACATTCTAAAATATTTTTTTAAATTCTAAAATAAGCTTTTTCTATAAAAAAAGGAGTTGTTGACATTTCTATGGTTTGGACGTCTTACGATAATGTTTTTAACATTCTAAAAATTGACTTTGACATTCTAAAAAAATGCCTTGGCTATAAAAAAGAAACTGTCGATATGTTTTTGGTTTTGACATTCTAAAATAAGCCTTTTCTATAAAAAAAGAGATGTTGACATTCCTACGGTTTAGACATCCTAAAACTTGTCTCAACATTCTTAAATTGTGGACATATTACGATAAGATTTTGACATTCCAAAAAATGCGTTGGCTATTAAAAAAGGAGCTGTTACATGTTTTTGGTTTTGACAATTTAAGAAATTGAAAATTATTTTTTAACATTTTAAAATTTGTTTGACATTCTACAATAAGCTTTTTCTATAAAAAGGAGATGTTTACATTCCTTTGGTTTTGACATCCTAAGATAAGTTTTAACATTCTAACATTTGTTTTTAACATTCTTAAAAAAGCGTTTGCTATAAAAAAAGAGTTGTCGACATTCTGTTGATTTTGACATTCTAAGAAATCCAAAATTTATTTTTAACATTCTAAAATATTTTTTTAACGTTTTAAAATAAGCATTTTCGTTAACAATGGAGTGGTTGACATTTATAGGTTTTTGACATCTCACGATCCTAAGACAAGTTGTCAACATTCTAAAATTTTGGACATATTACGATAAGATTTTAACATTCTAAAAATTGATTTTGACAATCTAAAAAAATGCGTTGACTATAAAAGAGGAGCTGTTACATGTTTTTGGTTTTGACGAAGAAATCTAAAATAATTGTTTAACATTCTAAAATAAGCTTTTTCTATAAAAAAGGAGATGTTGACATTCCTATGGTTTTGAAATCCTACGATAAGTTTTCAATATTCAAAAATGGTTTTTACATTCTAAAAAAAGCGTTGGCTATAAAAAAAGGGTTGATATTCTTTTGGTTTTGAAATTCCTAGAAATCTAAAAATATATTTTTAACATTCTAAAATATTTTTTAACATTCTTTTGGTTTTGATATATCCAACGATAACTTTTTAACATTCTAAACATTGTTTTTGACATTCTAAGAAATCTTAAATTTATTTTTACCATTCTAACATTTTAAAATAAGCTTTTTCTATAAAAAGGAGTCGTTGACATTCCTATGGTTTTGACATCCCTAGAATAAGTTTTACTTTAACTGTTTTTTACATTCTTGAATATAAAAAAGTTGTTTATTCATGATATGGTTTGTGCATAGAAACTTGTATTTATGTACTAATTTAAATTTACCTAATTGAAACTGTTGACTTAGAACAAAGTGCTTTATATTTATCCTTAATTTCAAGCCCAAACATTCGCTCAAGCTCGTGTATTTCAGTTCAAGAACTCGGTAAACAACCGACATTTTTCTTCTTCCTCCGGCTTATGAGAAAATATGTACGTATTTGAATAGCAACCCCGATTTTTACTCCACCGACGGTGTCCATTTAGAGCTAATAGCGTTTTCTAGTTCGTTTCGGACTACAAAAGGTTAACACCACACAAACACACACACGAGTAAGTGGTGTTTGATTAAAGCAAATGAAAAGCAAACACTTCCAAATGCCGACGAGGGCCGCGCTGTCCAATTAGATTTGTACCAATTATAAAAATAAGCATTCTCGAATACACTCAGGAACATTAAAACCATGAAAGGGGGAATTAACAAGTCTTTAAAACAACAGTTCTGGATTTTTTTCGAAAGTAACACTAAACAATCGAATAAGGAATCCATTTATGATGGGTTAACTTTTTAGTTCTATTATTAGCAGGAAGTTAACTTTTCTTTTTTTGGAATTTAAATTTTAGTATTTGTATTAACATACATGTATAAATACCTTACTTCCTGGAGCAGCAGTATCACTTATTACTTGTAGGTTTGGTGACAAGAATATTCATTACATTTGCTCACAATAAATCAAAGTATTAATGGTTTATTCTCAAGTCAACTATAACCCAATTGATTTCAAATTTCGATTGAACATTAATCATTTAATATTGTAATCCCGCATTGCGTTGAAGTTTTAAGGCTAATCGACTTAGAAAGACGAACAACTTTACGTAGATTTATTGAAGTTATTTGCACTAAATTATCGAACTCAACTGTTTATTAATTAAAGTTTAGATTTCACGAATCCAAAGAGTCAAACGGTTAATAGTTTATTAAAGAACTAATGTCATAAGACGTCATTTTGGTCTTATGACATGAGTTCTTTATGCTATTTTGTCTATTTTGCAAAAAATTTATTAAAAAAAATAATTTTATACCTTAAATTTAATTTGGTCGAATTTTACTTTAGATAGTTGGTATCACAGTCATTGGTTTGACAGTTAATGTCAAAATCGATTCGCCATGCCGTCCTTAATTTACTTATTTGCAATAAGCGGCTGTTAAAGAAGAAAAAAAGGATTTTCTTTGGTGTTAAACAAAATTTATTGCCAGAAAAGTCTCGTAAGTACTAGAAAAATCATAAAAATATTATAACCAATATGCAAAATATTATGCTGTTTAAAGTATAGCCAACCTATGTAATCAAAATTTTGGGTGGGATAAAGTGTCTCATTACAGCACGGAAAGCGGTGTTATAATGAAGTCATTATAAACGCAAAATAGATAAAAAATATTACAAGGGTTTGTCCCTGATAATAACTACCGCAATTTCATTAAGCGTGAATTATTTAAGGCTCTTTTAATATAAATTGACTTATTTATGTTTAAGCATAAATCAAGTTATTAATAAATTAATTAAATTAACTATAACTTGCCGTTTAATATCGCAAATACTCACAATGAAATAATTTTTCCGTTTCGCGCGCGACATTTATCCGATACCAGAGATTGATTCATGAGCTTAAATCCAATTTAATGTAACATTTATTAAGTCTGAGTTCTTATAATCCACCAGCCTATGATATGCTAAATATGATTTATGGGCTTTCTCGGGGTTTTTAGGACTTAAATTTAATAACACGGGCGAATTTTAAGACCGACCGGTTGGTTTCATTTCATCCGAAATTATTGGTAGTCGGCATTTGTTTTGCTTGTTTTGTTCAAGAAGAATGGTCAACCGAAAAATATCTTTAAGCCAAGTTTTATAAAAATGTGCACTTTTTTACTTAATACGTAAGACAATTTACAAAAAAATTACTATAACCATCAATTGTATACGTTAGTATAATAAGTTTGTTATATCAAAAAAATAGGATATCGTTTAAGTGAAAATTTCTGATTATGATGGATTTACTGTACAACGTACCTACGTTGTTCGTGTTACTCTAAAGTCATACATTATCGCTCATAAAACGAGAACCCGTTAGATCTGTCTGATCTATTGGTCATACGGCGATATCATCGGCAACACTGTAGGCCACGTTGCAATGCAACATTCCCGCGGAAAATGGGTCGCTTTAGATGTATCATACACAAACATAATGTTTGTGTATTTATTGCGATTATTATTTATAATATAGGAAATGGTCTTTCGAGTTCTATGCGCGCATAGGTACATTCACTTCTTAAAGTATTTTTTAAAATTAGAACATGCACATAGCTCACCTGCATCGATTTTTGTATCAAAGTAGAAGTTATGGGTGTTCCATTTTCTGTCCTTTTTGATTTTATGTTAACTTTAAAGTTCATTTGGAAATAGCAAAGATTAAAAATTGTTTCTTTGACTTTTTTTATTTATTTTCTTGATCATTTTTTTATTAGTTTTCATACAATTTCTCTACTAATTACCCATTTTTTTATTGGATACAATAGAAATTTCTTAAATCCAAATCCTATGAATATGTTTTTTATGTTTGTTTATAATAAAATGACGCAAGAATTCGGTTTCTAATTTAATCAGTGTTCGTTGTCAACCTTAATGAAGTTATTAATATATTATAAATTTACATTGTTAATCTGACACTTTTCGTAAATCATTTTTGTTCGAATGAAATCTGACTTTCTCGAGTTTATTAAAATTTACTGATTTTACTATTGAGAGAACTATTTCGTAAAATGCAGGTTGTTTTCCAAAAATTTTAGGGTACCATTTTACAGCCCAAAATATAAAAAAATGCCTTGAAGATGGCACTAAACCTGAGATAAAAAATAAAATGTACACAGTAAAAAAAATTTGTTAATTTTAACCAAATATTAACCAGATTTTATTTATTATTTTAACTAATTGAATAAGTAGTTTGTTATTATACAAACATTTTGTAAATTTAATAAAAAAATCCTATATCAATAATTCAACCACTATTCTTGTAATTTTCAAAAAGGACCTTATTTTTATAAACATTTTTGTAGACCCAGTAACAAAAGTATTTGTTGAAAGTTAGGAAAGAATTTTGGTAAAAAATGTTGCTTTATTAATCAATTTCCTAAATAAAAAAATTTTATACATACCTACTAGGATGGTTCTTATTTGACCGATTTGGAAATTTTAATCGTGCCGCCCTCTCATTTGTTTTTAAAAAATATAAAAAAAGATGTTTGCAAAATTTGAATGCCCTAACTTATTTCCTTCTATTGCCAGATAGAGGATTTTTGCCTTTAATGTATTAATTTTTTAAAATTACTATTAATCAATGAAAAAGGATAATTTTTTGAGAAAATGTGAAGGATATAAACATACTTAAAAAAAAAAAATCATTATTTGTATCCTAAGGTCTTTTTTACTTCTCTCGATTTTTACTTACAGTTTTTCATATAGGGAATTTTTAATAAATCATTAATAATTAATGAACAATTCTAATTTTTTGAGGAAATGAAGGGAAAATATGGTACTTTTAAACAAAAAAAAAGAATTCATGTATGTCCATAGTAAGGTATTTTTTACTTCATTCAATTATAACTATTATTGTTATTTTATTGAAAATGGCATAAAAAACAAAATATCAGTGATAATTTGCATTTAATGCATAATTAGTGTGTTTTGAAACGTAATTTTGTACTTTTCTATAAAACAAATAATTTAAGATTGCCTAAAAGATATTTAGGAAGCACCAACATTAGAAAAGTACAAAATTACAGTTATGTAGGTAAATAATGAAATTGATGTTTAAATTGTTTTCGAACAATTTATTTTTAAAGAAAGTAACATATATGTAACTATAGTTGAAATGGAAAAAAAATAAACAAAATAAAACCCAGATAATTAGGTTTTTGGTATTTTAAAAATTGTTTACAACAGTCTTTTTTTGCGTCGGGAAATGCTTTTAGAAACTCTGACACAAGCTGTCCCCAAATTATTGTTTTCGAAAGTAAATAAATTGTATTTCTGTACATGATTTAAATCGACTAACTTTAATGGGAAAAAAATACTTTTTTATTTATTTCATCTAAAGGAAAAATGCAAATTAAAAGGTCCAGTGGTCTTCCAGCGAAACCACTTAAAAAAATCATAGCTGCCTATTGCTCTATGTAATGAATAGTCAATTTACTTACGACATTATTTCTTGAGATTTTTTTAAATTCGAAAATTTCTTGGAGAAAATTTTTTGTCAGAAGTATTGGCATACAAAAAAACCTTTCAAGATAATTTTTGTAGGCATGCAAACCAGTCGCAATTGATTGAACATTTGGTGTAATTATTGTGAAATATACGAAAATATTAAACTAAACCTTCTTGCTTTTTTCAACGCGAAACGATCGGATACCGTTTGGGCCGCTCGAAAAAAACTCGGCTAAAAGTTGCAGTGCCACTTATAAATCTCGGTTTAATGAGAAATTTAAGCCAAAAAATTGTTTTGGTCTTATTGCAAAGTACACTTTAGTTTTTTACGCTCGTTTATATATAAGTTTAGTTAGGAATCGGAGGTGCAAAAAGTTTTTCTTTCCCACAGTATGGTTGTTACTTTGGACGCCTTATTTTACTAAAAATACAAAAACTATTTAAAATTAAATCGATTTTCTGGGTGGTCGTTTAAATTGCGTTTTATGAAATATTTCTTAGATATGTTTTTTTTTCTAAATAGAAAATTGAATTCAATTTTTTTTTCTAACATTGTTGGTATTTTGATGGATTTTGATTAACTTTGCGATACAAATAGAAAACATTCTGGAGAATACCGATGTATAGGGTAGCAGTAGTTTGAGCAAAGTTTGGGCGTTTTGTTTCGGAGGTGTGTGATTTCTTCAGAGTTCGGGAATGCGGCCGGACTGCTTCTTCATGCTCTCGGCTCGGCCCTCCGCCACGCCGGCCGAACATAGTTCTCGCGGTCCTCACACACACACCAACACAAACACGCGGCCATCTCTTCTTCTTCTTCTACTACTACTACTACTCGTTGACTGCATGCGCCATTCGACCGGCGTTGGTTCTGTTTTTCGACTTCATTTGCTCTATTGCTATGTTTCGTTAGAGGCATTCAAAGCGATAGAACTCGAGTTCAAATCATAAAAATCGTAAAGAATATAATGACAAAACAACATTTTTTGAGAAATGTAATAGTTATTTGTTTTACAATTGTTGAAAAGCGACTTTTTCATGCGAGTGTTTTAGTTGCTCACGAGCTTGAAGAAAGCTTTTCTCACAAGTGAAACACGATGTTTTTTCTACGATTTCTACGATTTTTTATTATATTCAAATACAAAACAAAATAACCTAAAAACGTGTTTGATAGCTGTTATCTTATTCTTTTAATTTTAAAGGTATAAGTTACTTAAAATTAATAAACTTAACTTTACTTTAAATAAAGGCACTAAAATTGGACTTTATTGTACAAACATAATTCATTGTGTTCTAAATGATATTGAGACATACAATACAAATTTTGAAACGAATGTCAAACGATGCTATCAATTTCTTTTCACAGAGACCTGTCACTTTTCACACAGAAATGTCACTTTACATTGCCAATGAAAAGATTTATTTTCTAAGCAATGATGCCATTACGAAATGTGGTCGTAGAAAAAATATTGTTTTCCTCTTTGTAACTTCATTTATAATATATATATATATATATATATATATATATATATATATATATATACATATATATATATATATATATATATATATATATATATTATACATATTGCATACATATTTATTGGTGATGCAATGGGAAGTGGTCACAACAGAAGCGAAAACTGATGTCAATAGTACATTTTTTCGAAAGGGATGCGGAAGTAGAAGCAGAGGTCTGTTTGCAACACTAATATACAGTTCATTTTTTTATCTGGACTCGTGTTTTTTTGTTAGGTTGGTGGCTTATGCCAGTTTGACTTAGTATTTTTCGTATTTAAAAATGGTACTTCTGCTAAAGAATTTAATTAAATACTTTGACACTTTCAAATTGGCAATAATATTTATTATTGATAATTTACTTGTCAATTATAAATAAAAAGATAATTATGCCAAAAATAATATCAACGAATTCGAATGTCAAAGCCCTCTTGAGAGCAAAACTTCATTATGATGAAATTATGCCAAATGCCACAATGGAAGATGAAATGGAAATTTTTCGAGTAAAAAAGTAACGAATTTGGTTTTATAAATATTACAATGTAATATTATTACATCACACATTATTTTCACATTATTCACCATTGGACAACATTTACGTTCACAAAAAATTTTAATTTCTTTTATATAAATTCTTTTCAAAGCGAAGAATATTATCGGCAAGGAATACTTTATCTTCTGAGCCGTAAAGCAACCTATATTTAACTACTTTTTTATATGATTTTACTCATCCAAGCACCACCAAAGCCAAATTAATTGCATTTTTAACTACGAATTTCGACAACTCAACTTGACAACTGCACAATGTAACCTACAATAATTTATGCATAACCACAATTAGATTTATAACTAGCTTAGTTTGTTTTAATCAATGCGACCAACTTGACAACTGTATTTACCAACCCAAACCCTAAATTTTCAACGTTGCCGCAGTCCAGATAAAAAAAACGAACTTTAAACTTTGTTTCAGGCGAGATCACCACCAAAGACCAGCTGGACCGCGAGCAGAGAGACTCGCACGACCTGGTGGCCGAGGCCAAAGACCAAGGCTCGCCCCCGCGAAGCGCCCGCGTGTCCCTCAAAATCCTCGTCCAGGACGTCAACGACAACGCGCCCGAGATCGTCGACCCTCAGGAGGACGTCGTCTCCGTGAGAGAAGAACAGCCGCCGGGCAGCGAAGTGGTCAGAGTGAGAGCCATCGATTCCGACAGCGGATACAACGCTTCCATAACCTACTCGATTTTGAACAACAAGGATTCCGATGGTTACGGGGTTTTCACCATCGACAGCGCCACCGGATTAATCCGTACCAGGATGACGCTGGATCATGAAGAAAGAACCATATACAGGCTGGCCATAGCGGCTAGTGACGCTGGGAGACCTCCAAAACAAACTGTGAGGATGTTGAGGGTTGAGGTTTTGGATGTCAATGATAATAGACCTACTTTTACAAGCTCCAGTCTGGTGTTTAGGGTGAGTATACTCAAATTAACACGAATTAACATTTTGGGTACCAAACTTCATTACAAACGAAGTTTGATAAAAATAACTCCACTGAAGTCTTTATTTTCATGAAGTTTTTGGGAAATGATTGGCATAAAATTTTGGTCAAAGGAAACCCCAATAAATGTAAAATATCGAACACCAAACTTAGTTGGGAAAAAGTTGACTAACTTTTCCAAACTATGGTTCTCTGGGTATCTCGAAACATTTGTTCTATTTCAGGTGAAAGAAGACGTCCCGATAGGCTTTGTGGTGGGGTCGGTGGCCACTAACGACCCCAGCGAAGAAAACTCCATCCCGGACAGCAGCCTGGGACACATAACGTACACTCTGAACTCCCTGTCGTCGGACAGAATTTCGGACGCTTTCGACATCGATCGCACCACGGGATCTCTCGTCGTGGCCCGTACGTTGGACAGAGAGGCGCAATCGGAGTACCGATTGGAGGTGCGCGCTCTGGACACGAGCGCGATGAACAATCCGCAGAGCAGCGCTATAACGGTGCGCGTGGATGTGGCCGATGTGAACGACAATCGGCCCGAGTGGGTGGACGATCCTGTCACCATTCCGATCAACGAGAACACCGATGTCGGGAGTTCGGTGTACAACTTTTCCGCGCACGATAAGGATAGCGGCAGCAACGGCGATCTGCGTTACAGTTTGGTGAAGCAGTACCCCGGCGGCAGCACTTTCGCCGTGGACACTCTCACGGGTACTCTGGTGCTGGCCGGGGCTGTGGATTACGAGAAGATTCAGGAGTACACTTTGATTGTCAGGGCTACGGATCAGAGTCTTAACGCGTCGGAGAGATTGAGCACTAGCGTTACGGCTAGGGTTATAATCACGGATGCGAACGATAATGCGCCGAAGTTCGTAGCGCCATCACCTGCCGTGGTGAACCTCGACGAAATCACCACGGTCGGTATGATGATTATACACGTGGTGGCAGTGGATAGTGATAGCGGCGATAATGGTAGAGTGACCTACATTATCACCAGTGGCAACGATGAAGGTTTATTTTCGCTGGGCTACGATTCGGGGATTATAACTCTGGCAAAACCTTTGATAGACCCGCAGAAGGCGTACACTCTAAACATATCGGCTACAGATCACGGTACCCCGACCAGACACGCCAGCATGGAGTTGAAGTTGCTGATCCAAGGGAATATTGATGACTCCCCGAAATTCTCCAGTGCCACGTACAAAGCAATGGTCAGTGAAGACCTACAAATAGGCGGATTTGTAACTCAAGTCTCTGCAAGTGCCATATCGAGCTACGGTAAGTTTTTAGTCTGATATAGTCTGTATCTAGCCTAAGGAAGATCATTTATGCGGCCTCTAAAAATTCTCGCAACTACACGAGGAGAGAAGTGGCGCGTAATTATATTAATATCGGTTTAACGGTGGTTTTGTTGTTACATCTGATGGTAATAATCCATTACAAGCTTTGATTAACTGTTACAAATAACTCTCCCCCCGTTCAGTTCACTGTAGCAGCAGCAGCAAGGCTCAAATTAGCCGCAGTGTTGTGTGTATTTTATAATATTATACCATGTCCGTTCTTATCCCAACCTATTAATCTCTAAGGTGAATGCCGACCATTTTTCTCGAAGACCCAGATTGCCGATTAGAATGTTTAGCGCAATGTAAATATTTAATACGTTTTCATATCGAATAGCACATCTATTTTGGCGTTAAAATATATGTCCATTTATATTATAACTTGTTGTATGAAGTATAAATTAATGCCCACAGCTAACGCATCTAGAAAATCCTCCACTGTCATCCTTGAATGAGTCTAGCTTCTTTAGGAAATTATCTCTCAAATGTGGAATGAACACCCTGTATTCTTCCCCCTAAAATTTACCTTGTTAAACCTCCAATTCTAAAAAATTCTTCACTGTCATGTTTAAATGATTCTAGATTCTCTAGGAAACTATCTCTTAAAGTATTTTGAATACCTGTTTATTAAAAACTTTTTCAAGACAGATTAACATATAATCAGGCATAGTCCCAAAAATGTACCTTGCGGAACTTCCTATTCTAGAAAATCCTCTTTTGTCATGTTTACATTTAACTTTAGGAAATTATCTCTTAAATCTTGCATAAAGTGTCTTTGAATACCCTGTATATTAAAAACTTTCCCACGACAAATTAATATATAGGTAATCATAATATAATATTCCCAAGAAGGTACCTTGTGGAACCCCCAATTTTAAAATATCCTCCACTCTTATGTTTAAATGATTCTAGATTCTCTAGTATTTTAAACACCCTGTATATTAAAAACTTCCCTAACACCCTAAATTATATTATAGAAGTATAAGGAGTAATATTAAAACATTATTAATAAATATAATTATTATAACTAATAAAATAATTGCTAAAGTACTAATAAACCAATTAAAAGCTAAATCAAAAAATCATCTAATTAGAATTCCTTTTATTTTATCGGATATATTAATTGTTTTAAGTAGCAATACATATTCAAATTGTATTCCGAGAAATTCTTGCTCCACATAATTACAATAATATTATCGGCATTGTGTTTGATGTTAAACATATAAATGGCTAGATTAATTCCGTATTGTTTCGCATGGTGAATAAATTAATTATATTTATGCGCGGATTATAAAAGCAATTAATTTATTTGCAGCTGGAAACTTGTCGTTCCTTATACCACCTGGATTCGCTGACGACACTTTCGAGATTACGTCCGGTGGAAAAGTGTCCACTAGGAAATCACTGGATAGAGAGCAAGTGGAAGAATACACTTTGCCAGTTTACGTTACCGATTCGACCCCATCTGGCACAAATTTAATAGACGTTTCCACTGTTGTCGTATCTTTGTCGGATGTTAACGATCATGCACCCACGTTTGCACCTGGTAGTTGCTATGGGTTATTGGTACCAGAAAATAGCGAAACAGCTGTGGTACATACGGTGGTGGCTAAGGATTTAGATGCAGGCCGAAACGGGGAGATTCTATACAGCATCACGAGCGGCAACATTGGCAATAAGTTCAGCATCGATGCCAAATCTGGTGATCTGACTGCTAAATCTCTGGATAGAGAAAGCCATTCCAGATATTATCTGACTATTACAGCCCAAGATCGTGGTGTGCCTTCTATGCAGAGCTCTTGCAACATCACTATATTGGTTGATGATCAAAACGATAACGACCCCAAGTTTGATTCGCCCAAATATTCAAGCACAATTCTGGAAGATGTCGCCATTGATACGTCGGTTTTGAAGGTCAGCGCGTTTGATATGGATATTGGTGTCAACGGGAGGATTATCTACTTTTTAGCCAATGAGAGTCAATGGTTATTTCGTATTGATAACAAAACTGGGGTCATCACCACTGCAGGGTAAGTTTGACTTGATTAAATGTTATAATTCCCAGCAAACACAACCGTAAAGGTTTTATAATGGCCCTTCATAACAGTGCCTTTAATAAACTAAAGGCCCTATAAAGGCTAACTCTGGAACTGTACATATTATGTCGCGTTCACCTTTAATGGGCATGTAACGGCACATTAAAGGCACTTACAAGAACCATTTTATTTTTTGATATGGTGCGCTAAAGGTTCTGATATGGGGTGTTTAAGATTCTATAGTGGTTATTAAAATATTTTTTAATGGTTAATTATTATTAATTTACTTTTAAAAATGATTCAGATACTTAAAATGTAACGTAATCAATATTAAAGGTGTAAAATCATTATTTCTTTTGCATTTAACTTAAAGTTAAAAAAAAAACGTTTATCTGCGAATATTGGTCTCTTTTGTTTGACGCAGAGACCAGCTTATCATGTCAATGTTCTCTTGCAATTATAACATTTAATTTTAAATAAAAGAAAAACGCTCGAAATACACACTAGCAAATGCAAAACAAAACTGAATCGTTGCCTACGCCGGCAATTTGCTTACTATGCATCTGGGGAGGGGCGATTCACTCGGGTTCACTCGAGTGTATATGTTTCAAATGAAAATATGGTGTACAGAAAACATTTGGCACTTCAATGGTTTTATAGTCCCAATAACTTAATACTAAAAATTGCCTTATATGGGTCTTTTATGGTGAAATATACAAATATTAGCCTGAAAAGCAAGCAAAGAAATTGCAAAGAAATTGCAAGACCTTATCACGACTGCCTTTTATTAAAATTATTATTTTTATTAAAACATGCCATGAAACTATTTAATGGGCTATTACATAATAAGACTCTAATATTAATATTATCTAATTAGCGGCTTATTTTTTAGGATGTTTGATAGAGAGCGGCAAAGTGAATACAACTTCCTCGTTGTGGCCACAGATGGCGGTAAATACAACGCTAGATCGTCAAGAGTGCCGATCTCCATACGAATAAGCGACGTGAACGATAATAATCCGATTTTCGTTAGTTACCCTTTTAGAGAGAAGATAGCTGCTTACACGCAGCCAGGACAAACCATAGTACGGGTACTGGCAAAGGATGCCGACCAAGGCACGAATTCGGAAATAGTGTACAGCTTGAAGAACGAGGAATCGTACGGGAAATTCCGCATAAACCCGAACTCGGGAGTTATAACAGCAACGCAGACCCTCGCAAGCGACGTGGGGAAGGTTATATACCTCAACGTGGTGGCCACGGACAAAGGCAACCCTCCTAAAAGTTCTTCAGGGTTGGTCGAAATCATAGTAGGTGAACTACCTGCGGGCGCTCCCCAATTGCGTTTCCAAAACGAAACCTACGAAGTCACCATACCGGAAAACTCCGATCAATTCCGCGATATAATACAAGTATCGGCGGTCAAAACCGACGGAAGAAGACATAGAATACACTATTCCTTCGGTACCGGTAACGAGGAGAATATTTTCGTTATAAACTCCGAAACCGGTATGATACAAGTTCGAGATCCAAAATACTTGGACTACGAGCTGCACAAAGAGATCCATCTTGTTATAGAAGCTAAAGCCGATAATCCAGTGCTGCACGGTTACTGCCACGTCAAAATAAAGTTGACGGACCAAAACGACAACGCCCCGAAATTCACGCAGCAGCAGTATTCGGCCGCGGTTTGGGAGGGCGACAGGAAGGGGGCGTTCGTTCTGCAAGTGGTAGCTTTCGACGCTGACGAGGGTCAAAACTCGAGAACTCTCTACCACATCGTCGACGGAAATCACGACAACGCCTTCAAAATAGAGCCCGCTTTCAGCGGAACGCTCAAAACGAACATAGTCTTGGACAGAGAAATCCGGGACAACTACAGACTGACGGTGATAGCGACCGACGAGGGCGTCCCGCAAATGACCGGCACAGCGAGGATACGAATCAACGTGGTGGACGTGAACGACAACCAACCCACTTTCCCGCCGCACAGCATCATTACAGTCAGCGAGGACACCAAAATTGGCACTGCACTCACTACAGTAACAGCCAATGATGTGGACACCAACCCCCCTCTAACGTACAGCTTCTCGAAGCAGAGCGATAGAAACTATTTGGACTACTTCAGCATCGACCGGTACAGCGCTAAAGTTATCCTGAAGAAACCTTTGGACTACGAAACGATGCAGGAGTTCAGATTGAAGATAGAGGCGTCCGATACAGCCTACGTAGCTCAAACCACACTGACAATCAAAATAACCGACGTCAACGATAATCCGCCGGTGTTTACCCAGAATTACTACCAAACCAGCATGCCGGACACTCACTACGCCGGTTACACCGACATCCTGTCTCTCAACGCCACCGACGACGATTTCGGAGACAACGCCAAAGTCACCTACTCGATATTCAACCCAATATCCGGTTTCACCATTGGTACAAGTGATGGTATACTACGCGCCAACGTTTCCAATGTCTCCACGATAACCAATGACGTGCAGCTGACTATACAAGCTACGGACTCTGGGACGCCTCGAAAGCATTCTTTTTCTTCGGTCAAGGTTAAAATCAGCGGAGGATCTTCGCCGATATGCTCTCACAAAGGAAACGAGTACAAGTAAGTGAAAAAACTGTTCTTAATTTAAATTTAAACAAACTAGTTCTCCTTTGGATAGTTTGAAGCCTTAAAGTTTGTTTTTATAGTGTTTTACAATCACGAGGTTCCCTCTAGGTCCCCAGAATAGTCTTATGCTTCTGGAGTACCAGCATTGTCTCTAGCCTGACATTACCTCACTCCTTAAGCTGCCTCTTTTATTTTATCTCGTTCTTGTCTTTTCTTTTTTATACAACATTTTTACAAGTTGGTATGGGAGGTCTAAGTAAACCTTTTCTGTATATAAGAAACTTATTTCCTACCATATCCAGGCTAAATCAATCCTTTTTTAATATCCAGAAGTCTGCTTACCTATTTAAAATACCCAGCTCTGCGAAAAGTATACGCGTGTCGAAAAAATATGCATACTTTGGTGAAGGATCTACCAAAATCAGAAAGCTTAAGTTGTGTATGGTCTCATACACAGACCTGTGGTCTCATAACCCTCTCTTCAAAAATGAATTAGTTACTACGGTCACCATTTTAGATTTCGTCCATATACCACGTTGTATTCGGAAGAGTTACATAATTTTCAATTGTCAATGTAAAAAACTTATTAATTTAAATCTTAACGAGCTAAAAAAAAGATGATTAAAAAATGTATAACGATTTCATATGTTTTTTGCCAATATGGCGCCCTACACGGCCGACATTTTGGATTTCGTTAATATGCCAGTTTGTATTCGAAAGTGTATGTCCTAAAGAAGATTTTAAGGCGTTAGTCATACTTTTAGGTGGCTTTAATTTTTGGACAGGTGGGGGTAAAAGTGACGTGGATCGTCCCATATATATATTTATTTTTATCGCTATATGTAGGTACCTACCATTTCTCTGCTGAAAGTCTTAGTAACTCTTCCAGAAGACTTTAAAATCTTGCTATTAGTCTGACTTATTAAGTTTTACTTTGACTTTTTACGACTTTTTTTTAAGAGATAATAATACTTTCCACAAAGGTAACCTATGTGTATTATACTTGAAAAAGGACAACTTTTGTGATAGGTATGTTAAACAAATATTAGAAATATTCCCCAACACCAAAACAAAACAAAGTGCTTTGTGTTTTGTTTTTGTGTATTATAAAAAAAAACTTTAATTTACTTTTTTGACATGGGGGTAGTTTGAAGAGCGTATTTCTTAGACTACTTTACCCACATTGACAAACTTGTTTAGCAAACTTTAGGCTACAAAATATCCAACTTTCTAGACTATTTTATTCAAATTTTATAGACCATTAATTTTGCAAATCAATCAATACTATTTATGTTTTAGTGTTAATATTCTGGAGAATACACCCAAAGGAACCACAATTCTTCACTTAGACAACGCGAAACAATTCAGGAACCTCAGGATAACCGAAGGCAACGAGGACAACGTTTTTGAAGTATCGAACCCGACAGGCGGCCTTATAATCATCAAAACTCTGGACCGAGAAGCCGCCGAGGTGTACCACCTCAAACTGACCAGCGATTACGATCGCTCTAACGCGACCGCAATCAAAATTCGGGTCACCGTGGACGACGTGAACGATAACGCGCCGGTGTTCAAGCAAGTCGACAGCGAGATCTCCATAAGCGAAGGCACCGCCGTTGACACGCAAATACAAAAGTTCGAGGCGACGGATGCCGACCTGCCCAGAAGCAAAAACTCGGATATTGCGTACGACATCACCTCGGGAAACGACGATGGGTTGTTCCGGCTGGACCCGGAAAGTGGCGGTTTGTACGTCAATAGAACCCTCAACTATGACGAAGGCAGCGTCGAGTACCACTTCGTTGTGAGGGCTTGCGACAAGGGCGATCTACCGCTGTGCACGCTGAACACCTTCCGAGTTATCCTCGAAGACGTCAACGATAACGCGCCAAAGTTCCCGGTGTCGGAGTACTTGGAGTTTGTGGGGGAAAACGAACCGTCTGGCACTGTGGTGTTCACAGCCCACGCTACAGATAAGGATAAAGGTCCGTTTGGCACTCTGAACTACTCCATAATATCGCCGACGGTCTACAACGGTTTGGACGATTCCTGGAAGCTATTCAACATCGATTCGAGCACCGGAGTCATATCAACGAACTCGGTGTTCGATTACGAACAAAAAAATCGTTACATTTTCATGATTAAAGCGTCCGACATAGGCGGGAAGGAATCCACAGTAAAAGTGCGCGTCGAAGTGGAAAGCAAGGATGAATTCCACCCGCAATTCACCGAAAGAACTTACCGTTTCGTCTTGGCAACATCAGTCAATTTACCTGTTGGTTATGTGGTTGGAAATGTGGTGGCCACGGATCGGGATAAAGGCCCCGATGGGCGCGTTGTTTACCAGTTAACCACCCAACATCCTTACTTCAAGATCAACAGGACTTCCGGGGCCGTTTTGGTGAAGAAAAAGTTCACCAATAACGATCTGCCTGTCATGGGGAAAGAGATCAGTTTGGTGGTGACGGCTAGTTCCGGCAGGCAAGGTTCTCTCACCAACATGTCCGTGGTCGAGATCATTTTGGATCCCCTGGCGGATCCGGGCACCAATTTGGCGATCAACGGCGAGAACAATTCCACTTTCGCGCCCCCAAACGGTGGTATAGCCGATTGGGCCCTGGGACTATTGATAGCTTTGATACTGTTACTGATAACCTTCGGAGCCGTGTTTGTGTTCCTCCATATGCGTAACAAGCGTAACAAAAAGATCAACAAGCCGAACCTGGGTAGTGAATCGGTATCGACCTCGAATAACTATGTGGATCCCAGTTCGTTCGACACCATACCGATACGCGGTGGGGGCGGCGTCGTTTCCGGCGTCAACAATCAGTTCGCGCCCCCGAAATACGACGAAATTCCGCCGTACGGTGCGGGACACGCCGCGAGTTCGAATTCCGGAGCCGCAACGACGTCGGAGTTGTCGGGATCGGAACAATCGGGATCGAGCGGAAGAGGATCGGCCGAAGACGGAGACGACGGCGAGGACGAAGAGATCAGAATGATCAACGAAGGGCCTCTGCAGAGAGATTCCGGTATACACCGAAAGAACGACGACGACAACCTGTCGGACGTTTCCGTTAGAAACACGCAGGAGTATTTGGCGAGACTGGGGATCGTCAACAACAACAGCGCGGGCGTGCCGCAAGTCGCTTCGAGGTTGTACCCCGACCCCAAAGCCGGAAGCAGCAAGGATCTGCACCACCACCAAGCGGTCCCGCTGGACATATTCGACGAAGAGAATAGCGCCGAAAACGACATTACGAATTTGATCTACGCGAAATTAAGCGACGTGGCCGGAAGCGACAGGGCTTCATCAACGGACGAAGGGGCGGTATCGAATTCGGCCCTTGGTAACGCGATGGATCAAGTCATGGTGATGGGTGGTTACGCTGAAGTCCCCAACGTAACCCATCAACCGTCCATGAACGGATCGCTGAGCTCCATAGTGCACAGCGAGGAGGAATTGGCCGGCAGTTACAACTGGGACTACTTGTTGGACTGGGGGCCGCAATACCAACCCCTGGCGCACGTTTTCTCCGAAATAGCAAGACTGAAAGACGACACCTCCTCGGTGCACAGCGGCGCCAGCGGAGCCTCGAGCATAAAGAGCAAAAACTCCGTGGCGCCGGTGAAAAACCTGCCGCCGCCGCTGATAACGAACGTGGCGCCCAGGTCGATAGCGATGCCCGTTCTGAACTCGAGGGGCGCTTCCGGCCACCACAACCTGACGATACTGCCCAGGTCGCCCATCAACCACGACACCGCCTGCTCGACGTTCAGCAACAGCGCCGCGATGTCGCCCAGCTTCTCGCCGTCGCTGTCGCCGCTGGCCACCAAGTCGCCGTCCATCTCGCCGCTGGTGGCGCCCGGCCTGCCCACCGCGCACCACGTCATCTCGAGGCAGCCCACGCAGAGCCGGAACAAGAGTGTCGTGGACGCCGAACTGAGGATTTAACGGTGCGTAGTGCGCGATAGGCTGTGCTAAAGACTGATTTTCGGGGTTGCACTTCTTCTGGCGCATTAAGAGTTACGTTTTAGCATGCAACTGAAGTTGGCAGCCATATTGGCTAGGCTATCAAATAAAAGGGTTTAGCGAGTAGAAAACGATGAGGTGAGTAAACATTTCCAACATTTTTAACCTATTAAATTTTTAAAATGTTTTTTTTATAAAGTTTTTCAAGATTTCCAAAATCATCAAAAGTATGATTTTTAATTAAACCTTTAGTTACCTATTGTATCTTTGTTTTATCATCTTATCGTTTTTCGTACTTAAATTAAACAAATTGCATGCGCCCTTGTGGACATTTTTCTCTGCAAAAGTTTTAATAAATAAAAATAGGATTCTCACTTTCTCTTCAAATCTCGGAATAAGACTTATTAACTCTTGATAAAACCTTAAAAAATTTAAGGTTGTACGTCAAGTGGGACCAGAAATTTCACAAAATCACCAATTTTAAATATAATCACATTATTGTGTAGTAGACATGACCCATATGTCACAGTAAAAAAATTGTTTTGAAATTCGGTTTCTTGGTAATGTTATTAAAAAAATAGAATCTCTGGGACCACTCTGTATAATTAAATTAAATTTTACACTATTGTTAGCACAGCAAAGCGCGCCGCGTACTGATCCTGATCAAACGCACAGCGGGACCAATAATTTAATATATCCGAAATGACATAAGAAAGGCACATTTTTGAGTACATCTTATTAAACGAAAACGTTTGCCGCATATTATGACACATACAAAATTTCAATTGTTTATAATAAATGTATGCAAAATTCTTGTATTGAAACAAATTTACCTTAATTAAATGATCATTCTATAGTCGAAACATTGCTACAATAATGTGTAAAATTTAATTCAATTTTTTTCAATTTTACAGTGCTATTAAATTTGACAAAATTATTAACTTAAATATAATTAACAAAAAACGATTTTCAAAACAATTTTTTTTGTTGTCATATACATACGTCATGCCTACTACACAATTATGTGATTATTTTCAAAATCGGTGTCTTCGTGAAATTTTGTGGTCCGACTTGACGTGCCTTGACTTAAAAAGTTTTAGAAAGATTGACCGTCTGGTTTTCGAGTAAAAAATTAAGTTGCTAAGACTACGCGAGATATTATCGTTTGTTATTGCTAAACCGTGTTGTGAATGTTGACAAACATTTATATGCCAATTCTACAGGCATTTTATATGCCAATTCTACAGGCATTTTATTCAAAAAATGCAAAAGTCAATTTTTCTAAACATTTTTACGGATAAAATAATTTCCGACGTATATTTTCAATGGACTTCTTTTTGCAAAAAAGACCCAACCGACTGTTTATTTAACGTTTACTTTTATTTTCTTAAATAAATTTAATTCAATTTAATTTATTATTTTTTCTGTAATAAAGAATATTTTTTAAAATTAAATTAATGTTGTGTATTACTTTTTTAAAATGTGTTTAAAAAAAAATACATCTATACAGCCCATAAAGACATTAATGCATATCTTCTAACGTGACATTAAAAAATTAATATTTTTTTTCTTGTATGCACTTATGCCTGTAGAAGTGCCGTATAAATTTTTGTTGACTTTCACCGCAGTTTTGCAATAATAAACGATAATGTTGACTGTGTCCAACCAAAATTATCAATGTGTCATTTTCGTCTAGAAGATCCGGCAACACTGGATAACGAACACGTGATTATCTAGGGATGTTTGGTTTAATTTATTTGGTGACTACCAAAAATGATTCAAAAAAAAATTGTATTATATACCCAAGTTATTATAACAAACACTCTTAAGTATTAAAACTCTCAGAGAAAAATTTCCACAAGAGCAAAATTTTTTCCTTAGTTACGCCAAAGACGTACAACTTCTAACGCGCGTATATAAGTACACGCACGGATTTTTTTAACTCGATTTTGTAAATAGTTTACTGTAAATACCTTAAAGCAATGCTCATTTAGGTAGTACTTATTACATTTGCCTGCCATTTTTAGCCATAAAGACTTTAAAATGTAAAAATCTCCCTCCCCAACGTTAAATTATTTTGAACGCCTCTTTGTAGATATGTATGTAATGTTTGTAAGTCAATTGTAAATTATCTAAATTATTTGAATTGTATAACCAAATGAGAGAGCAAAATGTCCCGCCGTTTTGTTTTAACTGAAATGTATACTGTGTAAATTTAATATTAAGTACTGATATTTGTGTCATAAGATATAGGTGTAAAAAATGTACAAATTAAAATAAATAAACACACAAATAAAAGATTTAATTAAATACCAACGACTTTTATTCTTACCTATGACCTAACCAACCCAACCTTACTCAACAATACTTTTTTTAAAGAACAAAAATAATCCGCAAATCATATATTTTTGGAACACCCTGTAATATTTGTATTATTGTACAAGATCGAAAACATAAGGATTAGTTGAAGTTTAAAAAATAAAAAAAAAATTACTCGTTAAATTTTTATTAAATTGAACAATGTTTTGGTGACATGTAGTAACATGATGTTACCGTATAAAATATAAATTAAGGCACATTTATTTAAAACTAAAAACATTTTAAATTATTTATCAATTATAATAAAATTTAAAGTTTAAGTACACTTTTCCTAGGAACAATTATTAGTAAATTTATTGTCCAATTTTCATAAATTGTATTGAGATGATTTTTAATAAAATTTGAATTGATAATACCTACAATATCAAAAAGGTAAATAGTAAATAGAAACTAGATATAAAATACCTAAAAAATGGAATTCGCAAATATCACCAACAAAGGAATAAATACCTAAAAATATCACAATGTTTTTAACTCAGACAAAAAATACTAAGAAAATTATTTACTAATTAATACCTACAATTAATAAATATTTGTGTTTTTTCGGTGCTTGAGTTATATTTCCTAATAAAATCTAATTAATCTAGTAATACTTATTGTAATAAAAAAAATATCTTTTATAATGGTGGGGTGGGGCTTGAAGGGTCATTCGAGGATAGTCTGTTTAATAAGGGGTCAACTTCATCTTGACCCACCCTTGTACTCATTGACCTGGCCAACAAATTCAATTTTAGCCTAAAAAAAGTTAAATTATAATATGGCAAAAATATTACAATAAATTTTAAGCCATTCCATTGATCAGCTTTCTACATATAAGCGCATAAAAAGTGATTTATTGGTGAAAAACATTTAAAGGTGATAAAAGCAAATATTGGTAAAGTAATAAATTGGGAATATACACTGCGCGTCAAAATTAACGCATAACAAGTAAAAAAAAATCCAACTCTAAAACGCATTTATCAATCTTTCTAAAATTTTGGATAAAAAAAATTGTCGATAAATTTTTAATCCAAAAATTACCACTTTTAAATTTAAAACTAACATTTAAATGTAATGTTAGAATTTTTGTATCAAAAATGTATCAACTATCATTTTAATGACTCTTTACAAATTTAAACCAATAATTTTGTAGAATAAAATATTAAATCTAGTTTTTAAAAACGAATATTTTCAACTCAAAGTTTTACATTTGCAATTTATTATTTATTTAATATTTTTTGATTCTTAATTGTTTTGAGTTTAAAAAAATTTAACTTTTTAAACTATTTTGGTAAAAAATGCTTTTATGTGATTTTATTTTAAATTTCTCGACACTATGTAACTTTACCAATGTAATAGAAATAATTTTATAAAATATTTATTTAAGATTTAAAAAATTCTGCCTAAATAAATTATACTTAAGAAGTTATTTTTATTAGAAAATGATAGAAATATTGTTTAATACAGAATACTGTTAGTAAATTTTACCTTTGATAGTTGAAAATATTTTAAATTTATAAATGTAAACCTCAAATTTTTAGTTGGGAAAATTTTAAACCAATAAAATTTTAAATTAAAAAATTATTTAATACACGTTAAAAGGGCGTGCCGTAGAAAACAAATAACTAATAAATTTTAGTTTATATAAATACAATTGATTACCACATTTTACGACGAAGAGCTTAGCAGCAAAATATTCAAGCTTGAAAAGAGAAAAATCGCATTTACAAAACAACACATAGGCTTACAAACAATGAGAAATGTTGGTCAAACAAGATTTAACTTTTATGTACCTAGTTGGAAAAGTTAGTCCCTTAAAAAATCCTTTAGGCTTTTGGTTCTGAAAATTGTAATGCTATGTAAACGCCACACCCAATTATGTTTTAAATGAGAAGCTTAACGACCACAACAAAGTTCATCTTCCAACTCTTTTAAACCTTAGGTGTGAAGATTAGACTGGGCCAAAAAAATCGACTATTTTTTTTTAAAAGTATATCGAAAATATTGTTTGGGGTGACAAAAAACATGGTGAAATTTTGAGTCCATAATATTAATATTAAGAGGTCTATCATCGCAATTTTAGATTTTTTTTTTCCTGAGCGAGTTTTTGTCTCAGAACTTCCAAATCATTGAGTTTAACAAAATTGACTTAAGAATATTTTTTGAAGAAAAAAAAAAGGTTTGATTGAAATTTCCCGTTAGATGAACCGTTTTCTTACAATCATGCCTTAAAAATTGGTATAGTTTTACAATTTGATCTTTAAACTTTGGAATTTTGTAATTCAAGTAAAAATCAGTACCCTGAAAAAAAACGATAAATATTCTTATGGGAAATTCACTCCATCAAAAGTTATTCAAGGTTAAAATTTCGTTTTGACTTCAAATTTCACCTTGAATAACTTTTGATTGAGTGAATTTAGTCAAAAATGATAAAAGACTTTTTTTGTAGAGCATTTGATTTCCCATAAGAATATTTATATATTTTTTTCAGGGTACTGATTTTTACTTGAATTACAAAATTCCAAAGTTAAAAGATCAAATTGTAAAACTATACCAATTTTTAAGGCATCATTGTGAGAAAACGGTTCATCTGACAGGAAATTTTCTTCAAAAAATATTCTTAAGTCAATTTTGTTAAACTCAATGATTTGGGAGTTCTGAGACAAAAACTCGCTCAGGAAAAAAAAATCTAAAATTGCGATGATAGACCTCTTAATATTAATATTATGAACTTTCACCATAATTTTTTTTTGTCGCCCCAAACAATATTTTCGATATACTTTTCAAAAAAAAAAAAATAGTCGATTTTTTTGGCCCAGTCTAGTGAAGATAGGGCACAAAAAGAGTTTAATTAATAATCAGTTAAATTTAGTACTTTTAGGAGAAATAAAATGAGTACTTACCGGCTTAATCTTTCCTCGTCGCGTCTTTTTTTTAACTGACTGAAGTCATCCTCAGATTCAGTATCAGTCTCAGATCCGCCAATGCTAACTCTGTCAGGCTGGTCGTCTTTCATTTCATCCGCTTCGGGGGCGGAACGCGAGAAAGGGTACATTTCGTAGGCGGGATCGTTTTCGATGTTCCTAAAAATTATAACCGTAACTTTCGTCATCCAGAACGGATGTGCTAATCTCCTTACATGTCTCCGAGACTCTTCACTAGCGGCACGTCGATGGGGAGGGACGGAGGCGGTGGTCCGAACAAATTCATGACCGACGGTCGCGCATCCCGCGCCGATCTTTGCGACGTGATGGTTTGTTGCTCGTCGACCTTGAAAATTTCGTCAATTACTTCATATTTCACATTATATTCTATTCGTCAAATTTCGCTAATTACTTCATTATCATTCGATACACTATTCTACATTTCGCATTCTACTCGATTCTATCATTCGTTTTCGTGTTTGCTTGTCGGGGTGGAGGTGACAAGTTCGTCGGAAAATCTTATGCGAATGTTACGGGGGAACTATAAGAAAATATACTGCTGGGTGTTGGAAGGGAATGGAGAATATTTGACATTTTAGATTTGGGGTAACACAGGTTACATGGGCAAAGGGACGCCGCACGGCAAAGTTTTTCACTTTTTGTTAATTCCGTATCGCGATTATTTCATGAACAAGTTTTATCTCTTTCGAAATGTTGATTTATTATTCTTTAGGTATATCATCATTGTTTTTACCTCCAAAAGCAATGATATCCAAGCAAAAAAGAAACAGGTATGCACACAGTGTATTATGTAATCAAGAAAACTTTTAAACTTATTCAAAATCGGTTAGTAGGTACATTGTTATCATTGATTACTGACAGGTCGGTTGTTATTGTGGTTTCTCTGGTTTCTCATCCGGATATGATAGCATAGTTGAACATTTATTATGATTTTGTGGAACACTTAAAAAAATAGCTACACGAGCATCAATCGACGTAAAAAGTGAAATTTGAAATCGACGGGAAAACCAGGAAAACCTCGAGATACCTAACAATAAAAAGTATTGTTTTATTCAAAGTACCTAAAAATAGCTAAACAAAAACAAATATCAACAAAGTAATCAATGATAACACAATTGTAAATTTTTAGTGAATGTAGATTATTGCCCACTGTGCAAGCACATTTAGCGTCAGTTGTCATAGGTCAGGATCATCCAGTGGCGGCCCAAAAAAATGTAATGTTTATTTTATAAAAAACGGCACTAATGCAAAATTGATAGATATAATACCCGTGTTTGGTCTTTTACCGTTGAGTAAAGACCGAGCGCTTTTAATAATGCTGTTTAAATTAAATTGTCCATTGTATCTAATAGGTACAATTGATATTTACAGGGACTGTATTCAATTTATTTCTTCATTCCGATTTACACTGTTTATTGGAAAACCGGTAAAATTTCTGCCCAAGATTTCCTCTCGAAAAACACCCAACAACACAACAAATCGTTATTATCGATATTATTAACATTTTTCGGACTGTTGCCTATTTAAGCTGTAGTTTTGTTACGAGGATGACGGCCGCGTGGTGGCGCCACTAGCGATGCTTCTTAAGCGTCAAAAGTTAGGGTGAATTTAACGAAAATCGTTATAAACTTTTATGCGTACTATCAATTTGATTGGAGTTGAAATAACTCGAAAATGCATTCACAACATTCACGAACGAATTACGAAATTTTACAAAGTTATCGAACAGGATGATAACGATTCGATTTCTCTTCATTATTTACTTTCAAGACTGAAATTCACTTTATTTCTAAACACGGTGCTGTTCTGAGAGGTGATTTTTGGACTTTCTGTGAAACCTAATTTTTTTTATATTCTTGTTAATTAGGTCATAACTAAAATTTTAAGAGCAAAATAAAAAAATTTGACGGTTAATTTTGTTTTAATTGGATGTTTATTAAAAATATGTATGCACACTTTCAATTATCCAATTAAAACTAGCGATTTAATTTAAATATTTAATATTTGCATAACTAAAAAAAAGGTTTTTACAATTTTTTTTATATATTTTACTGTTTTGTTGCAATAAACGTTCAAACTTTTAATCTAACCTTTGACGTATACATTTATGTTCCCTTAATTAATATATCCTTAAAGGTTTCCATGAAACTTAATTTTTGTTTAGTTTTTTAGTGTTTTTTATAAACAAAAATGAAAAATTGTAGTAAAAGTTACGAAGAAATTCATGAAATTTAACTAAGGACCGGTTTATTCATCTTTAGTAAAGTTTATCGGGCCGATAACTTTCATGTCTTGGCAATATCTAGTATCCAAAGAAATTATTCGTCAAATAAATCAAAAATGAATAAATCGGCCCTAAATAAAATGTGGCACCCTTAGAATTATTGTTTAATAAATGTATACTATACATTTAACCTTAAATTAAAACTTTAAACGTGTATTACAACAAAACAGTGAAAGATATAAAAACTGTATAGACCTTTTTTTAGGAAATTTACTAATCTTTAATCTGATTTAAAAAATTATGATAATATTTAAATAAAATCGCAAGTTTTAATTGGAGAATTGAAAGTGTGCATACATATTTTTAATAAACATCCAATTAAAATAAAATTAACCGTCAAATTTTTTTTATTTTGCTCTTAAAATTTTAGTTATGACCTAATTAACAAGAATATAAAAAAAAATGTTTAGAGTTTACTATGCAGTAAAATTTTAAATTGTGTTTTATGCTGGATTTGTGATTTGACAAAATTTGCTGAAAAAGACGAAGAAATCTCCGCCCCTTTGCCCAAGGCCTGTGCTTAAACTCAAACTTACCTTGACTTACCCTAACAACTTAAAAACATAAACTTACCTCTTCTATAACTTCATCGGCCAACTTCTTGCTGATGGGCACCAAATTGACGGCCTCCCCCGCGTCCGCCCCCTTTTCCGACCCCCCCTGCTTGTCCTCCTTGCTGAACAACCTCTTCAACTTGACGATGGAGGACATGGAGCCGGTCATGGCGTCCGGAACCGAGGAACCGAATATGGAATTCTGCGAGTTTTTTCTCGATTTCGCCGTGAACATAATGGGACCGCTTTTGAGGTCAGCGTACGAGGACATGTCGTCGATTTTGAGGGAGGACGGGCCGAAATCGGCGTCGTTGGGGGCGGGGGCGATGTTCGCGGTCGAGGGGAGGGGGTGCGAGTCGCGGAACGGTTCCGATTCGGCGGTGTAGGGCAGGGAGGTGGGGAACACCTCGTCCCAGTATTGGTCTTTGATCAGCTCGGGATGGTCGTGGTGCATTTCGTCGACTATGAGATAGGAAACCTGGAGGGAATCAAAGATTATGGTTTCTTACTCCCTAAAACTATTTGTTCTTAGTTGTTTAAACCTCGATAAATCCACAATCCACACAACAAGGTCTGTGTCTGTGTAAATGCACAAACTTTAACGGCGGCCATTTTTATGCTGTTTACAATTCTTGTGCTTCGGGTTTGTGCTGTTTATACAGATTTATAATCGTTTTAAACGCTGTGTTTCTTACAGAGGAAATTGTAAGACTTAAAACTCTTCTTTTGTAAAAAATAAACCTTATTCTACTACTAGGGCTGTCATCAAACTGTCAAATGTCAATTTTAAGGTTAATTTGTGGGTAATGGTAAATTAACCTTAAAATTAAAATTTTAGTTTAATGACAGCCCTGATGGAATAATTAATAATTAAGGTATATTTTTTTACAAAAGAGGAGTGAAATGGTTGTCCTTGGCACTCATTTGAAGCTTACACAAGATACATAACGTTTAAAACGATTTTTAATCATATATTATATCACGAAAACTATGAATTTAATCGGTTAAACTAGGCTCAGTAGTTTTTTGTTTGGATTTTGTTGGAAAATGTTGAATGCAAAATAATTTAATAAAATCACAAGACCGCGTAGCGGTCGAGGGGTTTTATTTTTAATTATTTTGCATGAAACTATTTTCCAAAAAGAAAAATCAAATAAAAAACTTACTGAGCATAGTTTGACAGATTAAATTTATAGGTTGAGTGATATACGTCTAGATTATTTCTCGAATTAAAGGAAACTATTTGACAATTCATAAAATCTGACGTATGTGTCAAAATTTATAATTTTTTTAAAGAAAATTCCATTAATTTAAGGTATGTAATAAGTAATAATTGATATTTCGTAAACTAGATAACTTATTTTTTATTGTTTTTTAAAAAATGTTTGTTAAAACTAGTAAATAACACTATAAAATCGTAAACAAAAATCCAATAGGTATGGAGGCTAAAATTTAATCGCTGTTAAATAGTTCTAGTGATTTAATCGCTTATTTAAACGAAATTTATTCCAAAATTCAAGGCTTTTCATTGGTTCATATTATAATGAGGGAAATAATCTGTATAAACAGCTTAAACTCAAAGCACAATAATTGAAAAAAACATAAAAATGGCCGCCGTTGCCGGGTTGCCTAACTTCGTGATTTTTAGTATTCGCGAATTTCGTTTAACGAGATAGACCCAAAGATATTATCTTTGGATAGACCTTGTTAAGCCTGATTTATAGATTGCCTTCCTTCCTCCCGTAAAAGATGAACAATACGAAAATCGTAGTGCCATTTATAGATTCCCATACGGGAATCTTTAAACAGCACAACGGTTTTAGTATTGTTCTACTTCTACGTGAGGAAGGAAGGAAGGAATCTATAAATTAGGCTTAATGTGGATTTTGGATTAATCTAAGTTTTAAAACCTTATATTGAAAATGTAAAAAATCACCTTGGTATAACTTATTAAAAAACCTTAAAGCAGTGTATTATTTATAAACTGAAATCTTGGGTGAATCTAATGTTATAAAAAACATTAAATCATAAAACAGTTCTTCGTAATAAATAATATTTGGCAACTGGAAAAAACTATTAAAAAAAAAATAAAAACCTATTTTTAAGAACATGACAAACATTTGTTCTTCAACAACAAAATTTGTCACATAACTTATTTCCTTGAGGTTCTTAATTAATTATAGAACAATATGGAATAACAACAAAATCAATATTTTTCATTATAAAAACAACATAAAAATGGCCGCCGTTAAAGTCTGAGTAGTGGGTTGCGAAACTTGCGAAAAACGAAATAGAACAGATCTAAAAATTTTAAAACTCTATTGGAAAATATGAAAAATAACAAACAATGTGTAAAGTGAATCTAAAAAATAAAAAAACAACAAAAACATAGAGACTTAATATTATTTCCAATGTTATAAAAAACATTTAATTACCCCATAAAACCCCTCTTCGTAATAAATAATATTCAACAAAAAAATTTGTCACATTGCCTAACTTCGTAATTTTTAGTATGCGCGAAACTAGATAGTAGGTACAGACCTTGTAGTGTGGATAGTGGATAAATCTAAAATTTTTAAAACCTTATTGGAAAATGTGAAAAATCACCTTGGATATTGAAGATATTGAAAAACCTTAAATCAGTGTAGCATTTAAATCTTTAAAAATTAAATATTAAATACCCGAAAATTAAAAAAAATGTGTAAACTAAAAGCTTGGGTGAATCTAAAAAAATCATTAATATAAAAAAACTAAAAAAACCATAACAAAAATATAGAGACATATTTTTAATGTTATAAAAAACATTAAATGACCTATAAAAACGGTTCTATTTAGTAAATAATATTTAGCTATTGGGAAAAACTAAACTGATCGAAAAAAGTTAAGGATATTGTGAATTCTCTGAGGAAAAATTGTTTTCAAAAAAAATTTTATAACGTACATTTACTGTCATCTCTTTTAGAAATAAAACACATTTGTTTAACTGAAAAAATATTTTAATTAAAATTTACAGGCAACTTTTCTCTTACAATGTAACACAACAGATAATTATCAAAAAGAAATAAATTATTAATAGTACATTTACTCTCATCTCTTTTAGAAATAAAACACATTTGTTTAACTGAAAAAATATTTTAATTATAATTTACAGGCAACTTTTCTCTTATAATGTAACAAAACCGATAATTATCAAAAAGAAAAAAATGATTAATAGCGTGTAATTCCACCTCTGCTGGTTATTACTGCTTCAACTCGGCGAGGCATGCTTAAAATTAAACGATCCAAGTCATCTTGATCCAAGGTATCCCATAAATATGGAAGAACTTGCCTCACGCCCTGAACAGGAGGTTGATGGGCAATTGGTGCCCTTCCGAGCAAGTCCCAACCATGCTCGATGCAGTTTAAATCTGGAGAGAGCGGGTATAATGGCAAATGATTAATTTCATGGAATGCTGGCCGTTCTTGTACTATCCTGGCTCTGTGCGGGCGAGCGTTATCATTCAGAAATCTGAAATTGGGCTCCAAATTCCAAGGATAATCATCCACAATGTTATCAATGATGTCGTGAGCATAAATTTCACTTGTCATACCTTCACAAACATAAAACTCCGTTCGACCTCCGTAGAAAATTCCAACCCAGACTATTACACCTCCACCTCCAAATGGATGCACTTCTTCAACATACCGGTCATTAACTGTTGAATTTCTTGGTCCCCAGACACAAACTGTAATTCTGTCAGCACGAAGACCAAAGCGGCTTTCATCGCTGAACATCACAGTACGCCACTCATCATTCCAGTTCGCTCTTTTATTACACCAAAGCAAACGTTGAGCTATATGGACTGCAATCAATGGAGGGCGTCTTATAGGCCTATAGCAATGTAAACCTGCTTCATTTAATCGATTTAAAACCGCCCTAGGGGTAATACGAACTCTATTTGCAGCGATTATCGTAGGAATTTGGAGCCCAATTTCAGATTTCTGGATGATAACGCTCGCCCGCACAGAGCCAGGGTAGTACAAAAACGGCTAGCATTCCATGAAATTAATCATTTGCTATTACCAACGCTCTCTCCAGATTTAAACTGCATCGAACATGGTTGGGACATGCTCGGAAGGGCACTAATCAGGACGTAAGTTCACTGAGGCAAGTTCTTCCATATTTATGGGATACCTTGAATCAAAATGACTTGGATAGTTTAATTTTAAGCATGCCTCGCCGAGTTGAAGCAGTAATAGCCAACAGAGGTGGAATTACACGCTATTAATCATTTTTTTCTTTTTGATAATTATCGGTTTTGTTACATTGTAAGAGAAAAGTTGCCTGTAAATTCTAATTAAAATATTTTTTCAGTTAAACAAATGTGTTTTATTTCTAAAAGAGATGAGAGTAAATGTACGTTATACAAATTTTTTTGAAAACTATTTTTTTCTCAGAGAATTCACAATATCCTTAACTTTTTTCGATCAGTTTATTTAAAAAAAATGAAAATTTTGTTGTTTAAAATATTGAAGAATATAGAATACTAACAAAATCAATATTTCTCAATAGGAATTGTGTGATAATAAAAAAGAAAACCCATATTAAAAATATAGAGTAATTAACAAACAAAATATAATATAAAAAACTTGATAAATCTATTAATCTATATTAAAAACAAAAAAAATCAAATTTTTTATAAAAATATAAGTAAATAATAAACCCCTGAAAAAATGTAAAAAATTAAATCCCCCTTTTTAAAATAAAAAATTACCCGTTTTATATCGTTTCCTATTGGTCGGACAAAAAAGTGTTAAAACAAAAAATCGTCAACATATTTACCTGTAAATTTCTGTCAACCATCCAATTCACTTCGAAATCGTCGTCGTCATCGCCAAAAGGATTAATCAAGGTTTCTGCCACCTTCAGCCAGCCCACATAGAAAAAAAATTGAAGGCAAGAAAAAAACGGAAAATACAAATCAAACTTGTATTTCGTGGTATAAACCCATTGATGGCCCATCAAGGTGGTGGCGAAATAACTGTAAACCGCCAGTGTAACGACCTAAAATTATTTCAAGCTATTAATGGAGTTCCGCAGGGACTCCTTTCGGGACCGTTTCTTTTTCACCAATCATTAACAATATCACGAATTCTTGCTTACCTGCGTATATACGAGCGGCACACTGATATTATCGTAGCTCAAAAGTAGTCCACATTGTCCCCTAAACTTATTTAACTCATCTATCATAGTTTTTACGGCGAAATCGTCGCGTATCCTTCCCTCTTTGCGGGCCCTTGTTATTATACTGGCCGCCCAAACTATTGGCATCCTAAAAATAGTTTTTTGGTGGAACTTGCATACTATTTTAATCGTTTATTTGACTTTTTACATTTCAAAAAGAATCTAGAACAATGAACCTATCAAATGGATAAACATGACACAAATTTGTATCGAAATATTTCCCAGTTAATTATTAATCCATTAGATAAACCGTGGATAAGGATTTCATTAGAGAATGAGGTTAATTTTGGTTTATTAAAAATTTACATGTATGTACTTTAAATTGTAATGTCTAGTAACATTAAATATTTATTTTTATGCAATAAAAATCTGGAACATTTATTTATATAGGTATCGTATGATATTTATTTAGAGTTTATATTTTAAAAATATGTATACCTGTATTATCCAAAGGAAATGGGTTATTTATTTTAATAAATGGTTGCCAAAAATTTTAATGAACGTCATAATTTATCATTTCAGCGGTTTAATTAATTATGTAATGAAACTCATCTGTTAATCATAGCGTAAAATTGATCCCCAATGGCATTGATTTTTATCTTTAATTAACTTAAACGGTTTTAATGATTTCGCAGAATTTACACGATAACTGCCAATTTAGTATTAATTAAAATATTTCGAAATAAACTATTCAAAAAAATGGGAAATTTGTATTTTCGCACAAAAATAGTCGAAAATAATTTTTTTGATGAAAATTCTATAAAAGTAGAAATAACAATACGGTTTCAAATACTATTTAAGCAGTTATAAACCTTAAGTGCAACATAATGTTGACTATTATTACCACTTTGTTTAACTTGATGTAATCACTAGTTACAGTTTACATTTAATATGTAAGAATTTATTTTAACGCGCCAAGGTTAGAAAAAATACTAAACACGTTATTATTATCTGTTGCGGTTTATATCAAACATAACAATTGGACAAACAAAAAAGGATTTCACTGATAATTTAAATTAGATTTTAGCGGTTTTTAAACAACATGTGGAATATTAATTTAAAATTTACATAAACATTATAAATTATGTTTATTATTTAAGAAGCTATGAGAAAATGTTGAAAAATTTCTAGGTTATAGTAGAGACTACTTAAAAGATATTTAAAAAATTTACATCGATTTATTATTGTCATGTTATAAGATATGCGTTAATTAAAAACATCTCCTATGCAGCCCATGTCTTTAATTAATGCATATCTTCTAACGTGACATTAAAAAATTATTTTTTTTCTCGTATGCACTTTCATTGTTCATTTTTTTTATCTGGACTGCGGCAACGTTGCAAATTTAGGGTTGGTAAATACAGTTGTCATGTTGGTCGCATTGATTAAAACAAACTAAGCTAGTTATAAATCTAATTGTGGTTATGTATAAATTATTGTGGGTTACATTGTGCAGTTTTCAAGTTGAGTTGTCGAAATTCGAAGTTAAAAATGCAATTAAATTGGCTTTGGTGGTGCTTGGATGAGTAAAATCATATAAAAAAAGTAGTTAAATATAGGTTGCTTTACGGCCCAGAAGAGAAAGTATTCCTAGCGGATAATAATCATCGCTTTGAAAAGAATTTATATAAAAGAAATTAAAATTTTTTGTGAACGTAAATGTTGTCCAATGGTGAATAATGTGAAAATAATGCGTGATGTAATATTCATAAAACCAAATTCGTTACTTTTTTACTCCAAAAATGTCCATAAGGCGATGTACTTTTTCTTCCATTGTGCATTTGGCATAATTTCATCAAAATGAAGTTTTGCCCCCAAAAGGGCTTTAACATTCGAATTCGTTGCTATTATTTTTGGCATAATTACCTTTTTATTTATAATTGACAAGTAAATTATCAATAATAAATATTATTGTCAATTTGACAGTGTCAAAGTATTTAATTAAATTCTTTAGCAGAATTCTTAAGTAGCATTTTTAAATACTAAAAATGCAAGTCAAACTGGCATAAGCCACCAACCTAACAAAAAAACACTAGTCCAGATAAAAAAAATGAACTGTATAAGTTCCTTTAGTATTAAAATAAAAAATAATCATAAAATCATTTAGAAAATTGGCTGTTGCAAACTTAATAAAATGACAAAGTAAATTTTGTTTTTGCAAGTTGGTACATATCGCTATTATTTGAAAATAAAGTTTTTTACATCACCAATTATCTAAATTGTAAAACATTTCTGTAGTAACGGAATTAAAATTATTGCTTTTACGTTTTAGCGTTATTAAGCAAAAAAAATTACGAAATTTTATGCCGCCAATTTGACAACTACAAGACAATTTTCACACGCAAGTGAATCTTACCAGTGTTTTGAGTAGTGCGGGAACTTGTCGTTGAGATCCTTGATGACGTGCAGCTCGCTGGGTTGCAAAAGACCAGCGTCCACGAAATGTTCCAGGGTGGGAAAACGTTTTTTCACCCTCGGCGAGATCATGGTGAAAGTCATCGTCACGCAGAGGCAGACGTAACGCATAATCGAACGTCTCATCACGCGGCCTCTTTCGTCCTGAAACGAAGTTTCGACTAATTTTTATAGAAAAACGATTATTTGTTTCTTAAGGTGGTATCACCATTTGAAGAGTTTGATCATGGAGCCTACACAAGGAGCCCGAACTTCATGTAAACAAGAATCTTCCTTAGATAAGAGGGCGCTGGTGTACTACCGGTCCAAAACAGTAGAGGGGTGTAACCAGAGATGGCGCCACTACCTACCACTTATTATTGTGCAAATAATTGAGGTTATGCAACTGTCAGTTTATCATTTTCTGAAAACAATGTACCCATGTACCTGGTTTTGTGTATAAAGGTCTTAATTTACAATAAATTAATATCAAATTTAACATTGGAATTCATGTTGGACTTTCTGATGTAGAGCACAGTTTTTTTTATAAATACGTGTTTTTTTCTATAATAGAATGTCGTGTGATCAGGGCCGGATTTACCATTCTTGCCGCCCCTGGGCAGTCATGATCTTGCCGCCCATTTTATCAAAGCTACGAATTCGTCGAAAAAAAAACAAACAACGAATTTAACATCAGTTTACATCAATGTTTTTATTTTTTACACATTATCTTATACAAATATGATTGTTGGAAACTAACCATACAGTAATACAGTAATCTCGATTATATCTTGGAAATATTGATTCAAAACCTGGACAGCGTCATCACAAGCAGACCACCTAGTAGTGGACAAAGATGCTAATGTTATTAATTTGGTTTTCTCAGTGGACCTCAAAATTTCCCACCGATGTGTTGACGTAGTAAAGAAGTTGTACAATGATTGAACAACGTTGAAAAATGATATTTTAGACCATATTCCGCCATCCGATGATAGAATATTTCATTATGTAAGAGTTTAAGGAATATATGCAATTCCACATTAAAAAGTGGTATTATATAATTACATTGTATTATATTCCGTAATAGCAGTAGAAAAAGACTGTTCCAGACTGTTCTGTTTACATAGTACCACATAGTACATACACGGTAATGTAATATTTGGCAGCACTACACTAGATAAAATTATTATAAGTACGACACAATATGGCAGCCACGGGGGAGGCGCCGCGTCGGGCGGAGCCAAAATTCAAATTTCCACTGCGCAATGTATAGTGTGAGATAAACTGAGTTAAGTTGATGAATTTTTTTCTAGAAAAATCGCCCTGTAAAATCATACATTTAGTTATATGAGGAGTTGGGATTTAACAAATAGGTGATTGTTTTAGCTTTCGCTAATATTCTCAGACTATAATGATATCTTCGTAACCAAATTTTAATGTTTCGGAAAATATGAATCTTTCCACCAAAATTTGCCGCCCCAAAAATTTGCCGCCCTGGGCAGTTGCCCAAAGTGCCCATGATTAAATCCGGCCCTGCGTGTGATGTTAAATCGTGTAAAACGAACAGAATATTAAATCCATATGGTATTTATTTTTAGATGGCTTAAATAAAAGTTCAATATAAACAAATAAAGGTAGAAATTATTAAATATGCTGTTTACTCATTTTCTACATACTTTTTTATTTAAGTTTAACAAAAGTTTTGCAAATACTATAAAATATTTAAAATATATCAAACCCATGACAGTTTTAGTACATTGTTTAAAGACATTTTGCAAAGCTTCAGTCTATCTTACGTAATACATAATGTCACATTTTATACACACTTTAATATTTTTCATTTATGACGCTTATATTACACCTTTTTATAGCACATTTTTTGTACAGTTTTAGCGATCACTCAACAGTTTAAGCACATTTTAAATATATCTCGCTTGAGTTGGGGTACAACATTTATTTAAAAGGTGAGGTAGATTCCATCTTATGTATCGCTTCTCGGCCTATTGCTAACGTACAGCCATAAAAAACAAAACGATTCGTACATCAAAACATTATTGCAAATCAATTGTCAAAACTTACTTGCTTACTTCACAACATAGACACATGACACATGTCATGTATTTTCGATACTATATTCACGTCATTCGGACGCATCAACAAGCAGCGCCGCTGGTGGTGAAAAAAAAAGACTTAAATTGTGCAATTTAGTGGACAGATTTTGTCAATTTTCCCTATTAAGTTCGGGCTCCTTGTGTAGGCTCCATGAGTTTGATAAATAAACAATAGCAGGCCGTGACAAGGATTCAGCAGTGCCAATGTAGTAAAAATAAAACGTTGTATTTTCATTATCAAATTTATACTTAAATACAAATTAAAGTATCATTAAAAACTAAAAACAACGTTAAAAGTAAATAAGTAGCAACATAAATTGTTCATTTGTTGTTATAATGGCAAAATTAAGGTTTAAAACTGTCATATTTTTGAGTTTCTAAAGTTGGCAGCACAGTTTAAAATGACAAATTTAATATATGCTACAAAAATTGTTTTTTTAGATTTTCATAAAAAATATACTGTATAATAATACATTTTATCTACTTCTATTGCATAATATTGGGATTTTTGGGATCCCAATATTATGCAATAGAAGTAGATAAAATGTATTATTAATAACTAATGATAAACATTATAAATTCCCTGCCTAACAACCTTATTATTATTCAGGTTGTTAGGCAACAGTGATTGGCCGATTTTAATTGAGGTGGGGTTAACTATTTGACATATGTCATATTTTATTTATTTATTTAAAAAAATCATTTAATTTATTAGGATTACACTTGAGATTATGCCCATTATTTACTCCGAACCTCCTTGTGAATTATTATTATTCACAAGCATTATCTCTCATATACTAATATACTATTTAACCAATCAACACGTTGCTCGAATTTAATAACGAATTTTTAAAAGTGTTATTTTTCACAGATTTCCCATACAGAAAATATTTCAAAAATTCGTTTCCAAACTCAAGAAACACAATGGCATTGTTTTAAAAATTAGGTTAAAAATTGATTATTTAGTATATTTTTTATCGAAATCTTACGAGCGAGATACAAAATAAAAAAGCGCGTATAAAAACAAATTTAACTAAAAGTAGATTTGACATTAATTATTCAAGTAAATTTTAAATATTACACACCAGATTTTAAATACAGCATTAAAATGTTTCTGTTTATTTCTTAAGAAGAATGAATGGTTGGGCAAACATAAATAAGTTACTTAAGTACCTATAAACAAAGTTTTTGTAACCAATTCGTAGAGACCGGACTTTTAAACCAAACGTTTTTTATTTTAAATTTAATTTTGTTAAAAATTAGTTTTATGAGGTTAAAAGTTTCAATATTTCAATTAATAAATTAAATTTTATCCGAAAATTTGAATGAATATATGTACAAGTCTAACGTCTTTAAAAAATGGTAATTTCATTCTTAAAATCCGGTTTCTAAAAACGAATGTGTAATGTTTAAATTTACCAAAACAAATATAAAAATGTATGAGCAATATTTAATTTTATTTTGGCGACATTTTATACCCATAAAATTATCAAGATTAATCATATAATCTTTAATTTATACAACCACTTATGTAGGTATTATTATTTAACATATTTTATTGATCAAATATCACAGACACATGCAAAAAACTTCACTCATTAAGTAAAGTTATACTTTTGACTGATATACCTACATAATAACTGTAATTAAAGTAATTATGTTATTATTTCCTTTCAAACAAATTATATTCTTACCTGTCCATGTATAGTAGCACTAACAAAAACTGCTAAAGGGTCAGGAAAAGGTATGGCAGTATATTGACTCCACCAACGGGTCATTACCACAGAAACATAAAAACCTAATACAAAAGATATTGGAATAAGGGCTGCATAATGATCACAGTATTGCTGAACACTTTCAAATATTCTAAAAGAAAATAATAATGTTTTTAATGAGGATTACAAGGTTATGGATATTTTGAGGGTACCTCATTCCATAGTCCGGCAAAACAAATCTGTATGTTATGTTTAGGGAATAATATAACGCTAGGTATATTAGTAAATCCATCCATACTAGTTTGTAGATACTGCCCTTCCATCTGAAAGAAGATTTTATTATTTTATTTTAGTTTATTATGTACTTCAATAAAAAGAATATAATAATTTTTCAAAAATTCATTTTTAATCAAAGTTATTACCTTTAAAGTAAAATATTTAAAAAAGTGAGGTTTAAACCGTTTGACACTTGTCAGATTGGGAAAAAGTGAGGTTAAACTTGTCTGATAGATGTAATATTGGTAAAAAATGAGATTAAAACCGCTTGTCCGATGTCAGATAAAATGTTAACTAAATTATCTTTACATATTCTTAGTTATCAAACCCTTAAGAATTCAAGAATTCTCGACAAAATTATTATTTTCTTCTTTGTAACCCTGTATATCTTTCTTTAATGAAAGAAAGCATTTGAATAATAGAAATGAAATCAATAAAACCAAACATGCAATTATAGTATTAGGTAGAGTTTAATGACTTACCTTCTTAACAATTTTAAAAAACACCCCAGTCTTTTACACGTAGCAACTTGTGCCGTATAAGTTATAGTCATTGTTACACAATTAATTCAAATAAATAATAAAAAACTACACACTGTATCACCGGATCATTTTGAAATTAAATAAATAAAGCACCAACACAAAGAGATTGTGAATGAGACATCTACTGTTTTAAGAGTAAATGATTCATAGTTGTCATCTGTCTTTAACTATTAATATACACTTCTCGGTAAAAAAGATCGTAGAATTTTACGAATTTATGACACCGACACATCCATAACCCACCTCACTCCACGAACTGTTCATAAACATATGATTTTTGAACGAAGTTTAGCGAAAGTGATCGTTTGAACTACTAACGGTAAAATAACATAGACAACCCAGATTACTGTTGGTTGCATAGTATTTGCATACCTACATTTAAATTACTCACAGACGTGACTTCTTGCTTTACCTGAACTGCTTATGTTCTGTGCTGCCAACGTAATAATCCTAGACCAAACCAGGTCTAGGGTAATAATAATAATATCAATAGTGTCCCATTTTATTTTTTATTTACCTTTATGGTAAGGCAATTTGTTGCATTTATTCGAATAATTGTAATTAAAGGCTTTCAGAATAAGCGGGAGGTAGAAATTAGTAAAACCTTGTCGTGGATTTTACGCCATGGTGCTGTTAAGTTAGGATTGCAAATAAATAAAGAAGGTTATGTACCTGTCAACGATATATTAACGCATCAACAATTTAAGGATAAATTTAATATAGAAGATATTAAACGTATAGTGGATAATAATGGTAAACAAAGATTTACTATCAAAGATGTTCAAGGTGATTTTTTAATCAAGGCCAATCAGGGACACTCGCTACAGGTAGATATTTATTAAATTAACTTTAACATCCATTATAAAACTATTTGTAGGAAGTTAATAATCTTGGTTTGATCCCCATAACCAAAGTTAACTTTGAGGTTATACACGGAACAAACTTTAAAGCTTGGAATGTAATTAAAAATGTAGGTTTGTCATGTATGACAAGAAATCATATACATTTCGCTAAAGGTCTTCCGAAAGACAAATCTGTTATAAGTGGCATGAGAAGTAATGCCGAAGTTTATATTTACATAAACCTTGAACTAGCATTGAAGGATAAAATACAATTTTTTTTGTCTGAAAACCAAGTCATTTTGAGCCCTGGTAACCTAGAGGGATTAATCGAGCCAAAATATTTTTTAAAGGTTGTTACCCCAAGTGGGGTGATATTGTAAGCTCAATTTTAAAAATGGCAGCTGTAAGGGCAAAAGATAATTTGGAACATTTTCAGTGTGAAGTTTGTAAATTGACTTTGAGTGGGAAAATTAATATTGAGGCGCATTTAAACGGGCAAAAACATAAGAAAAATGAGGTTAGGCAGCAGCAAGCAGTCAGGGAGAAGGAGAAGTTGGACTGTGGATTATTTATTACAGGTAAGGATTTTTTTAAATTAAATATTCAGTCAAATATAATAATATTACTATGCTCACACCCAAAAGTCCCACTTTGACATTTGAATACAAATAATTGAGGTTATCTATCTGTCAGTTTAACGCTAATTTCGTCTTATTTTCTAAAAATATTAAGATTTATGCAATTTTTGTCTATAAAGGTCTTAATTTAATACGAAATTAGCGTTAAACTGACAGATACATAACCTCAATTATTTAACTGCGTTCCTTATTTAAATGTCAGTGGAACTTTGATGAGCATCTATTATTTACATAATTTTTTTATATTTGCATTTGGATATTTAGATTTCTCCAAATTTTGTGTGGACCTTTTTATATTTATTTCGTTTTTTTTCAAAATTTTTAAGTTTCTGACAGTTTTTTATAGTTTTAATACCTGTTTAATTTTATTGATTATAGATAAAAAAATTATAAATAGTAATTTTCAAGTTATTAAGGATTTAATTTGACAACACTGTATTTCATAAGCTGAAATAGTTTTAACATCTGTTTAATTTTATTGATTATAGATAAAAAAATTATAAATAGTAATTTTCAAGTTATTAAGGATTTAATTTGACAACACTGTATTTCATAAGCTGAAATAGTACACATCTGAAAACAATTTAAATAAGGTTGACAGATGTATTTTGTTTTTGAAACGTCAATAGAAAAATCATTTTTGCTATAAAATTTATATTTTAAACTGTCGAAAAAAAACGGAAAAATTAGGGAAAAAACTGTTTTTTTTTTCGTTGTTTCCCAGACCATGGAAAAATTGTTTTTTTTTCAAAATATTCACATTTTAAAAAAGTAGCAAACAACTTAACAATATTTTAATTTAAAAAAATATCCTTTATTACAGAAAAAAACCTAAATTGAATTGAATTGAATTAATTTGATTTAATTAATTTATATTAAGAAAATAAAAGTAAACGTTGGGTCTTTTTTGTAAAAAGAAGTCCATTGAAAATATTCAATGAAAGTACAAAATTATAATTTTATAAGTCGAATTGTCAAATAAAACAAAAATTAATACAGCACCAAATATGTTTTTTTGGGTAGAATCTTACTGAATTAAAATTAAAGGAATAATTGGTATATTCATCATAATATTATATGATTATATTTAGCGTCGAAAAATCACTCTTTTCTTGATATCAGTGTACGGATATTAACCGTAAAAATTTGTAAATTTTTAAAAATATTGACTTTCGTTTTTTTGCATCACCTTTTAATTAAAAAGAACAAATGCAAAAGTCAATTTTTCCGTTCTTTTTCGGGAAAAACGGTCTTTTTCTTCCGGCTCATTTTTTTCGGAAATTTTAACTCCTACTGTTAGTGCCGATTCATATTTTGAGCTGAAACCTTGAGAAACTTATTTATTTTCCGCGTACAAAAATGTCAAGCTGATTAAGTAACATATTTTCACCTAATATACATGACTATGAACAACAAACATTTTTAGGGTTTTCTTTGCCAATAAATCAAAAACTGGCCCTGGACCATTTCGCAAAGTTCGGTAACATTATGACGACGTTTTTCAGCGGTACATATTTATTGTTGGAATACTCAAAATCCGCCGAAGCTGAAATGGCATTAAAATCCGAACACAACCTACAAGGTAAAAAATTGATTGTCAACAAAAGAAAAAGCAAAGAAGCTCAAGGTAACTATACTTTATAGGGATAGCTTCTCTTTAATTTAAGTAATAAAAAAATTTTAGTGATACAGGAAGAAAAAAACGATCCGCAACTGCTGCCCCAAATAGAGAACGTCGCAAGTTTTGACCAGCAACTGCAAATTTTAATGAGGACGTTGCAACCAAATTTAGAGGCGGAATTCGCGAAATACCATCAAATCTGCATCGACTTGAAGCAGGCGTTGGTTCATTTTTTCCCGCAATGTTTGATTTACCCGTTCGGATCGACAATATCGGGGGTGTGTTTCAATTTGAGCGACGTCGACGTGTACGTGGAAAACATGAGGTTCAACTCGGAAAAAGACGTCAAGTGTTTGTTCAAGGCCAAGTCTGCGCTGGCCAGATCGCGCAGATTCGCCAACATTATCGTGATACCGAAGGCGAAAATTCCGATTTTGAAAACGGTGCACGTGCGGACCAAAATAAACGTCGATATAAATTGCAAGAACATGCTGGGGGTGTTTAATTCGCAACTCATCAAGTACTACATTGATGTTGATAGCAAAAGGGTTAAGCCGTTGATTATGGCGATCAAATATTGGGCTAAAGTGCAAAAAATTACGGGGAGTAACCATTTGATCACCAATTACTCGTTGTGTATGTTGATTATTTTCTACTTGCAACAGCACTTTTCCATACCGTCTGTAAGAGAGCTGCAAAGGGACCCAAGCGTGAGGCATTTGCAAAACGGTTGGAATGGTGCTTTCACGCCAATACATTGCAGCAATCCCTTGGGAAACGCGACAACCTTGGAGTTATTGAAGGGATTCTTCACGTATTATTCCACGTTTAAGTACAAATCACACATAATATGCCCATACTTGGGGAAATGCCTGGAGAAAAGCACGTTCGAAAAAATCGAGACGGTGCCGAAAGATTTCACTCACTACCGAAAAATCGCCTCCACCGAGGGAGAATCACTGAAAATAGACAGCGCCATATGTCTTCAAGACCCCTTCGAACACAACCGCAACACAATGTCGCAAATAACCCCCGTAACGCTGAGCGTGTTCACCATGTATTGCAGCTTAGCTGCGACTATATGCGCCGAAGGAGAAACCAACTTGCTGCACAAATTGTTCACCCAAAAACCCGAAGGTTTCACCACTCTTAGCAACACCGACGAACAAGCTGAGTTTTCCTTGCACAAAAAAGGGAACCCAGCTTACCTACCCGAACTTAACCCTATGGAGATTAACGCCGCTTGGTTCAAAGTGATCGTGAACTATACGAAAACGGTCTTCAGAGATTTGCTGTTGTTTTCGATGGAGGAAATCTGCGAACCCCCCACGCCGAGTAAAGTCACAAAACAAGAAGGACAAGACGATGTTCATACAAACTCGAATTTTGCGGAGAAAATTGTTTTCAAATGCGAAGGAAAGTTCGATACGTGGACTGTACGTAAAAATATCGCGAGGACGGTAGCTTCAACTAAAACCACGTTTCTCGAAAAGGAATTAGAATTGACTGAACATCTAAAAAACATTTACAAAGGTATAGAAAATAGTTCAGAATTAATAGGGTTTCAGTTAAGTATAATTTGCAAAAACGAGCCGTGTTCGGTAACTATACAAATACAAAAATCGTTTTCGCATAAAAAAATATTCAAAACTTTCACGCAGTTTATAACCAGTAAATTTCCCCATTGGTTTAGTTTTTATGAGGGCGACTTGCTTCAAAGAAAAATTACTTTCAGCAAGTTAAACGATATTCTTTTGACAAATAATTGATATTTTTAATGTAAAGTAATGATATACTTTATGAAATTGTATATATAATATTATACACAAAATTCTTTTATGATTATAATTTTTTTAAGAACTAAATATTTTTTGGTTTTGTGCACGTATATAAGTTGTACCTAAATACTTTTTAAAATAAAAAACTGTTACATAATACTATGTAATAAATGTTGCAACTTTTAACCCTTGTTTTATTCTCCACACAATATAACTAAAATAAATGCTTATTAAGAGTTTATTAAAGCCAACAAATTAGTATAAAATACAGATTCATTAATCACAAAGTTGAAGTAAAAAATTTCTCTAATAAAATAAATTAACTTATATAATCTTTCTGCAGTAAAATACTTTTATATATTTAAGTTAAACTTGAAATATTTTCAACTGACATGGACTTTATAATATCTCTAGATCACAGTGCCTTATTTCCGGATGTTTTTTCTAAAAAGAAACTCGACATTTTAGATTTTTTTTGGCTGGGGATAAAAATATTTGTACTTACCCTTAATTTCATTTCTATCCTATCTATTTCACCACCCATCATGTCGACAATATTTTCCCCATGACATAACATGAATTCCTCCAACTTGTCTATGTTTTCCAGTTTTTTTATTTCCTGTAAACAAACACAGTTGAAGTAAAACTTTTTTGGGGCATTTAAATTGAGTTCGTGTTTTGTTTTTATTTAATCAATATTCATTATGTACCCATGTTTAGGTTTCCTTGAAGAGTACAATATTTATGTGTGAATTTGTTCTACTATTTTTTTAACTTTGTACCACTGTGCGAATTTGTCCTACCATTTTTTAATTTTGAACCATTGTGCGAATTAATTAATGTATACATCTAAATAAGACGCATACCAAATGGTCCTACCATTTTAAATATTAAATATAATAAATATTATACTCCTGTGCGATTTTTTTTTAATTTTAATTAATTTAACTACAGTTCTAATACAACGCTTTTTTCAGCATTCAAGCTTAAAATTAAAAAAATTATGAAATTTTAAGTTTTAAAATTTTAGATTTTTTTAAAAATATGTCCCACCATTATTTATAAATATTATTCTACTGTGCGATTTTTTTCACAATCTTTAAAATTCAAAAAATAGTACATTTTAAGAAGTTTTAAAATTTAAATTAAAAAAATTAAATTTTGAAAATTTGTCCCATTATTTATAATTATTATAGTTTAAAATTTAAATTTAAAAAAATAATAATAATTATTACTATGTGCAACTTTTTTCACAATCTTTAAAATTAAAAATTTAGTACATTTTAAGAAGTTTTAAAATTTAAATTTAAAAAAGTAAATTTTGAAAATTTGTCCCATTATTTATAATTATTATAGTTTAAAATTTAAATTTAAAAAAAAATTAAATTTTGAAAATTTGTGCCATTATTTATAATTATTACTAATGTGCGACTTTTTTCACAATCTTTAAAATTGAAAAGTTTAGTACATTTTAGGAAGTTTTAAAATTTAAAAATTAAATTTTGAAAATTTGTCCCATTATTTATAATTATTATACTAATGTGCGATTTTTTTACAATATTTAAAATTTAAAAATTTAGGTTTTTAAAATTTTATAATTATTATGTTACTGTGCGACTTTTCCACAATCTTTAAATTCAAAAATTTAGGAAATTTAAAGTTTTGAAAATTTGTCCCACCATTATTTATAATTATTTTACTATTTTGCGATTTTTGTCACAATTATCAAATTCTTAAGTACAGTGAATTTGTCCTGCTATTTTTTCATTTAGAACCACCGTACGAATTTGTCCTACCATTTTTTAATTTTGAACCACTGTGCGAATTATTGTATATATCTAAATAAGACGCAGGCCAAATTGTCTTACCATTTTAAATATGAAATTAAATGACATTTTTTTTAATTTTAGGTACTGTGCCAATTTTGTTCGAATATTCCATTTTTTTCAGCTTTTAAGCTTAAAATTCACAAATTTGAAATGGTTTTGAAATTTAAAAAAAAAAATAAGTTTTTAATAAATTTTGAAAGTTTGTCCCACCATTATTTATTATTATATACTACTGTGCGAATTTTTTCTCCAAATCTTTAATATTCAATATTTTTTTTAAATTTTAAAATTTAAAAATTAGTCCCACCATTATTTATAATTATAATACTACTTTGCGATTTTTTTAATCTTTAAAATTAAAAAAATTTGAAAATTTTATAAAGTTTTGAAATTTTTAAAATTTTGAAAATTTGTCCGACCATTATTTATTATTATATACTACTGTGAGATTTTTTTCTCCAAATCTTTAATATTCAATAATTTTTAAAAATTAAAAAGTTTGTCCCACCATTATTTATAATTATTATACTACTTTGCGATTTTTTTTAATCTTTAAAATTAAAAAATTTTGGAAATTTTAAAGTTTTAAAAATTTGTCCGGCCAATAATTATTATTATGTACTACTGTGCGATTTTCCAAATCTTAAATATTCAATAATTTTTAAAATTTGTCCCACCATTATTTATAATTATTATACTACTGTGCGATTTTTTTTTAATCTTTAAAATTAAAAAAAATTAGGAAATTTTAAAAAAATTTGAAATTTTTAAAATTTTGAAAATTTGTCCGACCATTATTTATAATTATTATACTACCGTGCGATTTTTTTTTTAATCTTTAAAATACAAAAATTTTAAAGTTTTAAATTTTAAAATTTGTCCCACTAATTTTTAAAATTATTATACTACAGTGCGATTTTTGCCACAATAATTATTGTTAAATTCTTAAGTACTGTGTGAATTTGTTTGAAGTACTGTGCGAATTTTGTTCGAATATTCTCATACGACGCGGACATGACCGCTTTTTGAGCTTTCAGGCCAAACATTCAAAAATGTAGAAAATTTAAAGAAGTTTTAAAATTTTGAAAATTTGCTTTACCATTATTTATAATTATTATACTACTGTGCGAGATTCGACATATGTATATTTGAGCTTTTTTGTGAAAAACTGAATGTACTACAAATACATTTGTGTTTTTACTAAAATTTGTGTTTTCTTTGCAAAAATGCCAAAACTATGCTTGATTGGATTAATAAATGAACGGATGCTTTTTTTACGTTACATCTCTAAATACGAGGCAGGCAGGAAATTTAAAAAAACATGATTTTTTAATTTCAAACTACTGTGCGCCAAGTTCAAATTTACCCCGTCCGCACCTGTGTAAAAACTACAGACCACCAAAACAAATGGACGGATTGGTTTACATTTAAAAAGCGAATAAAGCATACTTTCACATTCTAAACACCGTCGAAAGAAACAAGGCTTCCAACGTTGTCAGAAGTATAGATTACACGCCTTTTTGGACGTTCATCTTCATAATGAACATTAAAAATTACCAGTAATTCGTTTGAATAATAAAAAAATTGTAAAAAGGATGTGTTCATCATTTTCTTTAGATATTTTTCTCTATATAAAGAAAATTATTATTAAATAATTATTAAAATTAAATATTAACAACGTTGATAAATTCGTCATATTGACAGCATAGAAAAAGGTTGACAGCTTGTTGTTTTGTGTTTTATAATCTGTGGTTTTCGTTTGTGTATTTCTATCGTGTTTTATTGAGTTTAAATACATTATTTTTTACTAAAAATGGTGCGACAGTGTACTGTTTGTAAAAAAACAAACCAAAGAAATCCAAATCTATCCTTTCATAGGTAAGTAAGCAAAGTTTACATATCATACGTCAATGGAAGAAAACATAAAATTCTATATCCAATTTAACGCTTAGACTGTGACCGTTTGTCGACGTCACTGAAAGAAAACATAAAATTCTATCTCCAATTTGACGCTTAGACTGTGACCGTTTGTTGACCGCAAACAAAGCATTGTTATTGAATGGTAATGCGCCGTCCATTTGTTTTGGTGGTCTGTGGTAAAAACCGCACAAAACCGCTCACCTCGAGCAACTCGTTCAAATCCTGCTTATCCAAGTAGGCCCTGGTGAGTTCCCTGCCGTCGAAATCCAGCTCGGCCTTGTACCGCACCAAATAGCTGCCCATGTCGATCCCCTTGACGTCGTGTATGGCCCTGATCATCACGTCCGTCTCCAGCTCGGCGTTGATCCTGTTCAGGTTCTCCTCCGGTATGGATCGGCCGACCAGCGCGGCAACGTTGGTGTAGATTATGAAGCTGGCAACGCTGCCCAGGATGCAGCCCACCAGCAGCGAGCCCATGGCGTCCGGGATGGGGCTGTTCGTCAGCGAGGAGATGCCCATGCAACCTCCCGCCAGAATTACGCCGACTACGGCAGCGAAATCTTCGAGCAGCACGACGTTGACGCTCGGGTCTTGACCCCTGAAAACTGAAAGAAAATATATTTCTGCCAGGCAGTGTTGGCAACACAAAATCTTTCCAGGAGGTAGATATCATTTTAAGAGTTGGTAGTTTCCAACAAATCTTACTTTGAAAAGTATTCTAGAGACTAAAGTAAAAAATCTGGCTATTTTGAATATTGGCAATTTGTAATTCTGCTTTTTCATTGTTTTTTTTTATCAAAATACTTGAAATATTTTTTATCCATCAAAAAATAAATTCAGAGTGCCAGATTTTTTACTTTAGACTCTCTAGAATACTCCAAATATATAGGTGGTAGATCTACTTTTCTAGCTAACTTTTTTCTATAGAAAAAAGTCAAAAATTGAAGAACGAATTATGATAATTATAAAATTATAAATATGCACTTGGGTTGAATAATAAATTAAATATTTTGATTGAATAATTTATAATGTTCTTCAGTAGGTGTAGTATTCAGCACTTTTGTTGATAAATGGTGTCTAACGCATAGCTATGAAATTCGGTAAATGTTCAAAGATGGAAAATTTCAGAAATCTTCAAATAAGTGATTTTGATGCAACTTTAAGATTTGGGAAAAAATGTTACGTTTACAATTGAGCGTGTGGGCCCAGACACTGCATTTTTTGGCGAAAAAAATATATACTCTTTACTTTATTTGCAAAACAAGTGCAATATAATATGGCAACACATGTTTTCTAAATTTTTTAACTTCTTGAGGATCAATACTTGAACATTTCGTTAAAAACAAATCAACCTGAGCACCGCAGTATATTTTGTCAGAACATTGACGTCTTAGGGTCAGAGCCTTTGTACAATTTGCTTATGTTGCCTTATTTCCGTATCAAGTGTCAACTTTCTTTAGTCACGGGCTGAAGTTAGTTTTAAGTTAGTTGACAGTTGTCAAATGTCATACAATCGTTAAAATAAAGCGTCTTTCTTGTAAAATACTATTAAATGTGAAAATTATTTTATTATTTCAATACCAAAATACAAAATACAGTTTCTTGCGTACAGTGCCCATAAAACATTCTCTTCTTTTAATGTGAAAAACTGCTTCTATATCGATTGTAAGTCTATTTTCAAGGGATAAATTTTGATTTACTCAGAAAAATTTGAGATTTTAAGGCCGGTTGACTCCCAAGTTAGAAATTCTAACGGGAATTTCAATAAAAACTTTTTGTACCTTTAACATTTCCCGTGCAAGAATTTTTAATACTTGTGATAATATTTTGCAATTATAAAGGGTGTCCAATTAGGTACGCTCGATGTTTGATAGGCGGCTATGGCTAAGTCAGTACAGACACAGCTGTCAAATATTTTGAAGTTTTGTTGGCATATTATGACATTTGATAATGGAGCGTTACACGGTTGCTCAACGCATTCAAACGTTTCAACGGCGTCATTTCACGCGGCGGCGTTATCCAGTGGCCAACGAGATCATGCGATCTAACGCCGCTGGACTTTTTTGTGGGGCTACGTAAAGTCCCTTGTATACGTAAATAAGCCACGAACAATTGAAGCACTGAAGGCCAACATTACTCGTATAATAAATGAAATCGAACCCGAAATGTGCGAAAAAGTGATAGAAAATTTGACCTGCAGAATGCGCGCTGTGGAGCGCAGTCGCGGGGGCATTTGAAAGATGTTATTTTTCATAATTAATGCCATAGGATGTTCTTTTAAATAAATATATTTTTTTTCACAATATCTTAAGTGTAGTTTGTTTTATTTCATTTTAAAGTTAGAGCACTCTTAAGTGGACACCCTTTAGTAATAAAAAAAATTAAAGGATAAAATATTTTCTTAACATAATCATATTTTGAAGTTATTTTAATATTTTATCTACGCCAGTGAGATAAGAACTTCTTATCCCACTCATTTTGAGTGAGATAAGAAGTTCATTAACGCACGCGTTTTTCTCTGCTTTTAACCAATCAAATAAAAAAGTCAAAATGTCAAAATAACCCTAAATTAAGTCTTGGACAAAAATAATTACCGTTTATTTTTTCATTTAGAGGCGTAGATAAAAATTTGTACAATATACGTGTGATAACGCTTTATTAACGTACTTTTGCGATTGCCCAACTCGTGCTACGCACTCGTTGGGCAAATTTCGCATGCGTACGTTAATAAAGCTCTTATATCGTAAATAACTATTAAAGTATCAATAATTGTTTAGTTTAATTAAAATAATAACGGACAATGTTAATGGGGAAAATTGCGTCAAAAATGTTTATTGGGATGTTTACTTTATAAAAATATTCAATTTAAATAATTTTTTAGATAATATTAAGTATACTATTTTTAATGACATTTTACTTACTGTAATCCTTAACGGACATATTTATCTCCCTGGCTCCTTTCCTTATAGAATTCAGGGCTACCAACCAAGTAGCACCTTCTGAAACTAGAGAACCTGCCAAAATAAAGTAGGCCTAGAAAACAAAACAAGAGATATTGTTTTTCAAGTTTTATGTTTTTTTTTTGTACCCAGAAAAAGTCATCTATGGGCTGTGGGTTCAAAACTCCAGAAATACCATGGTAAAATGACAGACCTGTTCCCACACAAAATATTCCAACTCCTGATATAAGTGATGCCACATATTTCATATTGGAATAGCCATATGGATGGTAGGAATCAGCAATCTAAATTTAAAAATATCACTGAAGATTTTAGGTGGCTTTGGAAGAAAGCTGTTAATTTTATGTCAAAATAATGACATTTCATGATAAATTAGGTTATAATTTGACGTTTGGTGTCAAAATGTCAAAGCTTACCTGAATAGATTTGTGTATTCCAAACGCCAAAATAAGCTGATTTATAGTATCAGCCAGCGAGTGAATACACTCGGAAAACATACTGTGAGATCCTGTATAAAGCCAAGCAAACAACTTGAAAAGACAGTTCGCCCCATTGCTAAAACGAAAACATTAAAAATTACTGTAAACCCAAGCCATAAAGCAAAAAAGATACATGACAACAGCAGTCAAAACAACTCTGCCGGATCTGCCCATAAGACCCCCTTCTTCTTCAACAACATCAGCAGCTTTACCAACCTCACGACGAAAATCACGAAGTCTGCGTTTTACAGTGAAAATATCTGAAAAAACACGAAATGTCAATTTTATGTCAAAATAATGACATAATTTGAAGTTTAATGTCAAAATCTCAAAGCTCCCCTGATTGATTTTACACTTTCTCCACTAATTAAACAGTAATTTTCCAAGGGTGGCTCTGAATGAAACTGTCAATTTTATGTCAAAATAATGACATTTCAGGTTAAAATTTGACATCCAGTGTCAAAATCTAACCTAAAATGTCAAAGGTACCATGATTTATGCTACAAAACACACAAAAAACTATCCACTAACTTTGTTGATATTTCTTTCTTTCAATATCCCTCTTTAACAGCTCTTTTTGTAAGTGTTCTTTGCTTCCCCAGACTTCCAGAGATTTAGCTTCAACGTCTTTCCTCCAATAAACAGTTATGGGAGGTTCAGACTCGTACGGCGAACGCCTTTTTGTTTTTGGAAGCGATTCCAAGTCTGATGGTTTAAGAGCAAAATCGGACATTGCTCGCACTGGTGTTATGAAGTTTCTTTCTAGTGAAGCTGCCTGTAAGTCTACACGTTTCCTTTTTTTCTGTGGTGGAGGTTTGACTTAAAAACATAAGAACTTAAAAAAATCCATTAATAAAGTAAATAAACCTTACCTTCTTTTACATTCTTAACAACTGTGGCTTCAGGTTCCTTAGGACCAATAATTTTTTCTTTTAACTTTTTTATTTGCTCCGACGACAAAAGTGGTTTAACTTTTTCAATATTTTGATTTAAACTTTGCTCTTTAACATTTTCCAAATTAATTTTTTCCTTTGGAGGTTCAATTTTTTCGGTTTTTAATAAGATTTCAGTTTGTATATCTTCTGTACATTCAGCATCTTTGCCTTCGGGAGCAATAATTTTTATTATTGGTGTTTTCAGAGGTTTTTCAACTACATTTTGCTGTAATTTTTTTTGGTTTTTATCTTTGGCTAGCTGCTTGGATAATATTAGCGTTCTTTTATTTAGTTTTATTATCGTTACGTTGTTTTGTAGAATATTCAGATGCCTTATTGTCGAACCTATAAAAATTATAAATAACTTTTAAACTATAAAAGGATTTCTAGCATCTAACCTAGGGATGTTGCACATTTTTCGACGCAAGCACTCTGACACAAGTGTTTTGCTAATAAATAACTTCTTGGTAACATTTTTTAAAATCGGTATATTTTATAATTACTTAGTACAAAATGGAATGATTGACATTTTATAATTATACTTATTCTTACTAAAACGGCGTTTCAAGAGAAACTAGAAAAATTTAGCACAACTATGTCGACATTTTAACGATAAATACCAAATAAATAAATATTTTTAGTTGGACAGATTAAATTAAGGTTAAGTTTCTGTCACTGTCACGGCGGCGTTGCCGAATTGTCAAATTACCACAGCCTACTAAATGAGAAAAACGCGGTATTGTTGAAATAATTTATTATTTGTACGCCAAGTTGATTTCAGTGTCTTGCAGACTTCTTTTGTTCATTAGTTTACTGCCATCTTTTTTAACGAACGCGGAGAATATCATTTTGTCGAATAAATATTCGCCCAAAGGCGTATCGGTTATTTTCGAGCGCTCTATGAGCCTGCCTAGCTCGCAAATGGACTTGTTCTGTTCTTCCATGAAGTCAGTGGTGATGAGGTCTTGGACTTGAAGATCTTTATGCTTCTCGGCGACGTTGAAGACTTCTATTAGCTTCTGAGAATGATTGTAAACAATATAAATTAACACACACGTAAGTACCTTTTTTTACCTCTTTAACAAATATTTCCATTTCCAAGGCTGTATTAAAAGCGTCTGCCGGGCCTTTGGGGGATACTTGGGGAGTGTCGATGCCTTTTAACTTGACTTGTCCTCCCCGCATGAGTTGGTAGTTAAAAAAAACCAAGGCGTGTTCATGCTCCTCCAAATGCATGTTGAAAAAGTACCCGTGACATCCGGGCAGCGCGATGTCGGTTTGTCCAAAGTGAGAGGCGATAGCCAGGTACGATAAGGCCGCGTTAAATTCGTGATAAATTTGCTCGTTCACTATATTTTCTACTTCTTGGTGATATCCATGCCTGCCCTTACGAGCCTTCGGTTCTTCGCATTGATTGGCTGTGCTGCAGTTGAGTTTTTGGCCGCTTAAAAGCACCAATTTATCCATATTTTGGTTCGAATATTCTTGGGGTTTGTCGAAGATTTTCTCCAGCAGCTTTTGGCTCTTGGGGGTTGCCAAGTTTTCGTGGTATAGTTTGGTCGACGTCAGTTCGCATGATTTTGGTGACGAAAATTTTTGAAGGAATGAGAAATAATTTGAAGCTAAATTCTGCATTATGAATTTTTCTTACATCCGAATAACCTTAATAATTTTAAAAAGATGTCAAAAAGTGACAAAAGTCAAAGATTGATATGTTGGTAGCAAGAAGAATAAATACTTTAAAATTTAGTCTTCTTGGTTGGTAGTAATCATAGACAAGGGATTGGTTGGCTGGGTGGGGGGTTTAGCATTAAATAAAAATTAAAAAAGTTTGTTAGATATATAATTATTCCAATGTAAACACTAAATATAAATAATAAATATACAATTGACATAACATAATCACATTTTATCACAATAGGCAATAAAAATATACTAGGTCTACTTGTTTAAAACTATTTAATGCGAAAAGCAACAAGTCAATTTTTAAATGTAGGCCCTCCATATTAATAATTCATTCATAAAAAAATATTGACTCTTTCAGTTCAAATAACATTTAAACAAAAAATTATAAATAACTAAATTCTAATAAATATTCTACCATGAGATAAGGTATTCAACTTAATAAGGGGGTGTTAATATGGACCCTTTTAATATAATTTATATTTAAGTTTGGACATTTTTAAGAAATTTGAAAAAATAATTTTTGCACAAACATAACCTTAAAATCAACCATTTTTATGTTTGAGTTCTCTAAAAAACGCCGACAACTGCATTTTTAAGGCAACAAAATATACCTACGAATTCATGGCAACATAATATTATATATAATACATAATATAATGGTATTTTACCGTTGAGTGGAGACTTTCTTAATCAACGCTTTTAATAATGCTAAATGCTGTTTAAATTTAGGCGACTTAAATGTGTATTAAAAAGATACAATTTATATTTACAGGGACTTTATGCAATTTATTTCTTTATTCAGATTAACACTGTTTATTGGAAAACCGGTAAAAACTCAACCTAGGATTTCCTTTTGAAATAAACCCAACAACACAACAAATCGAGCCACGGTTTTTTTTCGATATTTTTTTAACATTTTCTGTCTAAAGTTATTCTTAAAAACATCCTTCTTTATCTCTGAAAACATCGATATCGATACTTGTTTAGCCTAGTTAATCTGTATACAAATATATTTTCAAAATACCATTTTGACGCTTTCCCCCTCCAGCGCTTTCCCCTCTTTAAAAAAAAAAAAAAATAGTTTTATCTCGTTTTCTATTGGTTGCACAAAAAAAATTTCAAGACAAAAAATGAAGAGCTTGATTTTTACATACCTAAATATTTTTTACAACTTTCTGTATGTAGAAGATAGAGGGCGCCAATGATTTTTTAAAATTTTGAGCCTCTGATATTGATTTAAACTAAAAAAGCTAAATAGAATAGTTTTAAATCTAAAAAATATAAAATGTTTTAATAACATTTCCAGAAATATAAAAAATAAAATATTTTTTGATGTGATTTTCACCGATAAAAATAAGGGGTCCGTATTACCACCTTCCCCTACTCATGCTTAAATAGTGCGTAAAATACTGTAAACATTTTTAAAGTAAAATTAACATTTTTTATTCAGACTCTTGAAGTTTTTGATCAAAAACAAAAACTCCCAGCCCTTCTCCCACCCTTTTTAAGTTGGTGACGTGATCTGAAATTTCCTTTATGGCGTCAACTTGCTCTTGTAGATAATGTGTTTCCAGGAAGTCGCACAAATTTACGTCCATGTGGCTGGAAGCCACGCTGTGAAGAGATAGAAGACTCTACAAATGAAAAAAGTATTTCATGTTATAATTAAACTTTCATTTGACATCTCACTTCGTTGACTAGTTTTTCCAAGTCCAAGGCGGCCGTCATGGCCTCCTGAGCCGTGCTCCATTCCTGTTTCTCGGGCGCCTCGATGTTGTTCAAAACAATTCGCCCCCCTCTTTTGTTCATGTACTCCAATAATTTGTAGGCGTGTTCGCGTTCTTCTTCAGAAGCGGCTTTGAAGTATTTGAAGAGACCCATGAGGGCTACATCGTCTCTGTGGAAATTGTATGCCTGGAAAAGCAAAAATATGCTTTTTATTCCAAGGTTGTTAATTTGTTGACCAACTATTATAATTTTATTGACGGCAAAACGCAATTTTAATTTTAAAATTTTTGACCTTTGGCCTAATTCGAAAACATAAATTACGTCCACAATCTATATTAAATGGTCAATATTTATAAATTTAAATAAAAAATGCTGTTCAAAATATTGTTCAAAAATAATCAGGCTCAATTTTAATTTATCTAAATTCAATTTATACTATACAATACCTAATTTAGGTAAGTCTATTTTTCCAAAATAAAGTATAAAAGTTATACAAACATGAAACTATATGAAACACTAGCTCTATACAATAAAATATAAAATTTATTACCATTTAAAATAAAAAAGTTATTAACTTTTCAAGAGCCTAATTTGCCCTGGGATTTATTAGGTAATTTGTTGAAAAATGTTCAAGAATTGACATGGAATCTGTTAAACAATGTTTTAAGATTCCAAAAATTCCACTCCTTATTCAACCTAATAACAAAAAAGTTATAGGATTTTTTTTATTGACGCGCATTTCTCAGATTTTAATTTTAAAAAAATCACTTTAGGTAAGTATATATGAGGCGCCGTTTGTATCATAATTATTCCATTTAATATATATAAATATTTACTAAAAATGTTTATTTTTTTGTAAATATATATATTTTTACTCAATATATATATATTTTTACTTAATATATATATATTTTTCAAAAATATATTTAAATGGATAAAGATATATTTATTTTACGCAAATATATATATATATTTAATTTGTACAAATATATATAAAGTAAGCTTTAGCAGTCCGCCTACAGATGGCGCTGCTTACCAAAATTAAATTTGGCAACGTTGCCCTTATAAAAGTATGTTGGTGCACCTGTTTTAATAGTGCAAGTTTCCGGCGGTTAATATTTTATTTAAATGTAAGCTAACATTGTAAGTACATTTATTACCTAGGTAAGTTGTATAATCTGTGTAGGTAAGTACATTTATTTATTTCTACTTGAGGTAACTTTGTGACAATATTATTACAAATTTTAGAGATCTAAATATGGATTTATGTGATTTTTTTAATAGTATTGCGTTAGATTACGAACAAGGAAGTCGTTGTCTATTTACAGAAGACATTCGTTTGTTGGAAGATGCCCTGAATAAGATAGAGTCATGTCTAGAGGCTATACTTGTTATTTTGGCTCATTTAAGTGATGGACAATCACACAATTTATTGTTACTCTTATATCGTGCATTATGGGAACTTCAAGAAAGGCTAAGCTTAAAACTTGATGGTAAGTAGGTTTATATTAAAATGGGAACTGAAAGTGATATGTATATATTATTCTAGATTGTATGCCTAACTCATCCTCAAGCCTTTTTATCCCAATTCGAATTTCAAATGGACTTCCAGGAAGGCCCAAAATAAATATATCAAAGGACCAAATTATTATTCTTCGCAATCTTGGGATGAATTGGAAAAAGATTGCTGTAACTTTGAATATTTCAAGACCAACACTATATAGGTTGAAAAATAAATATTGTATCAATGAGAGCTCTTTAATGTCAGATGGGGAGCTTGATTCCATTCTTGCTAATATTATTCAAAATACCCCGAACTCAGGTGAAGTTTATGTGAGTGGTGGTTTAAAGGCTTTAAATATTAAAGTACCAAGGTGGAAGGTCAGGGAAAGATTAAAAATTTTGGATCCAATTGGTAGGGCCCTGCGGAGACACAATTGCATCATTAGAAGAAAATATAATGTTAAAGGTGTAAACTATTTATGGTATGTAGTAAAATAAGTTTTTTGATTTTTTATAAGTATAAGTAACTGACAATTTTAAAAGGCACATGGACTCAAATCATAAACTTGTGAACTACCGTTTTGTTTTCCATGGATGTATAGATGGCTATAGTAGAATGGTGATTTATCTACACTGTTTGAATAATAACAAAGCCCAAAGTGTCCTTACATGTTTTCAAGAGGGAGTTATTCAATACGGTTTGCCAAGCAGAGTCCGTGGCGACCGAGGTACTGAAAATATTGCTGTTGCTAGATTTATGATAGACAAAAGAGGCTGCAATCGGGGTAGCTACATTGTAGGACGATCGGTACATAATCAACGCATAGAGAGATTGTGGTCTGAAGTTAATCGCGTTGTATCCAAGCAATATAAAGAGTTATTTCTCTATATGGAAGCCACTGACATATTAAATCAACACAATGAAAACGACTTAGTATCTTTATCATACGTTTTCCTGCCACGCATAAGACGTTCTTTGCAAGAGTTTGTCCGGCAATGGAATTTCCATGGGTTGAGTACAGAAGGTAAGGTTGAAGAAATTCTCAATATATGTATTTCCACATTAAATGTTTTAGGGGGCCGATCACCTAGTGAAATGTTTTATACTGGAACAATTTTGGGAAATTGCCCTGCTGATGATGATGTTTTGTATTTGAACAATCCGGAAGAATATGGTGTTGATTACATGGGTCCCTTATCACAAATTGAAACCAATAACAATGTTGTAGTCCCTAATTTTGTAATCTCTCTTAATGATAATGAAATGCTAAGAATAATTAATGAAGTTCCGGACCCATTAGCAGATGATGGTGCATCTGGTATTAATTTTTATTTACATGTTCGCGAGTTAATAAGGTCTTTTTATAATGACAATTAAAAATAATAAAACATAGGTATTGGTAAATAATAATCAAAATGTATGTAAGTGGTGATGTAACAAATATAAAATTTACAACTAAAAAAGTTGAGGTTTAATTTTACAAGACCTAATGTTAATTTAAACAATAAGTTTTACTCTTGCACAAGAACAACTTTTCTCACGTGTAAAAAATTTGTAATACACTTTTATTTAACAATAATATTGCATTATTTAAAAGTAAGATATCTGCGAGTTGATCTTTATATTTAGAAACATTAGGTGTTTTAACGGTGCTAATCCCGAACTAGTTCGGACATACCAGGCATGCCCATTTTACAATTTAAAAAGCGCATGTCTAGGATGTCCCGAATTAGTTCGGGATTAGCTCCACGAAAACAGGTATAATTGTTATTATTTATCAAAAGGATACTATGGAAAGGTCCCTTGTATTAAAAGAATAAAACTGACTTTATTGTATAAAATTTATTTAATACAATATAAATAAATGATTTTTTCTTTAAAAAATAAAACTGCAAATTTAATTTACGAAAAGAAAACCGAAAACATTTAATTTATAACAAAACTTTAAAAAATATAAAATAAAAAACATATTAAAACTTAAGTAATACTTCAAGAGGTAGTTTCACGTTAAATAATTTTTTTATTAAATAAGACCAAATTGTTTGGAGTTTCCAACACCAAATTCAAAATATTTTTTAAAGTCTTCATACTTTTTGTGTATTGTTGGAAGCTGTAATTGTAGCGCACATGTATTTGCGACTGGGTAAATACTTTGATCATGTAAGAACATCAATTTAGGCTTATTTTCAAAACCTAAAGGTGGAATTTCAGCAGCACCAGTAAAAAATATCAGGAGGTCTTCTAGAGAAACTGTACTTTCTCCATCTAAAATATAGTTATTTATTAAAAGCAATAGTTACCGCTTCGATACAGATCAAACCTTGACAGTCTACAATGTATGCTCGCCAGAAATATATTATTTGACTTTCAACACATCGTTTAGAGCTTCCAGCTTCACTGTAGTCTATTTGGAGCAGATCATCTAGTATATTGGCAGTTAATAATTCCTTTTCACCGCACAGTAACTCTTTAAAAATTTTCGGATTATTTTTTATCAAATCGCAAATTCCTGCTATTTTAAATCCTTGCCACAGTTGATCCAGAGCAGGTCTTAACCTATGAAAACCATAAAATTCGATGAGGTCTGAAAAAAATATGTGAAAGTAAATATAGAGAATATTTTGTAGAATATTTTTACCCTTGTAGATTTTATCCTTTTCTTCTAGTTTGGTGATAAAATAGCATCCTGCAATAGAGAATAAAGGAACATCTGTGACATATTCTTGCAATTGTTGAAGATCATTTAGATCAAGCAACTTTAAAACTTTTTCTTTAATATCATCTTCTAAGTCATCTATATTAGGGACATTTTCACATAATCCGGTGGTTAGAAGCGTAAATAAACTTTCCTTAAAAAAGTGTGGGGCAGGACCTCCATGAATTAGTGACAGACAAATTATTTTGCCTACATTTAGGTAATCAAGGTTGTCCAAAAGTTCCCTGTCTAATCGTATAAACTTCTTTGCATGTCCAAAAAACATTCTGCTGTCTTTAATATATTGTATTACTAAATAAAACATTTCCCTTGTAGGCCCTCCCAGGTCCACTGCACCTTCTGAATTTCCGTCAATGTCACTAAATTTAACAGAAATTTTTGCCAATGGATCAAATGATTTTCGGTTTATGGTTCGAACGCATGATGAAAAAATGTCCTCCCTGTAAATATTAAAATATGAATTTTTTTCTTCCTTAATCTGACCCCTTAGAGATCGAATAATTGAGTCCACTGAGGTTTTAGTTGCAGAGGGCTTATCCTCTATTAAACTATTTTGTATTGCACGTTCCAAATCATTTCGAAACAAATTTTCATCGTCCTATAAATTTAACAAATTAAATAAGAAAAAAAAAAATCATTATTTCTTACATTTTCTACCTTATTCACTCCATCTATATCTAATGTTTCAGTGCTCTTATGGGTAGCATTAAAATCATTTGAGGTAGAAGTGAAATTCATATCATCATTCCAGTCGTCATTAGATGAATTTACTTCCAAATTTTCTGTATCAGGATTAATTTCTTGCTTAGGTCTCACATAAACTGCCTTTTGATAAAAAACTGATTTCATGGAAGCGCCATCTAATATTTTACCAGGAGGAAGACTTGGTTTTACTAATCTGCCCCCCATAGGAACCATAAGTTCAAAATCAGTTCCATTTAATTGAGTCTCAAATAAATTTTTAATAGTTTTTTCAATTAAATCATATGTCCAGCTGGAGGCAAATTGTACATTTGATATAGCAAATCCTTAAGAAAAAAGAATGACTGGTTAATATTGAATTTATACCAGCTTAATAACATTAATAGTTTAACATTAGCTAAATTCAAAGTAAAGTGGTTGAACAATACCTATTTATTAATAATATTAATTTGAACAATGTTTTAAGTAAAAGCCTATCTTTAGCCAGGGGCCAATTCCACTTATAAACCTTTCATTGCATGCAGACACTTATTCATGAAAAATATAAAAAATACAACGGTTTATTTATTAATTTGATGCTAGAACAGCTTGATAAAATCTATACTAATTACATAATATTATATATAAATATATATTATATATAAATAATATAATATACAGGGTGTTCCAAAAATAGTGTGCAATACTCGACATGTGGTTTCTAAAAACAAAAATAAATCTTCTTAGGTATAGGTTGGCTATAAATCTTCTTATAGGTTGGCTACAGTCCCTTACAGGGGCGCCACTGAAAATGGTTTTTAATTATTATTTTCAAAAAGGCTGGATATAAAATAATGAAATTTTGTATGCCATTTTTCTTTTTTAATATAGTATTTTTAATAAAAAATATTAAAAAAAAAATACAGAAGTTTTCCTAAAATACATTATTTTATCCAACGGTTAACTGTTTTAGAAATAATAATAAAATATCTTCAGGGGTGCCTCTTTAAGAGGCTGTGTCCCTTAGGGGCCACTTGCCGACCTATGTTCATAAAGTTTTTTTCCCATTTTTAGCCCAAAAAACTGCTTGTAGTGTATTGCACACTATTTTTGGGACACCCCTCGGGACACCCTGTATATGTTTACCTGTCTCAAATGCCCAACATTTATTAACACCTCTTAATGTTGAAATATGCTTAGGACTTTTCACTAACATAACATCTTTGGTAAAATATATTTCAGTTTCCCTTTTTCTTTTTTTTGCTTTGTTTCTATTTTCTTCAAAAACAGGTCGACACCCATCATTTGATCTTCTATTATTTACACTGGGAAATAATCTTCGTATTTCATCCCTCATTGATGACGACGTATTTGGTGGCATGGCACTATTATTGTTATTTGTATTTTCTATTGGCCGATTAGCCTCTCCTGCTGTTAGTGTCTCTGGACAAGCACTATTCTGTTGCTGTAAACGTCTCATTGCATGTTCCAAAGAACTCCTTAACTCTTCACTGTTTAATAAATCCGAGACAATGGCCTGCACGTTTTGACTCATGTTTTTAAAAAATTTATACAAAATAAATAAATACTTTAACCTCTAAAATAATAGAAAATATTAACCGCCTAAACAGGTGCACCAACATACTTTTATAAGGGCAACGTTGCCAAATTTAATTTTGGTAAGCAGCGCCATCTGTAGGCGGACTGCTAAAGCTTACTTTATATATATTTGTACAAATTAAATATATATATATATTTGCGTAAAATAAATATATCTTTATCCATTTAAATATATTTTTGAAAAATATATATATATTAAGTAAAAATATATATATATTGAGTAAAAATATATATATTTACAAAAAAATAAACATTTTTAGTAAATATTTATATATATTAAATGGAATAATTATGATACAAACGGCGCCTCATAAGTATACATAGTATATATAGTATATATAGGGTGAATCTCTAATATTGTGTTTTGAACTTTCATAATTAAGTAGATATTACAGCCTGTAATTTACAGGTTCCAGATTTTTAACCGCAATTAATTATTTTTTACAATGTTTTTAAAAGTCTAAAACCTATCCTCCGTGCCTGTTACTCTTTCTAGGTTAACCTATATGTTTTCAAATATCTGAGGTAGTAAAAGCTTGCATACTAAAAATATCAGTTCACTAAGTAAATTAAAAACATCCAAAGCAATCGAATCAAATATAAAATATTATTAAAAATTAAGAAAAATAATTTTTATAACCATTTATGTAGGTGTTACAAAAATTGATTCTATCCTCCGTGAATCGGTTTTTGCTTTAAATTTTATGCAACGGATGATAAGCAAAAACCTCTGTTTACGACATATAGATGCATGTGATTCCTGAAGGTCAGTTAGAATTTATATGCAGATGAGAGTGTTGCTGTTTTATAATTCAAAAGTTTAAGTTCATTAATTTGCCATTTAAAAACCTATCCACCGTGAAGTGTAATATCTCAGTAAGTATTTTTTTATAAATATTTTATGTATGTACCAGTGTATTTTAAAAAGCATCTTGCTCAAAATATTTTAGAAAAATAGACCTAAATGGATTATAAATGCTTTTAAAATTTCAAATTGATTTATTTTTCCGTTTCCTAGAAACTTGTGATGGACCACGAATGTGAAACACCCTTTGTAATATTTATAAATTTAACATTTAAAATTATACGTTTCTTGTAGCAGCAGATCAATAGATAATTTAATGAACAGAAAATATATTAAATAAAATGATCTTTTATATTAAAATATTTTAATAATACCTACCATTTTTATAACATTATAAAATAATAATTAATACGTCATAAAAATTGTTCTTTATTATAGAAGGCCATTTTATTAATAATGAATAAGAAAATAAATATTTTGTGTGGTGGTAAAATTTCCCAATTAATTTTTATTGGTATTTTTTGGGTATTGATCCCTCACGAAAAGTTATTTTATTGAAAAACCGAAACTGCGAATTGTTAAATCAAATTTACATGCTTCCATGTCACAAATAAAATAATTAGTATAATTAGTAAAACAAATTTTGTATTGTGATTTTTGAGTTTAGGAGGTGAAAATACATTGGAAAAAATATACATTTTGGATGTAAAACAGTGTTATTTGATATTTTAAACCATAATTAAAAGTTTGTGAGCCAAAAAATGATGCAATTAAAACTTAGGCAGCTCTCCAAATACTTGGGTATAAACGTAAACAAGACTTTATTTAGATAGGTACTTTAAAACAATAAATAATAGTTTGTTAAATTATTAACTTTAATTGAATAAAACGAAGCCGGCCGCTGTACAAAACAAAACATAATCGATTCTACAACCTTTCCAAACCCACCCTATACGAAGCCAACAAATAAAAACAAAAATAATAACATACCATAGACAAATAGGCATAGCTGGCGTAGAGTTCCAAGTTTATTTGCTTGTTGATGGCATCCTCGCAATCTTTGTGAAAGTTTTGTCTTAATTGCGAATGAGCCATCCTGATTTTTCAGCAAAATTCACCGGTGTCTTAGGTCTTGAAACGTCAAATTCAGACTGATTTTCCACCATTGAATTGCAGCAGTATTGCGTATTGAGTTTTCCGACGCTGCATTGCCATATCGTGCAATTTCGATTAATAATAAGATTCTATATTTTTTGGTATATTTGGCAATAAAGTTTTATATGCACATTTGTTAATGTTATGCTGATAAATATTTACATAATTAATTTATAAACTAAACTAAATATACTTACTTATGAGTAAGTATTTTTTTGAAGTAATAACAAAAAGTTTATTAATATTTAATGGGAATAAATTAATGAAGTTTTTTTGTAAAATTACAGTGATTTTAATTAAAATATTTGTCAACCCCTATCCTTGGCTTTATTAACCTTTGACCTTTTATTTTGTTTAATATTTTGTACAAATCTATTTTTAATTTTTGTTTTTCAAGCGATGCATCTCTATATTTAAGTTTAGTGCATTTTGGGTTGCATATGTTTAGTTTCACCAGGAATTCTAAAAATAAATGCATTTGCCATTTAATTTCCATTAATAACAAAATTGTTAATGATATAAGAAAATTCGTTAATATCAATCTTGTTTAAACAATGATTTTATAAAATACAAAACAATGATTTAAAAATATTTTTTACATTTTCGACGTTATATGTCAGCGCAACTAGACGCCTAAATAATTGAAAACCCAGAGAGAGCTTAGTTCGTTGATCTGTAAGAAAAGTGCACCGAAAAATATAGATTTGTCGAAAACTTTCAGACGGAAATTTGGCGCCAGTATATTTACGCGTCGTATGAAACGTTTCCTCATCTAGGAAATAAGTTTCATTTTTATATTAATGGAAAAATACACGAATATAAAAAAAATTCTTAAGTTAAATAATTTTTGTAATTATAAAATTAATTACAGTCGGTGTTTTAAAAATATAATTTATTCGAAGAACATTCAGTCATGTCAAAAACAATGCTCGACATTTTAATTAAGGGTTGGTGCTGAAAAACTCCATTTTCATGTGATTTTCATTTCTGAAGACGTCTGACGCGTGAGAGATGAAAATGGTTTTTCATTACATTATTTTTATATACGGCTTGACTCGAAAGTAATATAACGCCATACATTTTAATTTATTTAAGTATAAAAACTAATTTTTGTTCTAATAGCTTTTAAAGCATAAGATTTTATTTTTTTTATCTGGACTCGTGTTTTTTTGTTAGGTTGGTGGCTTATGCCAGTTTGACTTGGTATTTTTAGTATTTAAAAATGGTACTTCTGCTAAAGAATTTAATTAAATACTGTCAAATTGACAATAATATTTATTATTGATAATTTACTTGTCAATTATAAATAAAAAGATAATTATGCCAAAAATAATAGCAACGAATTCAAATGTAAAAGCCCTTTTGAGGGCAAAACTTAATTTTTATGAAATTATGCCAAATGCCACAATGGAAGAAAAAATACATCGCCTTATGGACATTTTTAGAGTAAAAAAAAGTAACGAATTTGGTTTTATAAATATTAAATCACATATTATTTTTACATTATTCACCATTGGACAAAATTTACGTTCACAAAAAATTTTAATTTCTTTTATATAAATTCTTTTCAAAGCGAAGATTATTATCCGCTAGGAATACTTTCTCTTCTGGGCCGTAAAGCAACCTACATTTAACTACTTTTTTATATGATTTTACTCATCCAAGCACCAAAGCCAAATTAATTGCATTTTTAACTACGAATTTCGACAACTCAACTTGACAACTGCACAATGTAACCTACAATATTTTATACATAACCACAATTAGATTTATAACTAGCTTAGTTTGTTTTAATCAATGCGACCAACTTGACAACTATATTTACCAACCAAAACCCTAAATTTACAACGTTGCCGCAGTCCAGATAAAAAAAATGAACTTGAATTTATGTAAAATGTTAAAATTAAATTTTTGACACAAACTGTCATTTGAATAGATATCTGTAATATACAGAGTGTTTTGTTAAAAAATAGTAATGCAATTTTGTTTAATATTAATTAATATAATTTAAATGTATGGTATTTTAAATTTGAAAATCAATTTCTCTTAAATTTATAAAATAAATAAATTATATTATCTAATTAGGTAAAACTTGATTAAAGGTTACGTAATTGGCTGGATCCGAAGTATAAAAAAATGTTTCCCTAAAAGAATGATATAAATCAATCCCCTGCCTAAAAACTAAATCAAACAAAACGGAAATCAGATTTACAGTCGAGAAAATCCCTCATAAAACCGTGATTATAGTGTATCCTAAATAATTTTTCCGCAAAACTGAAACATTCTGTAATCTTTAATGTCAAAGTTCATTCAGGGCCCTGGATTTTATCCTAAAGGTCATGCTCTCGCCCACATTGTGGACCAAAAGTTAGTGCCGCAGTACGGAAAATTAAATTAACAGTAAGTCAGTTATTATTACATTTTATGGATTTAATACATTTTAATTAGCAATATTTATAAAAGTTTTAATTTTTCTGAAATTGTTTTAATTTTTTTGATATATCCCTAATTTAATAAATTAAATATGATGAAAAATATATCCCTAATTTAATAATTTAAATATGATAAAAATATCGTATGTACTTTTTATTCTCGTGTGCTTGAATGAGGATTAGCGGCCGTTGCTGCTAATACATTAATTTCATTATTTCCACCTGTGACTGTTGCTCGACGAACTCTTTTTTTCGGTTGAACACTCCCGTTTGTAGTAAACTGCTTGACTGTACGGTGAAATGAAGTACGTGATCGAATTTTATCCGGAAAACGCTGAGCGTAGATATTAACAGCATCATCAAGATACCTACCTGCTTCTCCATAAATCAAAATCATTTCTATTTTTTCTTTCACTGTTAAAAAATCCATTATGAATAACTGCTTAACGAAAGAAGGTCTTTTTGTTTGCTAATTAATCTTCGAACTAAATTGATTAAATAATGCTAAAATATAAATAGTTTCTTTATACCTCAATAATAATTATTATTTATAACTAAATAGCATTTTTGTATAACTCAATTAGGATTACATTAATTAATTGACAAAATAATGATTTTTAATCTTAAATTTACAATGCGGCTATGTAACCTAATTGAATTGACCTTTAACGTATGTTTCAATGGAAGCATTTCAGAGAAATCGTTATTCTTTACCAAAGAGGCTGATATTAAATTACAAATTATAAATAAATCGTTTGAGGCTACAATTAACGACTTTGTTAAACTTTGTAGACATGAATAACTTTTATAACTCCATTGAGCACTAACAAAAACCCAAACAATTTTTCTATTCTTCTAATGTTTTCGAAAAATCCAGGTTTATTTTTTATTTACAACCCGCGGCATTAATTACTCAACGTTATGAATCGGGACTGAATACACCAATAATTTTAAATATGCCCACACAGAGAAGTCGAGTGTATTTAAATCTGGAGAACAAACTGTTTCTGAAATAATTAATACATTAATTTATATATAAACCTGATTTTGCGAAACATTTTAAGATACCTATAGCGCCCCCAGAAGGAATTTTCAGACATCTGTTTATAGAAACTTTTTTTTTATTTTTACGTGAAGAATCAGCCCCCAAAATATATTAACGTTATTTCCGGACACCCTGTATGGTGGATCAAATCAATTTTCTATAATTCTACTGCACATTACGAAATAATGCTATTTAAACTAATTTTGCGTCGTTTAAAACAAACAACATTTAATAACAAAATCCTATATGGGTGATTCTACAAAAGTTGGGCAACTTTTGACCTCATTTTGTTTATATAATTTTCGGAAAAAATTTAACAGTATTTTGTTATGAGAACATAGATAATATAATAAATATACAGTCACTTTTTCAAACAGTTTCTGAAATATCTGTGTTTTCTAAATTTGAATGCAAGGGAAGTGACGAGTATACCAGGGTACTAATTAAATACATAATTTATTGTAAAATATAAGATTTATTGCAACTTTGAGCATATTATACATTAAATATCTTAAAATCAAATAATACCACACATCAGTGGCGGCTGGTGGATTTTGGGTATACCGATATCTCAATTATTAGATATGGGACCCACACCAAATTTTGTGAGTTTATAATGACATTAAACAAACAAGTTCTGCGCAAGCAAAATTTAAATTGAAGTTTGCGAAAAAAAGATAACCAAAACATCGAACATGGAACTGGCGACACGGTACTGATGAATGGGATACAAATTTGAGATTATAATTCGGAATTAAGTATTTTACTGATATTTTTTATTAGTGGATGCTACTTATCAATAATTCACATATAGCCTTATATAAATTACAATGAAATATAAATATATACATAAGAAAATAACTACTCACCACAGTACTGAAATTTTTACTGGAACTATACATGCATTCACCACAACTTCGCCGATTGCATTGTTTTCAAGATGACTGTCGTGCAAATGGCGGGCTCTGTAGGTAATTTTTTACCAACACTTGAGTTAAAACGAGGACTTGACGTTTAAACTTCAATATTTCGCAGGAATTTTGAATTTTAACATTCGACACAGAACTGACGGGTAAAAGTGAGTACAAAGATTATCAATTTTTTAAAAATTGCTATTATTCGAATCTATGATAAAATATGAAAAATACATTATTTAATGTTTTATAGTTTTTTAGTGAAATTGAAAAATTTAAGATAAATTGAATATATTTTAAAATAAAATCACTCAAATATTTGATTCAGGAGTTGTGACACGCCAAGGTACTGATGTTTTGAATATTTATTATGTTTTTCTACAAACTTGCTTTTTGAAAAAATCCATTAAAATTGGGTGGACAAGTTAAAAAAACCTGGATCTTTTGTAATATACTAAAATATTTACAAAAAATATTAAAATACCTACTCTATTGACTGATGACATCAAGATGTCCAACTTTTGTAGAATCACCCATATTAATAATTCAACCATAATTCTTGTAATTTTCAAAAAGGAGCTTATTTTTACAAACCTTTTTGTAAACCCATTAAAATAAGTATTTTTTGGAAATTGGGAACATAAATGAAAACGAATAACAAGAATAACACATTAAAATTTAATTAATAAATAAATGTAAAAAATAAAACCAAGTATTTTATTCAAAAATTATTGGAGAATCGTATACAGAAGAAAAATCGAACAAAATTGATTTTTTTCAACACTCTGGACAGTTGTCAAACAAACTCATGTTAACAAATCGTATTTTTACATGTTGCAACAGTGTAGTGTCGAATGCAATTGAGGTTGCAACGTGACCATTTTGGCAAACGTTCACATCCTGAAGGACCTGAAAGATCCATTAAATTTGAATCTTTCGGCTGGCGAGGGCCGGTTTCACCCAGTTTCGAAGCTTAGGTCGTTGAACCAGGCCTCTGGCCCGTTTTATTCCAAGTATTAACCGTCCCCGTTAACTGCATATTGCACCCGACGACCTACATTTCAAGGCTTTATCGACTGGGCCGCTCGGATTTCAGTTTCAACCCCCTTCTGTTCTGGAGTTGTCTTGGGTTTTGTAATCATGCAGGTGAACGAAAACGGGGGGCACGTTTGTTGCCTCGTTTTTTAGTAAATCAAAATTTCAATCCTTCACAGTAAAAAATATTTGTTAATTTTAACCAAATGTTAACAAGATTTTATGTTAATCCTGATCCACATAACTATGTTAAGTTTACAACCAACTGTAATCTGTTGACTGAATAAGTAGTAAAAATCCTACATCAATAATTCAACCATAACTCTTGTAACTTTCAAAAAGGACCCTAATTTCTTAAACAAAAAAATTAACAGATTTTCAAAACTCTTGTACTATGCTCCACACCTCAAAGTCCCACCACGTGACCACGTACGGAACGCAGACTTTTGAAAATTTGGCATTTAAGGCTTTTCAGGTTATGTATCTGTCAAAGTATAGTCAATGAAAGAAATAATATTTATAGTGTTACCGCTTATGTTAAGCATTAAAAGTTAATAAATCTTCATAGTATCACAATAACAATGGTTGGTTTAAGAACTTAGGAATATAAATACTGCATTTAATGAAATTCCAAAGTGTAAGTTGCAATATAAGTGATATTTTTGTGCATTGGGTCTACATTTCTGGTGCATATGGTCCAAATATCTGGTTTTCTCCATAAAATAATTTTAACTTAACAGCATTTATTAAAAAAAACTAACTTCTCTATTATAAAATAAAAATATCTGTATCAAAGGTATACCTATAGGTTAATGTATTAGAACAAAAAATATCATCCAATTTTGTATTTTAAGGTTAGAAAAATCTATTTTGACCAAAATAAATAAGTGGATTATTTGGAAGAGTGTGTTAATATGGTCATAAATAAATATAGGTATACTAAATAATTGTTGAATATGGTTCAAATTAAATTGAAGCTTTTATTCTTCTAATGACAAAACTTGTGCATACCTACTTAAGTTAGATTATAAGAAAACAAACAATTTTTAGAGAAACTTGCAATGTGAAAATATTTAATACTCCCATGACATGTGATTTATTAAAATTTTTAAAGTTATAATGATTTTTCGATGTAGATCAAGTTCAGTCGAAGCTTTTTAACTATTTGTATTGACAAAACTTTATGTAGGTACACTTTAAGCTGGATAAGAAAAACTACCATTTTTAAATACCATATTATACAGTCTTTTAAACAATCCAAAATACTTATTTATTTTGGTCAAAATAAATTTTTCTAACCTTAAAATTACAAAATTAGATGATATTTTTGTTATAATTTATTAACCTACCTTTAAAACAGATATTCTTATTCCATAATAGAGAAGCTAGATTTTTTTAAATAAATGCTGTTAAGTTAAACTTATTTTATGGAGAAAACCACATATTTGGACCAAATGCACCAAAATATTTCTTATTTGGCACCATACACTTTGGAATTTCATTAAATGCAGTATTTATATTGCAAAAATTGTCCCCTGGGTCACAAATTCACAAACATATTAAAAAAACTTGTATTAATCCCGGCGCATTCGCCATTTTTGAAAAACGTAATTTTTTATTATTTCTTAGGAATCACAAAATGTTATAAATTCTTAGACCCTCATTTAATAATCACCATACAAACATGCTAATTTTCGATAAAAATCACTTTTGACCTGTTTTCTTTGACTCATGTTAACTAACACTTAACTCTTAAAACTTTATCAACCATTTTGAAATAATTGAACATGCAAAGTTATAAAAAATAATCTGACGAATTCTTTTGTTAACCAACCAAATATTTTCATTTGCAAACGTTGGTTCTAAAAAGGTTCGGTGTGTTTATTAAGTACTGTTAAACTTATATTTAAACAATGAACACCGCATTTATTTAATTCATACTAAATTAATTTAATATGACGAACGTCTTTGCTTCTGATGTGACTAAAAATTTAAATGCGACGCTAAATATTGTTATTTTTAAAATATTGTGTTGTTATCGGGCAGTAATGTTAGATTTTAAAATATTTGTCCTAGGTACCCACTAAAAATTAAATTTCTTCTGGAATTAAATCAATCAAATTAATTAATTTGATAAAAATACCTCACGCAAGCTTCTAAAAAAAACCCTATAGTAATTAACCTTATTTAATATTATTTTTAACCACTGGTTACTAAAATAGATTTTCATGTTTATGTCTGTTTAAGGCAGGTTAATTGCCTTTTCTTTTATTTGTGGTATAATTAAACCCAGCCTTGTTATATTTTTGGATTTCAGATTAGACGTTTTTCTCATTATAAGTAAATAAAATGTGAATATTTTCTCATTTTTTATTTTAATTGAATACAATTTAGGTTGTGAACCTTTTTTATTTTTTTTTTAAATTTTTTAATTAAAATTTTAATGCATGTTTTAAAAATTTGAATTTATTATTAAAAATTTATGTGATTTTTTTTCACGATAGTCCTAAATCAATCACAAATAAATTTGGCAACGCCGCGTCGTCCAACTTTTTAAAACTTTAAAATGTACATACAAGTTGACAAATTAGTTAACTTACCTATTTTATAAAGGATATTTACTCTCTAAAAATGAATTAGTCAAAAATGACTAGGTAATTGTCATAGCGAAAAAGCAGCCACTAATAATTATCGTCAATAGCAATTTGTATCTCGAACATTCCATGTAAAATTGTCTCCTGAATCCGAAAATGTCGGTTATGAAATTTTTAGTTTAGTTTTTAGAGCACGGAGAACGTTTTCACCAGCAAATGAAGGCTATGGAGCGGCGGTATCACGGCTTCTGGGATGCAGCCATGATGGGTGATTACATTTGGCCCCTCATACGAGTAACTGAATACGAAAGCAAGAAAAAACAAAGAACGAGCCAGAATTTTTTTAAACCTATGCTTATTAAAACAAAATTAAACTTTCAATATCTTCAATGTTCAATATTTATTGTTTAATATTCAATATATAATTTAATTTCAATATTTAATGTTTAAAATAAAAATCAATGTTCAATATGAAATTTTATATAATTCAATAAAATGAAGAGAAAACGTACAAAAGAATTGGCTGTTAAATGTTGGGGATACCATGGTATGAGTGAAAAAGCAGCCACTAATAACTGTAGTAACTAGTCATTTTGACTAATTAATTTTTAGAGAGTAAAGGGTATAATAATAATAAAAAATATTATTTAATACATTTATTTTTGATCAGTCATAATATCAACAGTGTTACATATATGGGCCTTACATAATATGTTGAACCAATAACAAAAACGAAAACGAAAAAAGTATATGAATGAGCTAGAATCTATAATACATATCAAAATATAGTATGTTTATATACATTTGGTACAAGGATATGTACATATTAAATTTTAAAATAAAATATTTCATGTGAATGAAATTCACAAAAAATAGAGCAATATATACAGTGCGGCTCCTGATTATGTTGCCAATAAAATAATTGAATCTTATGTACGGGGTGCTCAGAAATTAGGAAATTATGAAAATGCTCATTTAAATACATTTTCTTAATTTCTTAGCACTCTGTACATTTGATTCATTTTTTTTTACGAAGACATTTTTTTTTGTAAATCGCATATTCAAGTTTTTCCTATAGGCAAACCGTCCGGGGACACACTGTATAAAGAGAAGTGTAAAAAAAATCGTTCCATTACATCAATTTTTTATGGGTTTCAGCAAAACTGATATGTTGGGAAAATTGACATTTTAAAGTGGATGGAACTTGTGTTTTTGGAAAAAACAGCAATTGTGAGCTTTTTTATAAAAATGGCCAAGATAAATATTTTTTAAATAAATAAAATATATATACTCTGTCCATATGCTGTCATTTCAACAATAATTTGATTTTTTGTAAGAAAATATATTATTGAAAAATATGACAACATTCTTGTTTTTTCGGACGGTTCCCGTATAATTTTGTGCAAAAATATTTAATTTAATTTATATTGTCTATTTATTATCTATTGTCTTTATTTTTATTTAACTGAGCCATTTTTATATAAATTGATTTATTTTTAAAAATAGGTTTAGCAAGTATTCACAAAATTAAAAAAAAATGGAAATAAATCCAATTTATTCAAGGTGTTAAAATAGGGTTTGGGCGGTTAGTTTGTTAATGTAAACATGCTTTTACCCTTTTTGAACACCCTGTATAATAAAAATGTCTTTTCGATAACATAGTTTTAAACACTTATACTTTTAATACAGTATAAAAAATAAGTATTCAATTTATACTGTTTATAATGTAATATTTAGCAATCTCATCTGATCTACTAAAGCGGAGTTTTTAAATCTAATAGATGATTAAAACTATGATTATTAATTGATAATTTTACATCGACATCGACTTAAAAACTTTGGTAACCAAACGTAACCACTAATTTTTTGCTATCTAACATGGACTTTCATGAATTCGGGAAAATTCACAAAGAGCTGAACGAAAATTTTAAATGTTAAGCACAGTCCTTATTTTCTCGTATCACAGGTTATGTTCGCCATGTGAGAAAAATAAAATAGGCAACTTTATACCATAACAAGCTAGTTTCATATAATATACAGGGTGTGTGGATTAAAAATACCCTCTTTTAGTGTTTTAAATAACAATTGATTTTCCTAAAGTAGGGCATTTTTAATTTGGTACCCCCTTTAAGTGTAAAGATAAATTTTGTACACTATTATAGATTATCATTGACATACATATTTAACGCTTATTTATCGTATGTAGGCAACTTGTTTAATACTTTAATAAAATTAAAAATGTTAACTTTGTTAATTATTTTATATTTAGTTCATACGACTATTCTATCTACACATATATAATAGATAACTTTATGGTGATAAGATTTTCAACAATTTTGTTTAAGGCAGTGTTGCCAACATTGTTGAACACTTTAACAGCAAAAAATTACCAGGGTTTTAGTATAGTAGAATTTTAAAGCTAGATAAATAAGTTTTTAAGATTTAAAAACCTTAAAGGTACGCCCAGACTTTCTAAACGTTTTTAAATTTTGTTGCAATCAGAGGTAGATAAGGTTATTTATTCTAAAAATGCAAAAAACAAAAATAATTCTTTTTAAGTAAGCTATTTTAATGTTTACTATAAAAAAGGGCAACACTGTTCAATGCAAAGTTGCCAGCTCGTTTTTTTGCATCATTATTTCCAAAAAAATCATAAAAAAATTGAATAATTTCAAAAACTTAGATTGAAAGTTTTAATTGACTAGTGGAGCAGACCTGAGCTACATTTCATATTCACCTGATTAGTGCAACTTGTGAGGCAAATTCTTTGGTAATTTGCGCCTGCATAAGGTATTTTGCTTTAATTTTACAAGGGAAACAAAAAAACATTTTGACAAAAATGTATTTTTTACTTCGGCCCTTGTAAAATTTATGCAATGACTATCCCTATTCCTATCTACAAAACGTTACGATATTATCATTATTAATCCCTTGTTTGGGGTATAATTAAAAAAAAACACTTATAACTTTATTAAAGTATTATAGTCGCCATATTAAAGCTATAGATAATTCGCGTGTAGAGAAAAATTTAAGATGAGAAACACTATATTTATATTTTTATGTCCAATGATATATTTCTTATACTGTTCTCCAAACTACCATACCGTATTTTATTTATCTATAGATATTCGACAAGTGAAATAAACTAATCAGTCTTACACTCCAAAATTCAATCTCCTAGAAGCAATTATTTCACTTGTAGAGTAGTTTATGTGATTTAAAATGTTTTTACAAAAAGGACAAGCCAAAATTAAGTGTAGACGTAAGCTTTGATTGGTTTTTGGAAGGAATAAAACAAAAATTAACCTATGATTAAGCTAACCCCGCTATCCGAATTAATTTATTTTAAGTTTTTACAGCGTAAATCTATTTAATAGAACCTCAATTTCTTTCTTTAACCCCTAATTGAAACAACTATTTGGTTGGGACGTCAAGTTGTTAAGGAGTGAAATTCTTGCTCTATTAATTATAATTATAATCTAATGAGTAAAGTTAATACTTGGTAAGATCAGTCTTAGTAACAAACTCTCAGGTCTCATCCTTTCCCATAGAAGTAGCGCTTTTTTTGACAAACTCTTTCAATAACACGAGTTTCTTTTTTATGAGCCAAATCAATTAACACACTTACATAGGGATTAGTGGAAGGGTGTGAGACTACTAATTTAAAATTTTTGGTAATATTTATATACATTGACTTACTGTGCCTTCTTAAGCACCGTGAGCTGTTTTATTAGACTGTCTTCGCTGGAGATGATACGTTTTTTCATAGTGGGACGTAACTGTTGGTTGGATTGTTGTTTCTGAAATAGAAAAAACGTATTGTAGAACAAAATCACCGTCAATTATTGGTGTTTATTGTGGTTTAGGAAACTTAAAAGCTTTCAAAATTTAATCACGTTCGGGAAATACATGGGGAAGCTCTGCCCAAAACCCTTCATTCATAACCACTGCAGTGCGATTTATATTTAGCCCACGCTTTTGGCAAAATGCCACTTCTCCAGGCTCCAACATTGGGGTAGGCACGCCCCCCCTTCCCCCCTTTATCGCCCGCTACCTCCATACTTTAGGATGACGTCAATTGCTCCACTTTAGATAATGGACGGGACGCGGTCCCAGTGATGTAAGTTTTCATTTTTTATTGTTGTGTTTTTGACGTCATTTATCGCTGATATAAACCTATTTGCTCTTGTATTTGCGTCAGAGACATCGATTTTCTATTAACTACGATTTTATTGTTTTCCAACGAAACGTGAATGATTGACGGGAATTTAATCATTGCAATAAAGGATTTTATGTAATTGATTAGGTTTTTTTCAAATTAACGCAAGAGTTTTAGCAACCAAAGTGACAATGAAAAGACCTGTAGCTACTTAACTTAATCGGTATTCACCTGTTGTCAAAACGTTGTGATTAAAATCACTAAAGGCATCTACAACTACAACCTTCAAACCAACATTCATTGACTAAAGCATTTTTGAATTTTATAAAACAACATTATAATTTAATATACATACAAGAATTACATGTACGTAATACTTACATTTTCCAAGCTTTTCTCCATCTCCAACATCTTCTTGATGGTATCGTAGACAGAAGGTGACCTCTTCTTCTTGTCGTCACTTTTGGACATCATCTCCAACACCTGGTTACTGAACGGGTTTCTTACGGGTGTTGCTGGACGCATCATGACGATTTCTTTCTGACCTTCGCCTTTGGACGTACCTTCCACTATGGGTTGTTCCGTCGGTGTTACTTTAAATATCATTTTGCGTTCATTATGCTTGACTTCCTTTTGTTGGTTCTGTTGGTTGACGTTTCCTCGTTTGGCTTCGGTGTTGAAGAGGTTTGCCACTACTTTTTGGCTGGGCTTCTTGTTGTACCAATGAGGTAAATATTCATTGGTTTGCTTGGGTATTTGTTGGTTTTTGTTCTGATTTCTAGCCAACTCTTTTAAATCGTCCACGTCTTTATCTTCATCACTGTAGTAAGGTTCATCATACTGCTGTAAATCGTAGTCATAACCATCGTAACCTTGTGGTTTTTGTTGTTTTGCCCTCTCTTTATCATTGTACATTTGGGTGAGGATCAAGTTTTGCAGAAAGGCGACTCGGGTATCATCTGTATCATCTCGTTCGTGCTCGTAATCCTTTTGGTACATCACTTCATGGCCGATGGGTTGGGAATCCTCTCGCTCTTCTCGTTCAGTTTCCGCCAGCAATTCTTCTTGCAAGGTGGCATATGGATCGTCATAGTAATAATTGTAGTGGGACAAAGGTCTTTCCTGATAGTAGTAAGGCATAACAGCTTGATATACCTCATACTTTGAAGTTTTTGGGTAGTAAATCGGCAATCCATCCGGAGTGTAGTATTCATCATAGTTGCCGGTGGATGGGTATACCTCAGGGTAGTTAGTCGGGTGCCTCGTGGAGCGCACCATGGGGTAATAAGGAGTCATACGGTACGACTGACCGTACCTCTTGGTACCATAAATCGGCACGGCAAAAGTACTCTGCATGCACAGTGTAATGATCACTTGTAAGATGGGTAGAATTCGTAACGCCATCTGGAATTAAAGAATATTCTATTTAGCCAAGGTTCAACAAGTTGAAAAAATCGTTCTTAAAATAGACTGGGTTTTATTACGCCAATCAATATAAAATTCCGTTAAATGACCTATTTACAACCAGTTGCTTCCACTGAAAGAACTGTATTAAATTTACTGACTTGGAAGCATACGGTCGGCTTGACTAATGAAGAGGGTGTGATAAAGAAGATATTTTAAGTACAGAGATCTGATTTAAAATATTGCTAAATTATTATATTTATTATAGATAAAATACAATAATTATGTTTAAACAACTTCTGATACTTTACATTAATAAGATTGCGAACCATATGTGTCTTAAAACTTATTATGAAAAAATATTAAATAATTAATTAGTAACTTACCATTTTAAAAGTGCACTATTTAGCAACTTTTTTTAAAACTCAATTTCAATTTTCACCACCACTTTTTCCTTATCTCACTGTAGTCCACTGTAGTCCACGCGAAAATGTGGTTCTCCTCAGAATTTACCCCTATTTATAAGAGTCGCCTCCCCTCACGGGGCACCCACACGTTATCAATGAAACCAGCAAGCGGTGGGAATGATTGCGACACGCGGTTTTCATTGGTCGCATCAGCAACAAGCTGCTCCGGCATTGGTCCGTTGTGTTTTTCCTCTATTGATCCGACGGACGAATTTTCCGAGATGTGTATAGTCCGTTTCGTGTGGAGTGAATGGGATGATGGAAAGTACAGGGTCGACTTTAAAAGTTTAGAAATAAATTGTGCACCTACTTATATTTCAAGATTTTAAACTCGGCGCATTCGCCATTTTTTGCAAAATATAAATTTATATTTTGTGACCAGCAAAAGTATGGACAAATTTATTGAAAAATTCAGCTTTTTTACTCCTGAAATAAAATAGGAAATAACAAATCCAAGGCCAGAGTAACTCAAAATAAAGACAATACAAAATATTAAAACTTAAGATTAATGTAATTTAGTGTATATGATGAACGCGACAGCTTGAGATTAGAACTCAGTGTATGCGCGATCCCAAGATATTAAACCCAAACAATGAAATAGTAATACAATAAAACTTATAACCAAAAATCACTCGACATTTACAAATAATAAAATAATTAGGATATAAACCAGTGGCGCCCTCATTTAAAGGCGAAGAAATTTTTTTAAACCCAACTTAAAATAACTGACGTCGCAGTTCACAACCTATACTTAAAACTAAGTAAAAAACTTAGACTGTGGTGGGGAAGGAATCCTCTACTTTGTCAATAAAATATATTTTATTGTAAAAATTACGTTTATTTTAAATAAACCTCATTTTTGTCTAATTGTTCAGCAAGAACCACGGAAGGTCAACAATATCGCTACAATTTCTCACCGTAATATCCATAATGACTAAATTCACATAAATCAACAAGTTCAATTAACTAAACCTACAGAATAAACCACTTACAAAAGAATCATAAAATAGACAAACTCATAGAAAAAGAATAAACAAAATATTGCGTAAATAACCACAGATTTGTTCTTTAAACAGTTCAGAATTTTATAACCAAAACAAACCTAAAGAAGGAATCTGTATTTATTTTATTGGTTACTGTGATGGCTACAAGATGGCGATAGTGTTAAAATATGTTTATTTATAATTTCGATTAAATCGATTTATTATAAGAAAAATAATACCATTTATAATTGAATTTTGAAAAACGTGTGAAGTATAATTTATTCTAAAATTCCGCAACAGTGTTGCCACAACACCTGCTTATTTCCTTGGATGTAGGTGTGCCTGCCTCGCGTATGCTAATACGAGAGAAGGAGACAACTATGATATCGCATTGTAATAGAACGAGACAACAAGGCTAACGCCAATCGTGAGTCTAAATTAGTTCAGGCATGCTTCTGAGCCAATCATCTAGCTATAAATATTAGTTTAAATTGCGGTCGTTTCAATTTCAAATAATTTAAATGTTGCTGGGTATTCCACTATTTCACAATTCATGTAATCCAAATATTAAAAATTTATAGTAAATTATAGAAAGTAAAATATTTAAATTATACTTAATTTTTTAATTCTCTATGATGAGGCACTGCCTCACCTGCATCCTCTGACGGGCCGTCACTACATCTAGAGACCACCCTGTATATATATTTATCTAATTATTTAAACGTTTTATTATATTTTTAACAAAATCTACAAATCTGTTTCTATTCACCCCATTTGACGTTTAACTTTTCATTTCAAAATCTTTTTAAGTACGGTCCTGTGACATTTTCTGGAAACTGTGCGATCCCTTGACGCAGCTTTCTGTGGAAAACGACCCACCTATATTTGCGTCATTTATACAGCAAGATGTGCCTTAAACGTGGGTTTTTCTAACTCCTTATGAAAATGCTTCCCGCGCCCATATACATTTTCATTCATAAGTTTTATAGAAAAGCCTATTTTCTATGCTGGAAATACATGTAATTTTGCCATGCATATTTCTTTTGGTAATAAATATTTATAATTAACTAAGGCTTAGTTACTAAGCCGAAAAAAGTTTATGATGATAACAAACTAAGCAAGGCTAAGTTTACCATTTAAAAGAGCAAAAAAAATGTGTAATGTGATTAAAAAAAGTGGTCAATACTCAAAAAGATTCCCATTATTTTGTAAGCAATATTAAAGTCTATTCTTAAATTCCCTTCCAATATTTTGAAATGTTTGTCGTAAAATAGCTCGAAATTCTTGAAATAATAAGTTTTGTAGACCCCATAAGAAAACGTCCAATGATTTCAGATCTGGAGATATTGGTCCTTTTCTTCCGATTCAGTCCTAACAGCTACTACATAACGAGGTGGTGCCCCTTCTTGTTGAAAATGTAATACATTTTCATCCAAAGCTTGTTCATCATCCTCTTCACTTTAATTTTCTAGTTCATTTATTACAATAGTTTACAAAATAAAAAAAGAATCTGCTCACCATATCTCATAATAATTTTCCCATTTTAAAATAAATTTGATCATTCAAATTTTGGTCCATAAATAAGAGACTAACAATACAATCTCTCAATGTTCCTGCCCAGAGATGAAGTTTTCTGGATACTGGGTATTTTCTGATGAGATGAGGATTCTTGAAGCAAGTGTTTTTGTAGTAGTAGAGTCACTTCTCAACCCTTTGACCTAAATAACTACTTATTACAATATTTTAAATACAAAAAATCTGTTATCTTTCAGGCTTATCATAAATCCATTGAATTTATGAACTAATACAGTCTACTAGAGACCGAGGTCTTTTCAATGGCCTTCGTCAGTCTAAAAAATAAATTGTGTAGCTTAAAATCTTGTCGATATCGCGGAATCATTGAGTGTGAAGAAATGCTAGTGACAGATAAGCATTATGCAAGCGATTATAACCGAAAAAAAAAATAGCTGAGACGTCGAATAGCGTGGGTATGTATAATGGAAGGGTATGAGTCTGCGGGAGGCACCAGACTGTCGCGTCGTTGGGGAACTTTTCGTTAGGGAAGTGGGAGGTTGGAGGGCTCTCCATTTGCCCACATTTATCTCTTAACTTCTCTCTTCTAGCCCGGCAAAATCTATTTTTAGAATATTCACCTGATGCCGGCTAAGAGACATGTGGTAAACAATTTTTTTTAATTATTGAACAACAAAATACATTTGAGTTAGTTTAATGTATTAAGCAATTGAATCGGTGAGTTCAAAAACAAAACAAGTCCAAAACTTAAAATTTTGACAAATTATTTTATAAAATTATTTTTATAGTTTAAATTTAAAAAATGCATTTTTGTGAGAATGTTTTAACTATTGTACAAAATATGGATATTATATTTTATAATATACACTAGGGTGTTTCAAAAAAATCGACCTTTTATTTTTCTTCAAATGGTCGGCAAATTCTTTCAGAGGATGTCAACACAAAGACCTCGTCAAAATTTGAGCTTTTAATTTGAAGATTTAGAGGTCTCGGATCGCAATTTTCTATTTCCCATTTAAATAACATGGGAAATTTTTTTTTAACTTTGAAATTTTATACGTCTAAATCGAATCAACTTATCTGTGGGTAAAAGGCATAAGGGGATAAGTCAAAACAAGCAATTTTTCAGTGGAGCCTTAAACGTGTTCGCATTAATTTAGGAAATATATTTATGGTTAGTGGGTATACCCTTTTGGTAGAACATGTCATATGCTACCAAAAGGGTATACCCGCTAACCATAAATATATTTCCTGAATTAATGGGAACACGTTTAAGGCTCTGCTAAAAAATTGCTTTTTTTAACTTATCCCCTTATGCCTTTTACCCACAGTTATGTCAAGGATCATCTTAGATTTTCATAGTAAATTTAACGCTCTACTAAAAAGGTCTCCTAACATTTTTCTATAAATTGATTCCTTCCAGAGTTATTCGAGGCCAAAGTTTGATTTCCATCAAATTTTCGCGTTTTTTTAACATTTTTGGTACAATTATCATTATACGGGTGTCCCGAAATTAGGGGGCCAAACTTAAACAGTGCATTATTCGTATAAAAATAACACTTTTTTGTTTAATAAACATGTATCAAAAAATGCTCCCTAAAGGAGCTACGGCCCCCTGAATAGGAGCCTAAGAGGATAATTTTTTTAAAACTATTCCTAGAGGGTTGAACATAAACAAATGAATTTTCGGTACTTTGGTAATTTTGATATGCTGAATCTAGATCTATGATCAAAACTGTTAAAATTGAATCATAGGCGTAACATTTGGAGGGGGCAAAGTTACAAAAATAGCCCCAACTTTTTTCTGGGTTAATAATTTAATTTTTTTTATGAAATTATGAGAATTTATAGTTTTTTACGAAAAATAGGTACTCTTGATTTGAATTGCTCAGATGCACCATTTTCGAGAAAAATGCATTTATATATAAATTACTCTGCATATTATACACATCTCATATTTTCATTAAAACTTTGTAGTAGGCTTTGGAAAAAAGTGACGTTTTTTTTGTTTTTTTACAACACTTCCTATGTTTCAGATATAAATATGTGATTTTTTTACTACATGATGCTAAAAGTTAAAAAAACGAGAAAATTCGATGGAAATCAAACTTTGGCCTCGAATAACTCTGGAAGAAATCAATTTATAGAAAAATTATAAGAAACATTTTTTATAGAGCGTTAAATTTACTATAAAAATCTAAGATGTTCCTTGCCATAAGTTGATTCGATATAGACGTATAAAATTCCAAAGTTAAAAACAAAAATTTCCTATGTTATTTAAATGGGAAATAGAAAATTGCGATCCGCGACCTCTAAATCTTCAAATTAAAAGCTCAAATTTTAACGAGGTCTTTGTTTTGACATCCTCTGAAAGAATTTGCTGACCATTTGAAGAAAAAGAAAAAGTCGATTTTTTTGAAACACCCTAATATACACACATGATCAAAATTGTTGCATATTTTTGTATTTTAATTTTCGCTTTGTATAACGTTCTGTTTTTTGTTGTTTTGGAATAAATTTTCATTTTATTGTTATAATACGTAAAATAAAATTTATTATTGAAGTATATATTTTTGTAGGAAATAATAAAAAGTTTCGGAACCAATCATCCACCTCGGAGATGATGACTTTGACGACAGAATTTAAATAAATAATTTATTGACAATAAAATACATAGTGTACATTACAATTATAAAGAATTTTTCGAAAATAATCACCTTTATTCTATAAATAAAATTTATATTTAATATGTTTTTTTCACCTAAATCGTTTCTGTTAATATTTTTTTTTTCACTTTTTAAGAATTATATTTAATTTTATTTTTAATATTTTCTACAAAAATATATACTTTAATATATTAAAATTTCTTTATTATGCATATTATAACAATTAAATGAAAATTTATTCCAAAAATTAAAATACAAAAATATGCAAAAATGTTGATCATGTGTGTATATAGTTACAATATTTAAAAAAAATGCATTTTAAACTAAAAAAATAATTTCATAAAATAACTTTTATTATTTATTAAACAATTTAAATTTTGGACTTGTACTGTTCTCACCGATTCAATTGATGTTCTTATAGAAGCAGCTTTGAGTTTCATGCAATTTAGAAAAAAAATCTTCATTTGTAAGAAAAAAATCATGTTTATTTTATTACTACTGAGGTCCAAATTGAAGCCAAAATCACGTAAATCCATTTTCCACGAAAACTATAGGCAACATCGTAGCGGTCTCTGGATCATTGAATGAAATTTCGGCAATCGGCGTGGGCGGTGAGGGGATGCCAGCTAAAAATAGAACTCAGCTGCAGCTTCGGCATGCGGAGGTGGCTGTGGATTCGAATGCGGGGGCGTCTCAAGCCCATGGCCCCCTCTATTTTTGGGCTGAAGCCAAATTCTGCAAGAAATTTATTGTTTCCAGAGAGCGTTGGCGTTTTATACGCCCGAACTGTCATAAATTCAACGCATTAATACCAGTCAATAACATAAACTTTTGTGTTGAGTTTATGTACCTACATAATATAATGTAATTTACTATTTATATATATTATATTATATAATTTATTATTACTAAACTGTTTTGTGAATGTTGACAAAAATTTATATGCCAATTCTACAGGTATAAGAGCAAACGAAAAAAAAATCATCCATGTTATAAGATTTGCGTTAATTAAATAATCTCCCATAATTATAATTATTATTATATTAATGCATATCTTCTAACGTGTAGAATAGGGATTCAAAAAATCAAATATTTTTCCGACACTAAAAAATTGGTTCTTAGACGCCTCTAGAAAGTGCTCACCAAATTTGAGCTCTTAATATTAATAGGAAAATCCTCCTCATCACAGTTTTCTATTTTTATTTAGTCCCTTATAAAAAAGACTATATTTCATTATTAATCAATCGTTTAATCAAATCTTTATACATACTTTTGTAGGAAATTGAATGCTCTACAAAAAAGGTCTAATATGTTTAAGCGATTACTCTAACCATTTCAAAGATATTCAAGTTTGAGAAGAATTTATTAAAAATATTTTTTTTTAAATTTTTTAACTCATTGAAAAATAAGTATTGTCAAATAATATGACATATTTTTGACTGAAATTTAACGCTATACAAAAAAGGTCTGATTTGTTTAATTGATTACTCCAACCATTGAGAAGATATTAGTATCCGAATCCCAATCCTACTGATCCGAATATCTTCTCAATGGATAGAGTAATCAATTAAATACATTAGACCTTTTTTGTAGAGAGTTAAATTTCCTACTCATTTTACAATAATTATTTTTTAATGAGTTACAAAATTATTAAAACATTTTTTTTATAAATTCTTTAATTTTCCAATGAAAACTTTCCATACCTTTTTTTGATAATTTTTTCTTTGTTGTGGAATTTATTCGTTTCACAGAACATAATAATTCGTTTTCACAACCTATTTTAAGATTTTAAATCACACTGCGTATAGAAATGTCGCTGCAACTGTCAAAAGCGAATAGCCTACTTAATTTTTATTTAGGGATCATTTTGGAGATGTCAAGCAGACAAAATAATGCTGATTTATATTTATATTAAAGAAAAAATAAATTTGACAGATAACCTAACCACTAATTCCGAGAACCTTTTGGATCTCACATAGCAGAAAATTAGATCGCACAGACAAAGTAACTAAAGTAAATAAAAGTTTTAGTTTCATAAATGGTGATTTTATTTAATTGTATACAAAATATAAATAATTTAAGTACCTATAAGTAGAGTAAATGCAAATGTAAAAATAAATACCTAATTAACCAAAAGTTATTTTTCTATGCTGTCTTTTTTAAATCTTATATCAATTTGTGGAAAAGTACTTGTTTCTGGAGTTGAAGTATCTATAACAGTCTTCTGAGTGTTTGGTGTAAATAAATCTTTTTTAGGTTTATTATTATTATTTCCAAAACCTTCCCAGCTTCCTCTACTAGGTCTTTTTTCCTCCGACGAACCAAACCTTTTTTCACCAGAAGAACTCAAATCATTCGCGCCACCAGAACCAAAACTTTTGTCACGACAAGGGTTAAAGTGATCCCAGCTGTGATGATGATGCCCGAAATCATTGGTGGGCAAAAATGGCGGAGGACCATGGACCGGGAAATTTTGATGCTTCGGGAAGAAGCCTATACCGTGTCTTCTAGGTTTAGGGTGATGACCGTGGTAACCAAACCTGCTTTCCACATCCTCAAAATCGCGTTTTCTTCTTGACTTCTTGACGTCCTGGTTATCAACTAAAATATAAGATTCAATTGTTATTTTGCTAATACTGTGTTTTGATTCAACAATCAAGAGTAATTACCTACTAACTTCCTGTTTTTGAAATCAAGTGCATATTAAATTTTTAATAAAATCTGCTTATACAATATCAAGTTGGATATGCAGAACTCTCCCACAGAGAAGATAGCAATGGAGATGCCAAATTTAAAAATAAAAAAATCTAGTTCTGTGGATATGTCGGTTTAAAAATAAATGGTTTTTCTTTAAAAGCTTTTATAAAAGAAAAGTTTATACTCCCTTGTGGTCTAGAAAGCAATATAAGATTTTATATACGACATAAAATATAAAGAAATATATAAAAATATCTGGAATCTAATATTATTATTCTTAAAGATATTTTATATGTAAAGATGTACAACATAAAATAATTGTTGGTTTTTTATTGTCTAACTTTATCATTATTAAAAGGTAATTGTTGTTATGGGTTTAATAGTAGCAAACCGTAGGTGAATCCAATTATAAAAAATTATTATTTTGCCGTCTGCATGTTCATTGTGATTTTTATAAAATCGCGGCCTTGGGAATCCCCTTTAATTGCTTGTGTACTTTCCCTAATTTTATTATTATTCACTATACGTGCTACCGTATTATACTGGACTATAAATGAATCACTTCTTTTAACGAATTGCGGTTTGATCTTTTTAATTATTAAATTAATTTTCATGTGGTTTTCATTTCTAAACTATGACAAGCATAAAATAAATAATTAATCCTAATATATATTTCCAAAAATTAACGTTACGAATAATCCCAAGGTCTACGATGATGTTCAGGTGTGAGACAAAATATGTCTAAAAATATGCAGAAATTATTATTTTAAGAGAATACTGCTGTCATCGCAAAGTATGGGTCAAAGTCAACAAAATTTAATTTGGTCTAAATTTAGTTTTTAATCTATGATGCTTGACCTATTGCCGCTGAATACTATTGATAAATAACAAAAACAAAAATGAAGAAATAAAACATTTACTTACAATTGAAGGAAAAAGACCCTTCCTCAGGCCTAACTTCCAGTTGGTCAAACCACATTAAGGTGTACATCACTTTGAATCCTTTTTCAAGATTTTCCGGAGAATGCAACGTCAGCTCTCTGCTTTTGGTTTTACCGATAACGTTTTCTCCATTTGGTGTTAAAATTTTAGCCGACACCCCATAAAACCAACCTTCGTTCAACCCATCATCCTCGACGTTCAAAACTACGGTATGTCGGTCCTTCAAAATCACAGCGACCTTGCTTGCAAGGCTAGAGTTGATCACCACCGAAAGGCACAACAACAAACTTAACCGACACATCTCTCAGGAATCGCTCAAAACTGACTGGTCAAATCGCGTGCGGGATCTCATTTTATTTGCGTACTGCAATCTCTTAAATACAGAGAAGTCGGTTTTGTTCCTGAGATCGAAGGGAAGCCCAGTTTGGAGCATTGACACTGCAGGTGTTAGGTGAGAATGACGTGTTGATGAAATCAGGTTTTTTGGTTCTTTTGTCGAGGCTGGTTTGGTTCTTGCAAAAACTGCACACGTGATATATGGTTATTAGTGAGTTGTTCCATAGATAACAAAGCCTGAGCAGGGCCGGATTAAGGGGCTGCAGCCCCGGGCCCCCACATTATAAGGGCCTCCAAAAGTAGCTATACTAATCCTACATACAATTTTGTCATTTTTGTACTAATTCTGTATGACTATGCAAGTTACATAATGTAAAAAAATCGATTTTTTTGTTTATCTACAATTTGTTACTGTTTATGATCAATTGGGTGTAACTGACAACATCTGCGTGAATAGTTAATCCGAGCTATTAGTCTTAGCTACAGGCAGGGTCAGTATTTATCGTACATGTTTCCATGACACTAAGTGACATTTTAAATACACATTGACAAATTGTGGCTTTATGGCGCTTTAGTCACGGGCTAAAGTTAGCAACAGGTTTTTAGTCACGGGCTGAAGTAAGTTTTAAGTTAGTTGACAGTTGTCAAATGTCAAACAATCGTTAAAATAATGTGCCTTTCTTGTAAAATAATACTAAATGTGAAAATTATTTTATTATCCCAATACAAAAGTATTAAATAGTTTCTCAACGCCAATATTTAAAAAGTTTATATGAACATTGTACTGACCTCTTAATTTCGCCGGCAGTAAACTATAACTTAAATTCGGGCACGGACTCCACTGTCCTCATAAAACATTTTCTTTACTTTCACTGTGATAAACTGACAATTTTCAAGAAATACATTTCGATTTATAACCTTTATAATCTGTGTTTATAAAATTTAAAAATGTGACATTTGACGGTGACACACAGATTCCCCTATTGTTTCATAGATGGCGCTCTATACAAATTTTTGATTTAAATCATTTTAAGATAATTATTTGGCGTTTTCAAACTAGATACATAATATACTATTTATGCACTGGTAAATCTTAACAATATAAAAATATTTTATTAAACTACTGCATTATATTAAAATAAGCCTACCTAATGCAAAACAGTAATAATTATAAAAAAGTTATTTTTATAGCACCCAAATGTCCCTGTATATCAGCATTTATATTTGTGTAAAATGAGTAGGTATTTTTAATTTTCTGCTTATTAACCTGCTATATATTAAAAAAGTCATACCTGGTTTAATAAACAAAACAAAAACGGTTAGGTAAAATATTCACTTAAAGTGACAAAAATCATCACACAACTTTTTTCCCTAGTTTTATGTATAACATTTTTTTTAATAAAAAGAAAACGGTCAAAGATAGCTGATCCTATAATTTTAAAACCGATTTTGTAAATAATATAGACTTTATAGAAGTTTTTGCGCAGCTCAAGGCGAGAAAAATAAAATTGTAAAAATGGTCATTTTGCCCACCATGTCTAACTATGATTTTCTTGTGTATTTTGGCCCCCTAAAAGCGAAAATCACACTTAAAATTTTTTTCATGGAAGCGTTTTCGAGGTATGAATGTTCAATTGTTGTTTTTTAATTTTCTGAGGTGCTTTGACGTTTTAGAGTATACTACGAGTTCTAATTTATCGATTTGACCAAACAAGCACTTAAATCAAATGTAATTGAGCCCTCTACAACTTTCTTTTATATAGTTTTGGTATCGGCTCAGTAGTTCGATACTGGCGATTTTATAAAGTTGAAAAAGTCCTTTTTTTTTTAACAAAAATCGAGGTCGAAAATTTACATATCTTTCTGGGAAAGATAGAAATCGAAAAGATAAGTCCAGTTTGATTTATTTTACTAAATGGCGAAGTTATAAATTTTTCAGTGGGAGAGCAAAATTCAGTCTTTCGAGAATTTTGACGTTTTTTCTTAATTTTATTGAATTATATAAAATTTAATATTGAACATTTATTTTTAGTTTAAACATTAAATATTGAAATTAAATTATATATTGAATATTAAAAAATAAATATTGAACATTGAAGATATTCAAAGTTGTATTTTGTTGCTTTCGTAATCCGTTTCTCGTATGAGGGACCAAATGTAATCACCCATCATGGCTGCATCCCAGAAGCTGTGATACCGCCGCTCCATAGCCTTCATTTGCTGGTGAAAACGTTCTCCGTGCTCATCACTTACGTCACCCAGATTGCCCGGGTTATTTACGCACTCGAACTCTCTACTTCTTTTAATCATTTTACACTTTTTATTAACTAAATAAAACCATGATAAAAATACCTTGTTGAAATATCAAAAAATAGCAGTAAAATGTCACTATGCCAACAAAAGAAACAAAAGAATTCACGTTTACGGAGTCATGTCAAATTTAAATTTTGAATAATGTTTTCTTTGAAAAAACTACGTAAAAAACTCAAAAAATTACAATCATGCAATTTACTTAGGTTTTCATTAAAGAATAAACATATTACAAAATAAAAGAACAAAATAAAATACAAATCGTCAAAAAGCTGAATTTTGGTCTTCCACTAAAAATATCATAACTTCGCCATTTTTCCATGTATTTTTATCAACATTACTTGTTTTTTTTGTGAAAATGTCAGCTTCACGAAAAAAATTCAAACTGGAATTATCTGTTTGATTTAAACCCTTCCCAGGACGATATGTAAATTTTCGACCTCAATTTTTGCCATAAAAACGAATTTTTTAAGTTATTAAATTCGCTAGCGTCAAAATTCATATTTTAAAAATGCTTCCATAAAAGAAAATTGAGTGTAATTTTCGTGTTTAGTGGGTCAAAATATATGGAAAAATTTTAATGGCATATGGTGGGCAGAATTTTTTTTTCGATTTTGTAAACTATGTAATTTAAAGCACGATATTTTTTGTATTGGCTTAATTTTAGCAAGTTTTAAGAGTTTTTTGTGGACGAAAAAATTCTTGCTTCCAAGAAAATAAGGGCCACAAAATATCAAATAGCCCCGGGCCTATATGCTGCTTAATCCGGCCCCACCACATGCGTAGAAGACATATCGAAGACGGTATAGTAATTATACCACTTTAAATAAATTTAATAAAAGACTGGTTTTTGTAAGCATTCCCAAAACCATAGAAATAATACTATAGTAATATATTATTATTTCTATGTTCTCTCCATGTAATATGGGGCAATTAGTATTTAAGAAAAAAAACTTTTTCTTTTTTAAGGTTGACTGTTTTTCTTTGAAATCGGCTTAATAACTACAAAGGAAGTAAAGTGATTGTTATTGATGTTTTATTCTTTGTATTTGGATGTGTCACGTTTTGATATGGGGCGGAAATGGCTTTTTTTATTTTGTTTTGTTTTATTGCATTTTAGCAGACAATAATAACTACGCATTATGCTTTAACAAAAAAAGTTTCATTATTTTATTATATTTACCTATCTTAGTTTTCTGTTATTAATAATTGTTTTACCTTCAATAACCTAAATAAGTTAAGGGAAAAATATTTATTAGATTAAATTATCTAATTTCTATCTTTATAAACGTTACTAAATTCAATTTTAAGAAACGATCCAATTTCCCAAATAATAAATTACTTTTAGTCATCTAGGATATCCTTTATTTGATCGTAATAAATTTGATAGTTTTTATAATAAATTTAGTAAATCTATAAATAAAACCAGTTAAAAAACTTGTTTTAATTAATTATGGATGTTATTTCCTATAACATTAAAATTGGAATTTTATATGACGAACATTCGTTAATTCCCTTGCCTATCTAAATTATTATTATATTGATTGGCAGTGTAATTATGACAGTTTTAATAAATAAATAATACAAAAAGTATATACACTAAATAAAATTTTATTTTATTTTTCGGTCTTACCCTCTCAATTGTTTCTATTTAATATAAAAAAAATCCTCTCCATTATGGGCGTTCCAGGTCGCTGTTTTTATTTTAGTTTCCCATTTTATTAACAAGAAAAAAAATAATTTTATGTTTGGAATTTTATACCTCTGTATCAAAGTAACTTAAGTTACTTTATAATTATGCATAATGGTAATGATCATGGTAATGATCATTGCAGTTTCTTATATAAAATGTAACGCTCTACAAAAAGGTTTCTTATTATTTTTCGATAAATTGATTTCTTTTAGAGTTATTCGAGGTCAAAGTTTGATTAACATAAAATTTTCTGGTATACAATATTCCTAAATTCTTAAACCAACCATTGTTATAATATATTGTGATATTATAAAGATTTATCCATTTTTAACGCTTAAACATAAGCGGAAAAGTATAAATATTATTTTTCTACTCCTATTACGGAATTTGACCCTTCTAATATCACTTTTATCTATGGAATGAGATATTCCGTAAAGTGTTACAGAATTAAATATTCTATCATCTGATGACAGAATGAACACTCGTGGCGACATCTCTGTTTTTAATATCTAACAAATTTTAGACCGATCCAACCTCACTTTCTTCCAATTAAATTATTTTTCTATGGTATTTTTTGGAAACGTAGAAAAAGTATAGTCTGAAACACGTTTGGAATTGCATATTCCGCTCTCGTGAAACCGTCAAACTCGCCTTCGGCTCGTGTGACAAACTCTTCACTCGAGCGGAATATGCTGTATTCCAAACTTGTTACAGAATATACTATTCTTTCGTTGACTATACTTTGACAAATATATAACCTGAAAAGCCTGACTGCCTAAACATGTAGGTATTTATATGTATGATGCTAATAACCTATTATTATTATTATTATTATTATTATATATAAACTTTTCCAGACACTCATTTTTATTAAACACTCGTTCGCAAGCTTTGCTCGTGAAAAAGGCGTTAAATAAACTTAAATTATACTATTATTTGTTTAAATACCATAAATACAGCGTAGAACATGTTAAATAAAAAAAAAAATAAAGAATAATAAAATTATAGGTACAATATTGACCTTGCGTGACAGTTAAATTTGTAAATAATTTGTTGTATGCAGGATGGTATAAAGTAAGTGGCGGTTAATTTAGGAAAATATTTAGTTTTCTATCCCGGCGCATTCGCCATTATTGATAATGACAATTTTTGAGGTGGACAAAATAAATTTTAAATGATTTTAATTAGTTTTAATTTTAACCGCAAGGTACAGCATAGCAAATGCAAAACGGAAATTATGCTTGAAGCCTACCCACATTCTTTTAAGAGGTTCTAAAGCACTAGGTACTTATTACTTTTTGCGTGAAAATACGGTACATAAAAACATTTAATATTATGGTAATCAATAGTCTACATGAAAATGTAGACTCTTTTGTCCACTTGTTCAACGTCCAAGTGGATGATCCAAAGCAAACATTATTATTAATATTATCTATTAAAGGAATACGTAATGGTAAAGTCCGCAAAATATTTTTTCCTCGAGGCATTCGCCAAAATTGAAAAAAATGTAAAACAAGTAAATACTTAAATATACTTTATTATTTAATAACTTTAAACAATATTAAACAAAAATAGCACCGTAATGGCATCATAGCAAAACGTAAACAAAATGTGAAATTGTAAAATACACAGAGATTTCTTACATGTTAAGAATTGGAACATTATTTCCCTATACATTTACACTATTTATCAATTTTTAACAATCTAATAAAGATTCATTTTCTTATAAAGAATTTATCTTCCAAATGTATGCATTCGCATATTAAACTTTATATTAAAAACTTTGTGTAATAAATAACTTTTTCTAGTGCCTTAACTGCACGACAGTTGGTAGTATTGCTTTAGTTGCCTTTCAACGCGATTTCTCTAGGTACAGATGGGTCGGGAAGTTTTTCGTAACTTGGTTCGATTCCCCAGATTTCTCTTCCGTAGTCGATGATGGTACGGTCACTGGAGAACTTACCGGATGTGGCGATGTTGTTTATCGCCATTTCCAACCATTTGGCTTGGTTCTAAAAAAAAATTACCTAGAAATAAATAAAAAAGAAATGTTGAAGTGACTTACTTGATAAACTGCGCTGACTTCTTCCTGTTTCTTAATATAGGCCTCGTAATCGGCCAAAAGAAGGAATCTGTCGTACTTCAGAAGAATATCAGCGATATCTTTGTATTCATCGGGGTTTTCCGGGCTGAAGAAACCGTTCTGGATCTGGTCGACAACCTGTTTCAATTCGGGATTGGCACTGTAGTAATCATACGCGTTGTAGCCCTTCTTCTGCAACGCGGTCACATCATCGACGGTCATGCCGAAGATAAAAATGTTTTCGTTGCCCATCTCTTCCGCCATCTCAACGTTGGCACCATCGAGGGTACCGATGGTGAGAGCTCCGTTCAGCTGGAACTTCATGTTACCCGTACCACTGGCCTCGGTACCTGCGGTGGAGATTTGCTCGCTCAAATCGGCAGCAGGAATGATTTTTTCGGCCAAGGTGACTCTGTAGTTCTCCAAGAAGATAACCTTGAGTTTTTCCCCCACGACGGGGTCGTTGTTGATTACTTTGCCGACAGCGCAGATGAGTTTGATGATTTTTTTGGCCGTGTAGTATCCAGGGGCGGCTTTACCACCGATCATGATGGTTCTCGGTGTCACCTTCAAGGTGGGGTCTTTCTTGATTCTGTTGTACATGGTGATGATGTGCAGGCAGTTCAAGAGTTGTCTTTTGTACTCGTGGATGCGTTTCACGTGAATATCGAACATGCTAGCAGGGTTGATTTTCACGTTGTATTGCTTTTCCAACAGCTGAGCAAGCTTTAGTTTGTTTTCTTGCTTAACCTTGGCGACGGCGCGTTGGAAGTTTGGGTCCTTGGCCCACTTCTTCAACTTCTGCAGTTCGTCCAGGTGGACGATCCAGTTCTCGCCGATTTTCTCCGAGATCAAGTCTGAAAGGCCTGGGTTGCAAAGCAAAACCCATCTGCGCGGTGTAATTCCGTTGGTCTTGTTTTGGAACTTCTCGGGCGTCAATTCGTAGAAGTTTTTGAACAAATCGGCTTTGATGATCTCGGAGTGGATTCTGGCCACACCGTTGACTGCGTGAGATCCCACGATGGACAAGTGAGCCATGTTGACTCTCTTCTCGCCGTCTTCTTCAATCAAAGACATGGCCCTCATTTTATCGAAATCGCCGGGCCATTTCTTCTCGACATTCTTCATGTGCAGGAAGTTGATGTGGTAGATGATCTCGAGATGTCTCGGGAGAATGCTTTCCAACATAGTCACAGGCCATCTTTCCAAAGCTTCAGGAAGGACGGTGTGGTTGGTGTAAGCGCAAGTTTTCACGGTGATCTCCCACGCCTTTTCCCACGGCAATTTCTCGATATCCACCAACACCCTCATCAGTTCGGGGATGGCCAAGGATGGATGAGTGTCGTTGAGCTGAATCGCAACTTTTTCGGGTAGAAGATCGAAGTTGGTTCTTGTAGCTTCACGGGTTCCGAATTGTGACGACTTGAATCTGCGGATGATGTCGGATAGAGTGGCAGCGCACATGAAATATTCTTGCTTAAGGCGCAACTCTTTGCCTTCAAAGAAGTTATCGTTGGGGTACAAAACCCGAGAGATGTTTTCGGCCAGATTACGGTCCAATACGGCTTGAATGTAATCACCATCGTTGACTGCAAAGAAAAGAAAACAATAAACGTGTTAAATTTATTGTAGGTTGTAACTTACAGAACTTCAAGTTGAAATCTACAGGCGACTTGGCTGACCACAACCTCAAAGTGTTGACAACATTATTTTGATAACCAGGGATGGGGTTATCGTAAGGCAAAGCGTATACTTGTTGGGCGTTAACCCATTTCCTGCCCTGTGGGGTATCAATAACATGCCCATAGAAATTGATGGGGATCATGTACTCAGGCCTTGCTTTCTCCCATGGGTTACCATAACGCAACCAATCATCGGGTTCCTCCTGTTGCTCGCCGTTAACGATCTTTTGCGCGAAAATACCGTACTCATACCTGATACCATAACCATAAGCGGCCATACCAAGAGTGGCCATGGAGTCTAGAAAGCAAGCCGCAAGACGACCCAAACCTCCGTTACCCAGACCGGCGTCTTCTTCTAACTCTTCGAGTTCCTCAATGTCCAAACCGAGTTGGTAGAGAGCTTCATCGACTGGACTTTGGATGCCAAGGTTTATCATGGTGTTCTGCAGGGATCTGCCCATGTAGAACTCCAAGGAGAGGTAGTAAACTCTCTAAAAGAAGTAAAGAGAGTAAGATTTTTCATTTTCTAAATTAAAAATAAACCAGTATTTTTTGCATAAATTAATAAAAATACATGTTTATTGACTGAATAAGTGTTGCCAACAAATTTGGTATATTTTTAAACAAGCAACTTATTTTTGGCAGACAACAAAACAAGTTTATTTCCTATAATAAAGTACATAATTTTACGTATGATCTAATTTGTTTAGCGATAAGGAATGAAATATATTGTTTTAAAATAATATTATTTATTACCAATAATTTACATTAATGTCAATTTTTTCATTCTCATTAATAATGGTTCCTATTCAAATCTGTAAGATTGTAAAATGTGTTGTTTTATAAACAAATATTATGTTATCAGCTATGACATAAGTAGCATGCAAAATTATCATTCGATAGGAGTACAATTTATTCAGTCTTAGAGGTCAAACTTATGTACCAAAATGAGGAAACTATTGTGTATATATGGGGGCGATTTCTTCACATCCCACAGCAAACTTGAAAACAAAGCTCCGTCGTCCATGTACTATTATACCATCTCTTAAAGACATCTATAAGATATCTTTTTAGTTATTTCTATTAGACATCTCAAAAAGATATCTTCCAGATGACCAATTCCAGCTATTTTATACAGATGGCCAAAAGATGTCCTAAAGATTTCTTAGAAGATGTCTCAATGTCTTGAATCCAGTATGTGCGTATCTGAGATAAATCTTATTTCAGATATCTTATAGACGGCTAAAACGGCACATATCTGTAAGATATCTTATAGATATCTTATAAGATATCTTACAGATATCTTTTAGAAGATATTTTGCTATTATTAATATTTTAATGCAAATTTATATTTTAAGGTGCATTTTTTATCTATTTTTAATAACTCTTGACATTTAACAGTTTGGTTTTAAGGAGCTCTTCCATGAAACTTGAAAGATTTGCATTAAATAAAATTCAGGTGAAATAATTAAAATTTGCATTAAATATAGTATTAAAATTTCAAATTATTGATAGTGTTATGAAACAGTAATACATAAATTACTTAATATACGGAGTAAAGATAAGATATAAGTTATACAATTTATTAATCAAATGTCCGATAGACAATCTAAAAATTGCTTTAGATTAAAATTTATTTGACTCATTTAGTGTGTAGTTCAAACTAATTTAAATTAATTATTTTATATCATATCATTTGTTTTAATAAAAACATGTCTAAAAATATCTATTAATAAAAATGGAAATTTGCTTCAATATTTTGTAAAACCCCAAACACACTTTTTAAATAAAATGAATTTAAATTAAGAATATTGGCCAAAAATAGATTAGTCTCATTTAACCTTAGCATGTATAAAGGTCATGCCATATAAAAACTTGGAATGCCACAAAAATGAAAATGATGAATTAAAAGTTGGTAATTGGCAACAAGAAGTCCAAAAGGCAATGTTTTTTGGCAAAGACTAGTATCGAAAGTTAAAAATACTTTGCATTTAAATTTTCGATGCGTATTTCAGGAGTTTTACCTTTGGGTCTTTTTCGTAGTAGTACTGCTGGGTCCTGATCCATCTGGACACCAAGTGGTCCCTTACAGTGTTGGCCAAGGCGAAATAGTAATCCCTGGAGGTGGACACATTCCTGTCTTTGACCAGGGTGTAGTGCAGATGCCTGTTGAAAGTCTTCTTGATCTCGTTGACATCGTCGAGCTCTGCGATTCCTCTCACCGAAATCTGCTTTCTTCTTTCCGTGTCGCTTTGTGGCTTCGACATTTTCTCGTCGAGCGATACTGAAATTTTCGAGACGAACCGGCTGACTGACGGTTTCAGAGAGCGGGACTGCCGTAGAGGTCACCTTGCGGGTGGGCGCCAAATGCGCGCGCGCCGCGTGCATGTAAACAACATCAGCTGTGGAGTGCTTTGAGCTTTCGAATACGCGTGATTTTTTACGCTGATATATCAGTGACATAATATCACTATTATAGTGATCGGACATTTGTGGGGATTTGTTGTTTTGGTGGTGTGAAGGGCGAGTTTCAAAATGATTTAGAAACGTGTTGGTGTTCGGAAAATTTATACAAAATTTTGATAAACTACGCGAATACAGGAAAATAATACTTTCTTATACTTTATTGATTGATTTCCAATGTTTTCCATTTAGATAATATTACTTTTTAACGAGATTAGAAATCAATTTATAAAACCAGAATATGTAGGATATAGAAAGTGTCAGCCAATCAAAAGGTTTTAAACAATTTGCTATAGAAGAAAATATAAATATTGCTTGATAATACTATAAATTAAAAAAACACTGGACCCTTATACAAAAAACGAAAATTTATTGTATAAATTTAAAAACATGTGAAATATGGGAATTGGCAATTTATTAAAAATATATTGAATTTATTAAGACAAGGGTAAACCATTAAAAATATATAGGAATTTTAAAGAAAAAAAATAGACAATTGTCTACTTAAGTAAAAAGTTATCCAAACCCTGCTGAAAAAAACTGATCGAAAATGGATCGAGTTTAAATCTCGATCCTTTTTGATCATTTTTGATAAGGATTTTGTCTCCTGTTTTCGTGATCAAATAGGATCGAGTTTCGATCCTGTTTTCTGGATCAAATAGGATCGAGTTTCGATCCTTTTTGATCACGAAAACAGGATCGAAACTCGATCCTTTTTCGATCATTTTTGATAAGGATTTTGTCTCCTGTTTTCGTGATCAAAAAGGATCGAGTTTCGATCCTGTTTTCTGGATCAAATAGGATCGAGTTTCGATCCTTTTTGATCACGAAAACAGGATCGAAACTCGATCCTTTTTCGATCATTTTTCATAAGGTTTCCATAATTAATTCTAAAATAAAAGATACAATTTACAATACTTGAAAACTTTATTGGGCACTTTGTATTTCAAAAAAATCGGATGACCACGACGATGATGATGAAATTCGTAATTATAATAATAACAGTCATATATTTTATAAAATAATATTCACAACAATAATTCCGTGGTTTCGGGGAATAAGGGGATAAGTCATTTTTGGGTCTCTCTTTTCAGACTACTGTCATAAGGTAAGAGTATGAAAAGTTGTATATAGTACTACTTTTACTTATTATGGAAACCTTATGAAAAATGATCGAAAAAGGATCGAGTTTCGATCCTGTTTTCGTGATCAAAAAGGATCGAGTTTCGATCCTGTTTTTATGATTAAATAGGATCGAGGTTCGATATCGTTTTTGATCACGAAAACAGGATTGAAACTCGATCCTTTTTCGATCATTTTTCATAAGGTTTCCATTATTAATTCTAAAATAAAAGATACAATTTACAAAACATGAAAAATTTATTGGACATTTTCGTTTTCAAAAGTATCGGATGACGATGGTGATGAAATTTTTATCCTTTTTCTAAAACAAAAAAAAGTGTCCCTTTAGGGAATATATTTATATTACTATTTTAATATTGTCAAAATAATCTTGCAAATTTTCATTCATACCTTTTTTCCTTCGGCGATTTTTCAAATTTTTTTTTTTTTTTGGATTTGTATTTTCGTTTTGCTTTAGCTCATATATTGTGGCGTACTTTTTTTCTTTATATTTTGATGTGGCCCCATTGCACGCCAATGTTGTATCAAATTTTAACAATTTTATTTTTCAAAAATAGGGCTTTCATATGAAAGGTATGTATACAAAATTATGATTAATTTTTATCATTTTCATAGAAGATATGACGAAAAAACGTTTTTTCTTTGTCAACTTATGTGTGATATTTTTCTGAATCAGGATAATGGGAGGAACATTTTTCCCTGGTAGGTTAAAACTGAATCACCCTGTATAACTATATACAAGACTAAAAATTAATTATTTACTTGCAAAAAAAGAAACAACGCATTGCGCAGTTGCTCCCTCACGTTCAATAAAGTATTTCTTGTTTCGAGAGAAAGTTTTTGCATCGAAATTTGAAATTTCCGACAGCAACGCCCTTTTTTTATGCCCCGTGTCGCAAAATTTAAAAAAAGCACATGGTCCATCAGCGGTTAAATTAATTGACATCTTGCTATCTTGCTGTCTTTAAATTTACCTATAACAAATAAATTCATAGTAAAATTTGTATACATAACCTTACTTTTCAGGGGCCGAAAAAACAAAATTCATAAAAAATTGCCGCAACTCGGGAATCATAAGTTTTTTTTGTTTGATGGCAATCAGTACTTTTCATCGAATTTTTAATTATTATAGTAAAGAAAAACCCACAGTAAAACCGTAAAATCGATAACAAAAAACCAACATGACAAGCACGTGCACAGATTATAGACACATTACAGACAGGGTTGCCAGATGATATTTTTTTATTTCCCCAGATTTTTTACAAAAAAATCCCTAGATTTCCCTAGACAAGTATGTCAAGATTTTATTTTATTGGAACTTTTTTAATTTAAATATATCGATGGCTTAGGCGCAATACCTCGTATCATTAATTAATCATCATAAGGTAGCGCATGAAAAGTAGTACATAATACTACTTTTTCTTATAATAAGGAAATGTAATTATAATTACGAATTTCATCATCATCATCGTTGTCATCCGATCTTTTTGAAAGTGCCCAATAAAGTTTTCATGTTTTGAAAATTGTATCTTTTATTTTAGAATTAATTATGGAAACATTATGGAAAATGATCGAAAAAGGATCGAGTTTCGATCCTGTTTTCGTTATCAAAAAGGATCGAAACTCGATCCTATTTGATCATGAAAACAGGATCGAAACGATCCTTTTTGACCACGAAAACCTTATCAAAAATGTTCGAAAAAGGATCGAAACTCGATCGTGTTTTTATGATCAAATAGGATCGACTTCGAAATCTGATCGAGAATGATAAAAAAGGATCGAGAATTTCAAGAACCTAGTAGTCGATCATATTTGATCATGAAAACACGATCGAGTTTCGATAATATGTTATCAAAACTCAATCGTGTTTTCATGATCAAATAGGATCGACTTCGAAATCTGATCAAATATGATAAAAAAGGATCGAAACTCGATCGTGTTTTTATAATCAAATAGGATCGACTGCGAAATCTGATCGAAAATGATAAAAAAGGATCGAGAATTTCTAGAACCTCATTAAATATGATAAAAAAGGATCGAGAATTTTCTGGACCATGATCAAATATGATAAAAAAAGATCGAGTTTCGATCAGTTTTTTTCAGCAGGGAAGTACCTAGGTAGGTAAACATAAAATCAAAATATAGGGAATCTAAAAAATGCCCGAAAAATATATACAGGGTGTTTCAAATCTCGCGCCACAGAAAAAATAGAAATGGAGATGCAAAATTTAAAAACAAAAAAATTCTAGGTAATAGTGTAATCAAATGAGAGCAAAAAAGCGGCAACCAATACCTTTCAAAAATGAATGTCATACTTCAGGACGACAATGTTTTAAAGTAAAAATTAAACAACCAGTACCTACTGTACCCTAAAATGACATTTTTTTAAATAACAGAGTTATAACTCCGCTATAGCAATGGCGAGCAAATAACTTTGGACACCCTGTATATGCATTATAGAAATTAAAAAAAAAACAAAAAGTCATACAAAGAAGGTAACCAAAAGCAAAATATAGGAAATCTAAAAAATTTATTAAAAGTATATTGATAATTTATAACATACAAACAAAATATAGGAAATCTACAAAATTACCTAAAAATATAATATACCTATTATGGAAATTTTAAAGAAAAAAAATTAAAAAGAGAAAAAAAAATAAAAGGTCATACAGAATAGGTAAAAAAAAACCTAAAAAGGACTAAATTAAAAATGCGTAATTTAAAATACGCATTTTTTATGACACCCACATGGAATGGGCAAAAATCACAATATAAAATCATTTTATTTTACAGTGAACTTAATCAATGCCACAACCTAAGCCATATTATTACAGTATGCATTCTGGGTTGCCTACATTACCTCTATCTTTCATAGTTCGTCAACTTTTAATTTATTTGCCCTCTAGATACAGACTATTAGTAATTATACCTGTATTTGTTTTTGGTATTGGTTTATTTGGAAATGATAATGCGTATTCAGAACATTTAACAGTTACGCATACATTAATAATGGTAACCCAATTTATTAAAAGCACTAAATGTTCTTGAGTTTAAATTAAAATTCTTCTTTAAGCGAAGAATTTTATCTTATAAACACAATTTTAAAATTACTTGAAGATGCGTTCAAGTAGTTAAAAACAGGTATTTTTAAAATCTGCCTACGTTAAATGACAATATTTTTACTGCGGTCATTTGCATATTTTAAAAGCAAGTAACAAATAAAAAATACTAAACTAATAATATATGGTTAATTAAGTATATGTAAATAACTGATGATTTCTTTTCAAATCTTTTTGCAGCCAATATTGGCTGATATCACGAATCAAGTAAACAGAATTAAAGATTGGGTACTTTAATATAAAATAAAAATATATTTTAAATAAATATTACCAAACAAAAGGGCCTTCTCAAACATCTCTTAAAAATATTTTTTTTATAAAAAGAGTAATTCTTGAGAGAACTTTAAAACAAAGAGTCCCACCCTTGAAACTTTTCCCCTGTTTTAGACGTAACATGACACATACATATAGTATCCCTTAAAAGATATCGATGTCCAATATTTAACATTCCTTTGCGAAAAGTTGTACGATTTCTGTACGCTCATTGAAGGCACCAGCCTCTTACCAATCCCCCCTCTCCCAACACTGGGTACTACCTGATGACGTCTCAAGAAACGGCCAAAGCAGTGTAAAATCAGCCATGTTGACTAGCGCAGTCACAATAAGACGCTGCCTCATTAAACTCACCAAAAGTGAAGTACTTTATGGTTTTGTATGTTAATAAAGCAAAGGCGTGGAGCGATAGATGTGTCATGGTAATTTTGAGTGCGAGCCGAAGTGAAATCACCGAAATATCGAAGCTGTAACACTTATGTGACCCACATTGTGTTTTAAAACCCAAATGGTGCAGTTAAAGTTAAACGGTTCTAGCGACAACATGAAGTGATCCGAGTGTTTTTAACATGTCAAAAAAACCGCCATTCATCGCAAAAACAAACGAGAACAACGTAGTGCCGCCGAGATACCAACCGCCACCAATACCAAACAACCAGGGAATACTTAAAAAAGATGCTAAGAATTTTGCAGGAAAAACTGGGGATAACGTAATTAGTAGACCTGAGAATATACCCCCTAAAATACCCTATCACTACCCCAACAAACAGTACCAGTACCCTGTGTATCCAGCGCAAATCAGAACGCCCTTGGAGGAACCACAGAGAACTACAGTGCAGATACACCAGGATTCCAGACCCAGACCACTGGATGAACCAGGGATTCCCCAAATAGACCCCCGGCTTCATAGAGCCCCCATTAGATACGAAGAGGAGTTCGTGCGTCCAGAAATGCTGAAGTTCGTGCGCAAACAGGACATCCCCGACCAACGGCACATGCAGAATGCCCTGCTGGAGCTGAGGTCCCTGAAAGAAGCCAATCAGCACCTGGCGGACGACAACCAGGAGCTGCGCGACCTGTGCTGCTTCCTCGACGACGACAGGCAAAAGGGGCGCAAGTTGGCGCGGGAGTGGCAGCGTTTCGGGCGTTACACCGCCTCCGTGATGCGGCAGGAGGTGTCCGCGTACCAGATGAAGCTCCGCGAGCTGGACAACAAGCAGCAGGAGCTGATCAAAGACAATTTGGAGCTGAAGGAGTTGTGCTTGTACTTGGACGAGGAGAGGGGCGGCAATTCGATGTGCGCCAACTGCGGTTCGGTGCCCGCCAACAACTTGAGGGACGACGGGGACGGTTCGAGTTCGAGCACCAATGCCGACGAGCCGGCGGTTCCGCAACAGTTCGGTGCTGGCGGGGAGCCGCCGCGGAGGAGTGCCAGTAGGGAGAGACTTTTGCACGAGAATTTGGCCAGGCAGAGGAGCACGTTTAACGGTGAGAAATGAAATTTGCGAAAAAATTGGAGAAAACATATTTTGCTTAAATCGGTTTATTAGGTCCAAAGCAACAGAGTAACGGTTTTAAAAAGTTAACAAAAATGTATAATAACTTAGGCCCGTTATTTCCAATGCGAGTAAACTTTCGTGTTAGTAAACCTAGGATTAACTTAAATTCGAAGTTAACTTAAAGTTATGTTTTTATGGGTTTTTCCAAAGATTTTGCTACCCGAGTTTAGTAACTCTAAGTTAAGAAGTTTATCTTTATGTTGGTATCCCTGATTCTATAATTATTGTATAGATTTTATTTAAAATTAATTTAAATTTAAAGCCATCTATGGGCGGTTTGATAAAGAGAGTTTTTTAAGGTGTAGTAGTTTGAATGTTTGAAAGCTTGCAATTAAATTAAATTTTGGGTAAAGTATTATCAGCAAAAATGAGTGAGATTGAGAAAAAAGAGTCCAGATCGAGACCAACCAATTTTAGTAAAACAAGATCAATTGCTGCTTAATCTGGTTTTGAACGATAAGCACATCATAGAATGTAAAAAAAGTGGGCAGTTTATTTGGAAGCAGAAAGATGTACTTGGGAACGTATTACAATCACGTTTAACGCCACGAGCCCTGTTCGAGAAAAAAGACCTAATAAATAAGTATAAAAAACATCGAAAGTCAAAATTATGGCAATCACGAACATTATAAGACAAACTGGGGGATGTTCAGGTAAAATTTAAGATACGGACGAAATAGACAAAACAGTGGAAGAAATATTAGGTGATCAAATATATGGTTTAATTGCCCTTTTCGATTGCGATCAAGATGAGTCAGTCCTCATGAAGGACATGGAAAATGAACTCAATAATTTGGAGCATGAAAAAGAAAATGCTGAGGTACAAATCGTAACAATAATGCCAAAAGCAAATGTAGACATTGGTGAATTTGTTGTCGATAGCGATGGGATGGTCAACACAGGTGAGAGGGCAGGAGAAGCCAACAACTGGACAGAATACACCACCAAAATGTTGAAAGAACCAGTTAACAGTCAAAGGGAAAAGTTAACAGAAGAACATTAATTAAAAATTAAAATTTTTACTAAACAGTTGCAACAAAAAAAGATATTAATGAAGGAATAGTATATTCTGTAACAAGTTTGGAATTCAGCATATTCCGCTCGAGTGAAAAGTTTATCACACGAGCCGAAGGCGAGTTTGACGGTTTCACGAGAGGGGAATATGAAATTCCAAACGTGTTTCAGACTATACTTTTTCTACGTTTCCAAAAAATACCATAGATAAATAATCTAATTGAAAGAAAGTGAGGTTGGATCGGTCTAAAATTTATTAGATATTAAAAACAGAGATGTCGCCACGAGTGTTTATTCTGTCCTCAGATGATAGAATAATTCATTTTGTAACACTTTACGGAATATATTTCATTCCATAGATAAAAGTGATATATATTATTATATATATATATTCCATAATAGGAGTAGAAAAAATTAATTATTGTCAGCTCATTTATTATTGTTTGTCGTTACTATTTTTATGTCCTTATTTAAAATTTTAATATTTAAATAGCTGTGTTCCTAATAAACCAACATTTGGTTAAGTTAATTCACAATGTCTAGGTTAACTTGTACCTGAGCTTCGAGTTAATTGTAAATGCGAGTTAACTCACAAATTAGAGTAATCCAGACATTGAAATATAGATTTTCAAATTTAACTTTAAGTTTAGATGTAACTCGCATTTAACTCGCAATGGAAATAACGGGCCTTAGAAATTTATTTAGGGTTAACCTTGGATTTTGTATTGACCCTTCTATGGCTTCTATAGAAGATCTGGGTCCTATAGGAGCATTTTTTGAATTATTTGGGTCAAATCATTTCAAAATCATACCTAGAATTCACTATACACTTTATTCGGTTTAGTTTTCAACACCCTCTAAAATCGTTAAATCAAGAAAACTAGGAAAATTGGAGATTTTTCAATAACCAAAAAACAAAAGAGGTCGATAATTGAAAAACAAAAGCTCAAATGAAAAATATTTATTTATTGCGTATTTTGAGTAGAAACATCCTCTATACACTAGAAAATACCTATACAGAGTGTCCCAAAAGTCAACGATATCCTTTGAGGGACTAATAGGTCAGCTCATGACTAATTAGAATATCAAAACATGACCTTATTAAAAAATCATTAGTTTTTAAGATATTAATCTTAATATTTATTAATATTAATATATTATTTTATAAAATCAGTTTTTCGTGTGCCACAACTACAACATTCTATATTCTTAGATTATATTTTATTTTGCGTAGCCCTGAATAGGACTGCTATTAATTACATTAATAGTAGATTTTGTAGCTGTGGCACTCGAAAAACTGATCTAAGGTGTCAAGTTTTACAAAATTTATAAAAATGACAAACGATTTTTTTACTAAGGTCATATTTTGATTTTCTGCTTAGTAATGAGTCGGTCTATCAGTCCTCCAAAGGATATCGTTGACTTTTGGGAGACCCGGTATAAACAAAACATTATAAATTTGATATAATAAATCATTAAAACAACAAAAAACCTAAAAATAATGAAAATTACCTGAAAACTAATATTAAATATCGAAAAAAACAATTCCATATAGAAAATATTGAGAAAACATATTCTTAACGTATCAAAATTTTACTTGAATCGACTTATTGGTTCCAAACTTGGAATTTTGCTTAAGCAACCAAGTATAGTTTAAAAAGTAAACAAAAATGTAGAATAACTTACAAATTTATTTAGGGTTAACCTTGGATTTTGTATTTACCATTCTATATGCAGTCTTCATGGCTTCTGGAACATTTTTTGAATAAGACAATTTGGGTCAAATCATTTCAAAATCATACTGTACACTTTTTTCGGTTTAGTTTTCAACGCCCTGTAAAATCGTTAAATCAAGAAAATTATTAAAATTGTCGATTTTTTACTAACAAAAACAAAAAAGGTCGATAATTTAAAAACAAAAGCTCAAATGAAAAATATTTATTTATTGCGTTGTTCATTTTTAATAGTGAAAAATACCTATATCAAAATTTTACTCGAATCGGTTTATTAGTTCCAAACTTGAAAATTTGCTTAAGCAACAGAGTACCTATGGTTTAAAAAGTAAACAAAAATGTACAATAACTTACAAATTTATTTATGGTTAACCTTGGATTTTGTATTGACCCTTCTATGTGCAGTCTTCATGGCTTTTTTTGAATAAGACAATTTGGGTCAAACTATTTTAAAATCATACACTGTACAGTTTTTTCGGCTTAGTTTTCAACACCCTGTAAAATAGTTAAATCAAGTAAACTAGGAAAATTGGAGATTTTTCAATAACCAAAAAACAAAAAAGGTTAATAATTTAAAAACGAAAGCTCAAATGATAAATATGTATTTATTACGTTGTCCATTTTGAGTACAAACACCCTGTATAGTAGAAAATACATATATAAACACAAATTACTGTAATTTTAATATAATAAATCATTAAAACAACGGAAATCTAAAAATAATAAAAATTTCCTGAAAATTGGTATTAAATATCGAAAAAAAATGTACCAAAATATTTATCAATTTAATTAATTTATATAAATCAAGCAAAATAACAAAATTCCTAATTTATTATGTAACAAAATTAGTTCAGTATAACTTAATTAACATTATGCATATTTGTTTAAATAAAAATGTTGCTTTCTCTCGTGAGAGAATTTTTAAATATCGTTCAAATAAATGATTTATATGTATTTCTCACTTTCTAAATCTACAATAATAAAGCTAGAAATTATAATTAACCAAAGCTGAATTATATTTCTCAGCGTTATTATAATAATGTTATATGAAATTAATTCAATGTTTATATAAATATTAACCTGGTTTCTACAACCTGGCGGAAAATTGTACTAAGGTTTAATTTTCTTTCTACAGTATTCTTTTGATGATTTTTTACTTTTTAACTTCAGTAACGATGCTAAGAAATTTTTATTCTGATTTTAATTTGAGCTTATACATAGTGATAAAGTAAGAAGTTTTTTCCCAAAATTTATGACACCCAGCGATGTCACAACAATTATTGTAGTCCTATTTCTTATTATAGCTAGGTGGGAGTAGAAAAAACATGTTTTAACATCAAACGACATCCTTTTAACTATTGTGTAATAATCCCCCTAATCAGGGCCGTAGCGAGGCTGGTGCAGGCGGTGCGGTGCACCAGGGCCCCCGACCTCAAAGGGGCCCCCAAAACTAAAAAGTTTTACTAAAAAATCGTAATTTTCGATATCCTATCCTATCCTAAAGTTTTGCACCGGGGCCCCTGAGTCCGTCGCTACGGCCCTGCCCCTAATTAATCTAATTACACAAATTATTTTTTGAATAACTTAACGAAACTATCTCACATCGTTTATTAAGCCAGTGTACAAGAAGAGCAAATCACTAAACTTTAATTGCCAACTGTGGGAAATTATTAATAATTTATAGAATCATTTCCTGAAGCATATACAAAAGTATATTTTATCTCTAAATAGCATGTGTTACAGCTGTGGGAACAACTCTGGTAGCTTGTTAATTTGTTGGAATAATTAAAAAATTACCCCATGTTAATCTTAATCACGTCCTCGCTACGCTATTGCGCTAAATTTTTGATTGACCACGTGCTATTCGCGTGTAGTGGTGATTTGATAAAATGAATGTACCAGGTACTACTGACATTCTAAAGTAATGTATTTATGCGTTGACTGAATTAAAAAACATACGGTATTTAGTGGGTTAATGAATGTATTGATTTTAAAGGCATGCAAAAGGATATTGTCAACGCATTGAAAAACATGACTGCTGGGTATCCGAATTTAATAGCTATTGCTTGCAAGTGTACTTTAATGACAAACTATAAAAACTTTATTAGATGTATATTTTAAGTTCTACTTGGCCAAACTATTATTGTAACTCCTGAATAGTTTAGGCATGAAATAAATCGTTACAAAAAAGCAAGTAAAATTTCCGTTATAATGAGGACATCCACAAAAATTTACATGAACGTTAAATAGGTATATTCACCCAAAAATTTACTGTTTTTTGTTGATATACAGGAAATAAAGATAATTCTTTGTGTTTGCTTGGAACGCCCCTTAAGTAATACGATATACCTGTGTTTTTTGTTCATTGTATCGGTTACCTGATAAGTGACCTGCTCGAATAAATATAAATAAATGAAAGCACTGTAATAAAGGAAAGAATTTCAATGCAATTTGGGAGATTTCGGCAGGTGTTCAATATAATGGTTTTGACCAAAGTTTTACCAAAGAAGAACCTCTTAAAATTAAAGAATTTAAATAATAAAATACTCTTTGGGAATTACAAAATCGGTCTTGAAATAGAGTTTTGTAAATACATATATACATTGTGTTATGGAAAACACTTTGGTAATTCTAGGATAACAATCAGTCATTGGAACAAAAAATGTTAAATGCTTTTAATAAATTCTTAAACTTTATCATTTAAATTATGTACTCTTAAAAATTCAAACCAATATTTTAAACTTAAACTTTTACATTTGCATTTTAAATTTAAAATATTTTTTGATTATCAATTGTTTTGAGATTTAAAAAAATTACCTAACTTTTAAAACTATTTTGGTAGTCAATGTTTTATATGTGTTTTTTTAAATGTTTTGACACTACTTTTAAATATTAAAAAATTTAACTAGGATTTTCAAAATTCTGCCCAAATAAATTTTACTTACGAAATTATTTTTTATAAAATTTTTTGCAAAAATTGATTGTAAATAATATAGTTTAATACAGAAGTGAACTGTTAGTTAGGAAAATTTTAAATAAAAAAATACTTAATAAATGTTAAAAAAATATTTAATAAATGTTAAAACAGCGTGCCATAAATTCCGGATTTAATCAAATATTACCGATATTGAAATAAAATGTAAATCCGACAACAATGCATCGATTCACTGGCAAAAAATCGTAGAATTGAGGTTAGGTATCTGTCACTTTCAGTGGAATTGAGGCTATTTATATCATCATGATGCGTTTTCAAACATCATTTAATTTGTTATTTTTTTTTAATTGTAGAAGTTAAGGTAAAAATTAAGCATAAGTTCACAATCTGTCATATCTCGTTTCGCGCATACTAAAAATCACGAAGTTAGGCAACCCACTGCACAGACTAACGGCGGCCATTTTTATGTTGTTTACAATTCTTGTGCTTTGGGTTTCTGCTGTTTATACACCTTAAAAATCGTTTTAAATAATAAACCCTATTCTATCAGGGCTGTCATTAAACTGTAAAATTTCAATTCTTAACCCAAAAATTAACCTTAAAATTGACATTTGACAGTTTAATGACAGCTCTAATAGAATAAGGTTTATTTTTTACAAAAGAGAAGTAAAATGGTTGCCCTTGTCACTTAAGGCCTCTTTTGAGGCTTACAAGTGCCTCTGTAAGAAACACAACGTTTAAAAAAATTATTAATTTGTATAAACAGCACAAACCCGAAGCACATGAATTGTAAACAACATAAAAATGGCCGCCGTTAGAGTCTGTGCAGTTGCCTAATTTCCATTGTAACGGGTGCGACACTGACACTGCGTTTTTACATGATAATAAAGAGTTTGTTAGGAAATATCAAGATACGTTAATATACAAAAATAGTATAAAAAATTAGATACTTAACTCAATGTCAATAAAAACTTGTATAGAAAACCTTTTACAACGGCTGGAATCGCGAAATGGGCGCGACATTAGAAAATTGGCAAATACGACCAAGTTGCTTCCAAAGTTGATTCAGTAAAATTTTGAACAATAGAATATAGTATATTTGTTTGTGTAGAAGTTTAATAGTAACCTCAAACTTTAAATGCAAAAATATTGTATACTTTTCTAAAATTTTCTCAAAATGTAACGGGTGCGACATTTGAACTTTTTATCGGGTATTGAAACTGTTCCGTTTTTATTCGTAAATTTAGCTTCCTAGCATTACTATGTACGAATATAAATTACGTCGTAATTGAACTATTTATTTATTTATTTATCTTTTTGTTTTTTTTAAATAACATATCTGAATCTGTTAAGGTTTCGCGGAAATACACAAAAGTAAATTGAGATACGCACTTATATAAGATATATAAGATATATTTTAATATTAAAATTTCAGTCATATTTCTTTATTTTAAGACAATAAAATGTAGGTTTTTATACTTAATAATCCTACTAAACCACACATTTAACAACAATTTGTTACTATCAATCTAACCTTGTACTGTACTGTGCTTGTCAGACTAAAAATATTGTAGGTACTTAACTCTTGCTTGCATAAGGAAATATATGCCATTGTTATATTCAAACAATTTTAGTCGCACCTTAAATACTGCGGAATTATCACAAAGAAAATTTAAATTTCTCTTAAAAAAACGTTTAAATAATAAAACTATTACAAAGTAAAAAAAATCATTTACAACTTTATACGTTTTTAATGCCACTTTTTAACATTTATAATACATTATATAATATGTATTATAATCACGAATTTTTTCGTACCTAATAGCCACAAATCAAGTAAAATCTAAATATTCATTCTAGACCAAATCATGCAGTACGTGCGAAGCCTAGAGCAGCGCGTGAACCAGCTGGAAGAAGACAAACGCTCGCTAACCCACAAGATAAATCAGATCGCGACCAGTACCGGGGACCAAAGTCTGGCGATTCCGCAGGACAGCGGGGCGGGGGTGCTGAGCGGAAGGCCGGAAGCCGTGGTGAGGGCTCTCCAGGTTCTCGAGGTGCGAGAGCAGCTGGAAAGAGAGGCCAGAGCACCGGACAGAACCGACCCCGTGCCGGACACGGATATGGACGACGGGGAGAAGGCTTTAGTCCGGGAGATGTGTAACGTGAGAACTAAGTTTTTTCGCTTAAAACATACAAATTATTAATTAAATATTCTGCAAGCATCACCGCTTTTGTTTAATTTCGTTCAGGATCTCATGCCAGCATCGACAGACGCGTTTCGTTCTGTGGAACTCATCAGTGCCGAGTTGCTATAGGCTCGACGAAACGCGTCTGTCGATGCTGGCATGAGATCCTGAACGAAATTAAACAAAAGCGGTGATAAGAGAAATGCTTGCAGAATATTAATTAATATATATATTTAGCGAGTTTGTCGCAAAGTATTAATACTTTTAATACGATAACTATACAAATTATTATTTTGATTTTTTTATAGGTTGTATGGAGGAAACTCGAAGAAGCCCCCCCATTATTAAGACGATAAATATGAATGTTGTGTAAGATTAAAAATTATTAAAAAATGCCCCAAGAAGCTGGGTAAATTTTAAGTAAAATTATTTATTTTTATTCAGAATGGATAATTTAATATTTTAATTGGCCAATTTGTATTAAAAAAAACAATTTAATTCCTTTATTAAATAGTTAATTCGGTAAAATTTTACTTTTGAACCCAGCTGCATTAGGATAAACATTGAAAGTATTTAAAAAATAATTAATGTTGTTTTGGTGTGACATAATATTAAATGTATAGATATTTATAATTATTTAAGTTTCAAACGATTTTGGTTTTGATATGTTACATCACAAAAAATTTAAAAATGATATAGAACAAAATCTTGCCAATTTGACAAATTTTATTTATAATAAAAAGTATTATGTATGTTCTTGTTTTTAAAATGTATTTATTATGAGTTAGTATAAGATGTATTGTTATTTTTGTACAGAATTATTAAATAAATTATGAGACTTCATTGGTTTTATTTTTGGGGTGATTCCCCAAAAAAGGTAAAAAATTACATGTTTTTTAAGTACTGCAAATTTAAGTTACAGAAAATGCAATTTGTTGGGGTTTTTTTACACTGAATTTCACCTGATCAGCCAAGTCATCCTATAAACACATTAAACAAAAAAATGGTTGCTGCACTGTTTTAGATTTTGCTTAACTTTGTGTAGCGCAAATGAAAAGTTTTATTTTTCAAAGCATATATCGATGGTTATTTGACAAAACATCGTAAGCGACAAAACCTAAATTTTACAGGAGAGATTTTTTTTGTGTGGGAGCTTTATTTTTAAAGTTATTTATCTGAAAACTGGTGAAACATTATTTTATTAATGTAGAATTCAAATATTTAAGTTAGATCAACTCCAATCTAAAATTTTCATTAAATTTTGTGGCATACGATATTTTATAAGAACATCTTTAGGAAAATGTAAAATTAGTCTTGTCGCTTAAGTTACATTTTCGAACAAACAAACTTCTGTCATTTAAAAAAATGTCTGTACAAACCAACCCTTAGGGACATTTTTGACAAGATGACAAGCAGTTTCAAAAAGTAGACAGAGAATCTAATCTTAAAACAACACAATCAACAATGAAATACGTCAAACTGACAACTTTCAGAAAGTAAGGTTAGTTGTCACTAAAGGCAGTTTTATAATTTAAAATCAACTGAATGACAGGTCGTTCGAAATTTTTTGGCCGTCATTGTACCGTTATAAATTTGAGTCAAATTATTTGACGTTATAACAACATAGAATTACTACAAAAAAACACTTTTAACGAACCACACTACGTAAAAACAATTATAATTAGGATAACTATTAATATTGCAATAATAAAATGGAATTATAAGCTTTTGATCAAATAAAATATTGTTTTAAAACTTGGTAGCAATCACAATCCACATTGTAGATTGTGGTAGCAATCACCACGATGCAGGTATACTCACGAACAAACTGTTTAGAGCGGGAATAACGCCTTGATAGATCAAGGAGGGAGCACAATATTATCGTAAGCGACACAATGTTAAATCGCAAACGCCATGTCTCGGAGTTGCTTACGATTGTTTGTCGGGAACATATAGGCGCTTACGTTATAAATCGGTAACAAATTAAAAAGAAGAGGCGCTTACAATAATAAAAATATTCAAACTGACCAATATTAGATTCCAAAATTGGAATAACTATTATGTTAACATGTGCAGCTTATCGTAACTGACACTTTGATAAAATAAAAAGTAATTCAACAAAATTGTCGCTTACGATGTTTTGTCAAATAACCATCGATATATGCTTCAAAAAATAAAACTTTCACAGATTGACAGTAACCAGCAACAATTTAAAATGAAACAAACCAACAAAACAAGTTTCAGCCAAGGATGATGATGATTTATAGATTGGTAGAGGTGTTTATAGTTTTCCGTACCCTAATCTATAAACAGCACTACGGTTTTCGTATAGTTCATCTTTTACGGGAGGAAGGAAGGAAGGCAATCTATAAATCAGGCTGTACAAGGAGTCTAAACTCAATCGCACAAATTCCGTTATTTTTTTTTACCACTAGCGGAGCTGATGTTCATTTTTTACTGACGTCCAGAGACAAGTCCTTGTCTCCCAATGAGAAAGGAGGGCCCGATCTACCAAGTGATACCATTTGGTTTTTGCATCCATAACCATAAAATGAATTATTTCGTTGGATCAAATAATCAAAAAAGCAAAAGGTAAAATAAAACACAAATTCCTTAACAGTACTGCAAATTTTTATTTGGTTTACGTGAAAAAATCGAAGTCACACACATTAACTTTAACTAAAAATAAGATATGCCATATAATATATAGTATAACATATATACGTCCATGTATTGCCTGAGCTAATATACCAAAAAAAACATTTAAAATAAACATAACAAATCTATATATTTAGCAGTGCCCATCTATCTTCAACTTCTTAAAACTTAATTCGATTTTAGGTGGCAAATGTCGTTAAAAAGCACGAGAATAATGGAAAAACGTTTTTAACAGCATTTGCCTGAGGTAGAATTAAATGTTAAGAAAACAAAAGGATTTGTTAGTCTAATGTTTGTTAATAAACTGATGTAGGCATACTACTAGTGTGTTTTTTTAACCAGATGAAAATCGTTTTAAAATCCACACCCACTGGAAAGACTTTCGTGTGTGTAGGCCATTTTGTACAATTTCTTTGCATATAAAAAAAAAACACCAACACGATAATTTCCCAACATTTTGAACGTGATTTTTTAAAAGCTTTCCGGCGGTTGTAAGAATGATTAAAATTGAATACTGCTTAAAATTTCACCTGATTAACTCGGTCGAGTCGTCCTATGAGATCGTCGAAAAAAGAAAAATTGTTGCTGTACTGTTTTAGATTTTGCTCAACTTTGCGAGGCGCAAAATTTGTATGCTTTGCGTTTTTCTATAACTATAAATGGCATTTTAGAGTTAAAAGACAAACGGCGCAGGCAAAATTAAATCCTGGCGGATATTGAGACCCCAAAGAAAACCGCCACAAAGTTTGAAAAAAATCCAACGTCAACTGACTGCCGATTCGACGATTTCACGCGAAACGACCCGATCTGCGTGTTTTTTTTACTCGTCTAGTAGCGGTGCTTTCCTAACCAAAATATTAAGTATTTATATAATTTTAGTGCTGCCATCTTACAAAAACTATCGATATATCGATAGTATTCCACCTCTGGCTTTTGTAATCGTCGTAACGTTTCGATCTTATGTTATTTAAATTTTTTGCATCCGTTACCATAAAATTAATTATTTCGCTGGATCAAATAATCAAAAAAGCAAAAGGTAAAATAAAACACAAATTCCTTAACAGTACTGCAAATTTTTATTTGGTTCACGTGAAAAAATCAAAGTCACACACATTAACTTTAACTAAAAATAAGATATGCCATATAATATATAGTATAACATATATACGTCCATGTATTGCCTGAGCTAATATACCAAAAAAACATTTAAAATAAACATAACAAATCTATATATTTAGCAGTGCCCATCTATCTTCAACTTCTTAAAACTTAATTCGATTTTAGGTGGCAAATGTCGTTAAAAAGCACGAGAATAATGGAAAAACGTTTTTAACAGCATTTGCCTGAGGTAGAATTAAATGTTAAGAAAACAAAAGGATTTGTTAGTCTAATGTTTGTTAATAAACTGATGTAGGCATACTACTAGTGTGTTTTTTTAACCAGATGAAAATCGTTTTAAAATCCACACCACTGGAAAGACTTTCGTGTGTAGGCCATTTTGTACAATTTCTTTACATATAAAAAAAAACACCAACACGATAATTTCCTAACATTTTGAACGTGATTTTTTAAAAGCTTTCCGGCGGTTGTAAGAGTGATTAAAATTGAATACTGCTTAAAATTTCACCTGATTAACTCGGTCGAGTCGTCCTATGAGATCGTCGAAAAAAGAAAAATTGTTGCTGCACTGTTTTAGATTTTGCTCAACTTTGCGAGGCGCAAAATTTGTATGCTTTGCGTTTTTCTATAACTATAAATGGCATTTTAGAGTTAAAAGACAAACCGGCGCAGGCGAAATTAAATCCCGGCGGATATTGAGACCCCAAAGAAACCGCCGCAAAGTTTGAGAAAAATCCAACGTCAACTGACTGCCGATTCGACGATTTCACGCGGAATAAGACTCGATCTGCATGTTTTTTTTTACTCTCGTCTAGTAGCGGTGCTTTCGTAACCAAAATATTAAGTATTTATATAATTTTAAAAAAACTATCGATATATAGATAGTATCCCACCTCTGGCTTCCATAACCATAAAATTAATTATTTCGCTGGATCAAATAATCAAAAAAGCAAAAGGTAAAATAAAACACAAATTCCTTAACAGTACTGCAAATTTTTATTTGGTTTACGTGAAAAAATCGAAGTCACACACATTAACTTTAACTAAAAATAAGATATGCCATATAATATATAGTATAACATATATACGTCCATGTATTGCCTGAGCTAATATACCAAAAAAACATTTAAAATAAACATAACAAATCTATATATTTAGCAGTGCCCATCTATCTTCAACTTCTTAAAACTTAATTCGATTTTTGGTGGCAAATGTCGTTAAAATGCACGAGAATAATGGAAAAACGTTTTTAACAGCATTTGCCTGAGGTAGAATTAAATGTTAAGAAAACAAAAGGATTTGTTAGTCTAATGTTTGTTAATAAACTGATGTAGGCATACTACTAGTGTGTTTTTTTAACCAGATGAAAATCGTTTTAAAATCCACACCACTGGAAAGACTTTCGTGTGTGTAGGCCATTTTGTACAATTTCTTTACATATAAAAAAAAACACCAACACGATAATTTCCTAACATTTTGAACGTGATTTTTTAAAAGCTTTCCGGCGGTTGTAAGAGTGATTAAAATTGAATACTGCTTAAAATTTCACCTGATTAACTCGGTCGAGTCGTCCTATGAGATCGTCGAAAAAAGAAAAATTGTTGCTGCACTGTTTTAGATTTTGCTCAACTTTGCGAGGCGCAAAATTTGTATGCTTTGCGTTTTTCTATAACTATAAATGGCATTTTAGAGTTAAAAGACAAACCGGCGCAGGCGAAATTAAATCCCGGCGGATATTGAGACCCCAAAGAAACCGCCGCAAAGTTTGAGAAAAATCCAACGTCAACTGACTGCCGATTCGACGATTTCACGCGGAATAAGACTCGATCTGCATGTTTTTTTTTACTCTCGTCTAGTAGCGGTGCTTTCGTAACCAAAATATTAAGTATTTATATAATTTTAAAAAAACTATCGATATATAGATAGTATCCCACCTCTGGCTTCCATAACCATAAAATTAATTATTTCGCTGGATCAAATAATCAAAAAAGCAAAAGGTAAAATAAAACACAAATTCCTTAACAGTACTGCAAATTTTTATTTGGTTTACGTGAAAAAATCGAAGTCACACACATTAACTTTAACTAAAAATAAGATATGCCATATAATATATAGTATAACATATATACGTCCATGTATTGCCTGAGCTAATATACCAAAAAAACATTTAAAATAAACATAACAAATCTATATATTTAGCAGTGCCCATCTATCTTCAACTTCTTAAAACTTAATTCGATTTTTGGTGGCAAATGTCGTTAAAATGCACGAGAATAATGGAAAAACGTTTTTAACAGCATTTGCCTGAGGTAGAATTAAATGTTAAGAAAACAAAAGGATTTGTTAGTCTAATGTTTGTTAATAAACTGATGTAGGCATACTACTAGTGTGTTTTTTTAACCAGATGAAAATCGTTTTAAAATCCACACCACTGGAAAGACTTTCGTGTGTGTAGGCCATTTTGTACAATTTCTTTGCATATAAAAAAACACCAACACGATAATTTCCTAACATTTTGAACGTGATTTTTAAAAGCTTTCCGGCGGTTGTAAGAGTGATTAAAATTGAATACTGCTTATAAAATTTCACCTGATTAACTCGGTCGAGTCGTCCTATGAGATCGTCAAAAAAAAGAAAAATTGTTGCTGCACTGTTTTAGATTTTGCTCAAACTTTGCGTGGCGCAAAATTTGTATGCTTTACGTTTTTACATAACTATAAATGGCATTTTAGAGTTAAAAGACAAACCGGCGCAGGCGAAATTAAATCCTGGCGGATATTGAGACCCCAAAGAAACCGCCGCAAAGTTTGAGAAAAATCCAACGTCAACTGACTGCCGATTCGACGATTTCACGCGAAACGACCCGATCTGCGTGATTTTTTTTTACTCGTTTAGTAGCGGTGCCTTCTACCGCCACCGCCGCCGCCGCCGCCGCCACTGCTACGCCTCGAGCTCCTGTAATCGTCGTAACGTTTCGAGGAGCGGTGCGACCTCCTGTCGTAGTCCCTATCGTAGTCCCTGCCGTAATCACGGCCGTAGTCCCTGCCGCCGTAATCGCGACCGCGGTCCCTACCGCCACCGCCACCGTGTCTTCGCGAGCGGTCGTAGTGCGAATCGTAGCTAAAAATATTCACCAATCAAGACCACAGACTCAACCGATTATGCCGTGAATTTTGTAACTTTTTTTTAGAGAGAGAGAACTACATTCCACGCCAAAATTCACCAAACCAATCATTGAGATTTTTGCGAGAGCCCAATTTTTTTGGATTACCAACCAAATAACCATCAAACATATCCATAAATATAGTTTAACCAAACCATTAAATTTAACACCATGTGCCTGACAAATCACAAAACAACAATTAGGTAAAACAAACGAATAGTTCTGGTGCTTTTTGTTATGAAACATACATTATATTATTTTCAATATTCATTAATTTCCTTTCAAAATCACTCAGCTACTTACCCTGGAGCTTACAAGTTATCATTTACTTTATCAGAGCTGGGAAATTTACTTCTGAAAAGTATCTAGTTACTTTTTAAGATACTTTAAACAAAATAATTTAGTTACTAGACTAGATAGACTTGAAAGTATCTTAGTTACAAGATACTTAAGAAAGTATCTAAGATACTATCCGAATGTATCTATCTATCTATATGAAAGTCTCTAAGATACTTTTGAGTAACTAAGATACTTTTAAGTAACTAAGATACTTTTGAGTAACTAAGTCACTTTTAAATATGAATAAAAACTATAAAATTATGAAAATTCAACAAGTTTTAGGTTAGGTAATAGTTACACTGAAAAGTATCTTAGTTACTTTAAAGTATCTAAGTTACTTGAATGTATCTTAGTTACTTTACCGAGTAACTTAGATACTTTTTATAGATACAAGTTACAAGATACCAAAGTAACTAAGTTAAAGATACTTTCTGTCAAATATAAAAAGTATCTGATAAAGTATCTTAGATACTTTAAGTATCTTTTTTTTCAAGATCCTCCCAGCTCTGTACTCTATTTAAGGTCTATTATGTATTTTTTATTATTTAAATTTATATTAAACAAAGCAAATTGGCCAAAACAAGTAAAATTTGGTCATAACATAAAAATTGTGTCAGAGTTCAATATGAGCACTTTTTCAGAACTGTTTCTACAGTGTATCTTTTCTATTTTAAGAGCTACAGGGTCGTTTAAATCAGAAAAAAGTTGCGTACCTAATTAAAAAAAATTGTTATAACTTCGATATTCCTGTAAATTTTGAAAAAAATAGATAAAAAAATGCATCAAACCTACTACATAAGTTTTGGCGGCCATTATAAAAACAAAAGATGATGATAGTAGCTCAAAATATAGTTTCAAGATGTGTTACTTACTTTTTATCAAAATACTTGTGAATAACAAAGTTATGGGCATTTTTATTTTATTTTTAAATTTCAGCCATTCAGGGTCAAAAAATAACGAGTTTTAATAATTTTTATTGTAAAATTATATTTTTTAGTATATAAATTTACGATTAAAATTTAACAAAACTTTCAAAACATAAAGAATCTGCCACTCTTTTATAGGACTAAAAAGAAGATACATAAAATTTTGGAGTTTAATTGAAACAAAAAGTATTGAAGATTTTACTTTTGTGTTGAAAAAATGGTAAATTTAGAAATATTAAGCTTGCAGAAAATGTAATAAAATGTAATGCAATAATTACATAAATTTGCCAATGTTAAATTGCAGAAAAAGTTGGGGACACAGACAAAAGGAGACATTTTGGGAAGCACTGTTTTTTTTTCAATTTTTTAATTTCATTTTAATAAGCTTGTAAATATGCAACTTTTCTTTGATAAAACCGACATTGCTGGTCTTAAAAAAATTCACACCACAATTGTTCCCTTCTTATGGTGCTATAAAGATGTTTCAATAATTATAATGTGCTAAACTGATTTAAATAAAAAATACAATATAGAACCATAATATTCAAATATACCAATTAACTACACTGCGCGTCAAAATTAACGCATAACAAGTAAAAAAAAAATCCAACTCTAAAATGCCTTTATAAAATTATATCTCAAATTACGTGTTTAAGGTTTTTTCGAGAAAATATCCTTAAAGCCCTTTTATTTAATAATAAAAAAAATTTATAGGGAAATTTTTTTGAAGTAAATAAAAAATATGCTGTGAAAGGCCGTATTTTTGTTAGTATACCCTGAAAATTTTGTACAAATCAAACAAACAGTAAAAAAAATACAGTGGTCAAAAATGACCACTTTTCAGCAAAATATTAATCTTCGTTACTGTTCGTATGATTTGTACAAAATTTTCAGGGTATACTAACAAAAATACGGTCTTTTAGAGAATATTTTTTATTAAAATTCCTTAAAAGTTATTTTTTAACGTTTTTTATTATTAAATAAACGCGTAAACTGAGAGAGACAAAATTTCATAAAGATTGGTAAAGTCGTTTTAGAGTTTTTTTTACTTATTATGCGTTAATTTTAACGCGCAGTGTATATAAAAATACCCTATATGTTTTCATGTCTCAAATTTAAAGAAAAAATAAAAAATAAATACAAAATTGCGTGTTAAAGCGTAATTATGATTTATAATTGTACATATACAAGGTGTCCCTGAAATGCCTGTACAAAATGATACCACATATTCTTGACACCAAAATAATATTTAACTAAATTTAACAAAGTTGAAAGTTAATTTTCAATTTTATTAAATAACTTAGCATAAAATGATTTTTGGGTTTTTTCAGGATTTTAGGCTTAAAAATTAATATTTTTATTAAAATGTGATTACACTAAGGCGCAAAAAAGATGCAGTGTTGCAGACATTAATTTTTTTAAGGAATTTATTTTTCCCAGCCTGAAAAACCCCCCAATACCAAATTTTGTGCAAAAACGTTTGTTTTTAGCAAAGTTATTTAATAAAATCGAAAAAACTTTATTATTTTGCACAGGCATTTCAGAGAAATTAAATAATTTACCAATATTGCATTAAAATTGCGTAAATTCTTTAATATTCAACTAAAATTAACTCCTAGCTAAATTTGTGCCTTGAGTGTCAAAATTTCATGCAAGCACAATTTGAGGAATTTTGATTTGCCAAGATATAAAATTTTATAAAAATAAATATATCTAAGTAATAATTTTAAAAAAGCAAAATATCCCAAGGTCTTTTTTATAAATAAATTAAATAGCATTTTAACAATAACAAAAAGCACATAACAGATAATTATTTTGTTTATACAATAAGTGGAATTGTTGAAGTTAAATAAGAAACTCAAACAAAGTCCAAATATTTGTTCTCAAGTTATGATGCACCAACAAATATTTTTAATTAAGTACTTCAAAACTTATTTACTGTCTTCTTATCAATAATTACAATAATTGTGTTCCTGATAAAGCCTCATTGTTTTAAACTCTTATTTCATAAATATAAATTAAAGTGAATTTATGAGCATGGACAAACTAAAAAGGAGGGTATTTGCTAGGCTGTTATCCGAAGGTATGTTTTTATTATTATTAAAATGTATTTAACGTCAAAACTAAGCAATTAAATAAGCAAATTTAAAGTACTTTACCCTCTGTCCCGTTTATCGCCTCCACCTCCATTCAATTCCGGACAGTCCCTATAGAAATGTCCGGAATATCCACATTGATAACATCTCATATTGGAGTTGTAGAATCTTCTCCCAGAGCCACGGGTTCGTGGCCTGGCGTGAGTAACACGTATTCTACAACCAGCCACTTCCCTAAAAAAAAGACCCTTCAATTCATCTTTTATGGGCAATATCAAATATTTAAGGGTGTTAGTTTAGTTGACATTGCCATGGTGATAAATATGCTGCAATAAAACGAATAAGTATTGATTTTGGTGCTTACACTCCATCGGTGGCTTTGAGGGCGGCGCTGGCGCTTTTTTTCTCCTTGTAAACGGCGAAACCGAAGCACGGGGTGCTGTTCGTCATCCAGACTTCCTTGAGCTCCCCGAAAGGCGAGAACACCTTTTCCAGGTCGCTTTTTCTTACTTCGTCGCCAATATCGGCGATGTGGAGCCTGAAGCCGTCGATTTCGCTGCTTCTCGATCGCGACCTCGACCGCGACTTCGAAGAGCTCCTGCTCCGGCTCCTGTCGCTTTTTTTGCTCAAGTTGCTGCCGTTGCTGGAGTTGCTCAGACTCCTGCTGCGGCTCTTTTTCTCCTCTCCCGGCGACGGAGATTTGTCCAGGTCGTTGTCCCTCATTATCTGCAACATTTACAACGTTTACAATCCACGTAATTGCGCTATAGCAAACAAAATTGCTATTTGCGTAAACAACGCACAATTGTTTTGCTATAAGCACGCGTTAGCCGAATAATCGGCGTTTTTTCACCTTTGTACTGTCTCACAGGCTGAAAAACGATTCACACGGTAATTAAACCGCAAACTGACTATTTCCTGCTCGTTTCTATTACGACTTATTGATCAAATAAAAATTACACGTAGCAACTCTCTGTGACGCTATCACGACGCTTATCGGCATTTGTGTGTCAGTGTCTCAACGCACGCGCCATTTTTAATTTTTTAACAAAAAAAAAACAAAAAAGAAATTACAATTGATTATTATATATATTGTGTTTTACCATTCCGTAAATATTTCCAAAATATACGGTAAATTGCAATTAGGTTACGTAATTACAAACAAAATAGGATTGCGAACTAAAACTTTAGACACAACAACACTTTAGCCAACACAAAAATAAATGACAAGGTTGATTTTCATAAAAATGCATTTTAAGGTAAAAAAAGAATATATTTACAATTATAATTTGGTTAATATTACCTTTTATTTGCATATTATTATATTCAGAGCTATTATTTTTCAACAAGTAGAAATTTTAATATTTAAATGAGCGCCATCTATTGTGTAATATTATATATAGGTTATTTCACGGCATTGCCAACGTTAGCATAACAAAATAATGTAAATGTCAAAATTGTCAGCAATGCAAATATTCAATACGCATTTAAATATAATGTTAAATTAAGGAATAAAGCAATGGGTAACGCAGGGAGTGGTAGCGGGCAAAGGGAACGGCAAAAATTGGGGGAAACGGTGCCGTCTTCGCCTTCAAAGGAAGGACAGGCGTTCACATTTGACAAAAAACCTGACAAAATTCAATTTCAAGGTTCCCAAGAGGACGAGGAGCCCTATTTCACGAAACCTGTGAACAATGTCGAGACCAGGAGGCCCAGAGCAAACACTGGTAAGATTTGATGGACTGTTATTCTTATTTTTAACCCTGAAAATTGCCATTTGAGCAAAAATTATTTTAAGTTATTTAAGGGGTTTACCTTGCCTGGGGACTAATATTAATGTTTTAAAATCATAATAAACGTTAATTTTACTTTTGTTAAATTAAACGGTATTTTATTGTGAATGTTTCTTATTTACTTTGTTACTTTTAAAGGAATAAAAGAGCCATCCGCATTGAGGTTTAAGTTCGAGAGTATTCAAGTATTACGTAAGCAATTTTGTTGAGTACACCCCCATACCCCTTTGTTAAGAAAATATAAAATTAAGACTCCCTGTCCAAAAGATTTTTTCTAATATTTATGTATTTTATAGTTTTTGTCTACAGTTTAAAGTACAGGTGATTTTAAGTTTAAAAAGCACATTAAGTAATATTATAAATAGTATATTGTGCGACTAGTGGGAAAAAGAGAAAATTACTCGAGCGTGAAGTTTGCCGCACGAGCGTAGCAGGTGAGGTAACACTCGAGTGGAATCTCCCTTTTTGACCAATATTCACACTGTCACACACAATATTTTATTCAATACCACTAGGAATTTAAAGCCAATTTTATTTGATATTTTATCTGACAGCTGTTAATTAGTTTTAACCTCACTTTTTTCCAAATTAAACTAGCTATTTCGCCCACTAGCAGTGGCGGCTGGTGGATTTTAAGTATACCAATATCTCAGTTATTAGACATGGGACCCACACCAAATTTATAATAGTTTATATTGACATTAAATTAACAAGTTCGGCGCAAACAGAATTTAAATTGAAGTTTGCGAAAAAAAGTTAGTTTTTCCTGTCGCCTACCCTGCCTCCAGGCCCCCCTATTTGAGATAATTCAAATTAAAGTGGTGCAATTTATTATCTACTATAATTTATCGACAAATTTAAAATTTTATTTAAAAAATCCAAATATTACAGTTTTTATACCATTTTAAATATTTTTTTATTTTAATAAAATAAATAATAAAAATTTAAAATCGAATAAAATCTGTAATATTTGGATTTTTTGAATAAAATTTTAAATTTGTCGATAAATTATAGTAGATAATAAATTGCACCACTTTAATTTGAATTATCTCAAATAGGGGGGCCTGGAGGCAGGGTAGGCGACAGGAAAAACTAACTTTTTTTCGCAAACTTCAATTTAAATTCTGTTTGCGCCGAACTTGTTTATTTAATGTCAATATAAACTATTATAAATTTGGTGTGGGTCCCATGTCTAATAACTGAGATATTGGTATACTTAAAATCCACCAGCCGCCACTGCCCACTAGTAATCTAGATTAAGACAGTTATACATATTTTGACATTTTTAAGACAGTTATATCTACCTTAAGTTGACATTTTTAAGACAGTCATATCTAGCTTACATTGACATTTTTAAAACAGTTTATTTGTATAAAAAGGTTTAAAAAAAGCTGATGTATAAAGAAAGTATACTTCTGTTCTTTATATTAAACACATTGCTTTATTTTGTATATTGTGTCTTATTTGGTTTGTTACAACCCCTACTAGGGGACATTTTGACATTCTTTAAGACAGTTATATCTAGCTTAAGTTGACATTTTTAAGACAGACATATCTAGCTTAAATTGAGATTCTTAAAACAGTTTATTAGTATAACTGGATTAAAAAAAAGCTGATGTATAAAAAAAAGTATACTGTTCTTTATATTAAACACATTGCTTTATTTTGTACATTGTGTCTTTTATTTGGTTTGTTACAACCCCTACTAGAGGACATTTTGACATTTTTAAGACAGTCATATCTAGCTTAAACTGACATTCTTTAAGACAGTTATATCTATTAGACTGGGCCAAAAATCGACTATTTTTTTTGTAAAGTATATCAAAAATATTGTTTGGAGTGACAAAAAAAAAATATGGTAAAAGTTTGAGTCCATAATATTAATATTAAGAGGTCAATCATCGAAATTTTAAATTTTTTTTCCTGAGCGAGTTTTTGTCTCAGAACTCCCAAACCATTGAGTTTAACAAAATTGACTTTGGAATATTTTTTGAAGAAAATTGAATGCTCTACAAAAAAGGTTTGATTGGAATTTCCCGTTAGATGAACCGTTTTCTTACTATCATGCCTTAAAAATTGGTATAGTTTTACAATTTGATCTTTTAACTTTGGAATTTTGTAATTCAAGTAAAAATCAGTATCCGGAAAAAAACCGATAAATATTCTTATGGGAAATCAAATGCTCTACAAAAAAAGTCTTTTATCATTTTTGGCTAAATTCACTCCATCAAAAGTTATTCAAGGTTAAATATGAAGTCAAAACGAAATTTTAACCTTGAATAACTTTTAATTGAGTGAATTGAGCCAAAAATGCTTTTTTTGTAAAATATTTGATTTTACATAAGACTATTTCCCTCGTCTTAATTTCCACCAATCACAAACGCGCAATTTTGAATTACAAATGGTTTCTAGGTGAAAAAACTGTGTGACAGCACCTGTCAGCAGTTTTTTCGAGTTTACTCGCGGCAAAACTTGACAGCTGTTGTCACCAAAAATTGCAATTTATATTTTAATTGTTAACTCTTACTCATGAAATAGTCTTGTCAAATACCATTCGGGATCAAATTTTTCCTGTGAAAAAAATCGAAAAAACACAATTTTTAATAAAATGCATTCGTGCAGGTGCAAAAATCCTCCTCTTCGACTCGGATTTTTGTTGCCACCAGCACTCATGCATTTTGTTAAAATATTACTTATCAACGTGTTTTTTCGATTCTTTTCGGAAAAATTAAATGCCCTTATGATATTACTTACGAATATTTATCGGTTTTTTATGGGTACTGATTTTTACATAAATTACAAAATTTCAATTTAAAAAATCAAAATGTAAAACTACCAATTTTTAAGGCATGATTTTAAGGAAACGGCTCATCTGACGGAAAATTTCACTTCAACCTTTTTTGTAGAGCATTTAATTTTCTTAAAAAAATTTTTTGAGTCAATTTTGTTAAATTCAATGGTTTGGGAGTTCTGAGACAAAAACTTGCTGAGGAAAAAAAAATTAAAATTGCGATGATAGACCTCTTAATATTAATATTATGGACTCAAACTTTCACAATAATTTTTTTTGTCACCCCAAACCATATTTCCGATATACTTTAAGACAGTCATATCTAGAATAAATTGACATTTTTAAAACAGTTTATTTTAAAAAAGCTGGTGTATAAAGAAAGTATAATTCTGTTCTTTATATTAAACACATTGCTTTATTTTGTACATTGTGTCTTTTATTTGGTTTGTTACAACCACCAGGGACATCAGAATATATTATCCTATAATTTACACAGCTTTGAAAGTGTTTTTTTGTAACTTAAAATGACCTGTATCGCGTGTCGACTGCGCCATATTTGTGACACCCTGTTTAGACCTTTTAGCTATTTTCCGTGTAGTTTCAGAGGGGACAACGACGAAAAGTTCGATTTCAGACAAGACTCCGACAGTATTTCGATGGGAGGGCGGCGGGAAAGACGTAATGATAAGCGGCACCTTTTCGAATTGGGAGACGTTACCGATGGTGAAAAGTCACGGCGATTTCGTGACGATCATCGACTTGCCCGAGGGCGAGCACCAGTACAAGTATTTCGTCGACGGCGAATGGAAAAACGACCCGGGCAACAAGACCGTCGAGGACACGCCCGGCCTGAAGAACAACATGATTTCCGTGAAAAAATCGGACTTCGAGGTTTTCCAGGCGCTGGATAAGGACAGTGAGAATGCCACCAGCGATGCGCAGAAGGAGTTCGGCCAGGAAGTCCCTCCCAACAATAAACCTTGGGAGAAAGTCTCCGGGCCCCCCATTTTACCGCCCCACTTGCTTCAAGTCATCCTCAACAAAGATACGCCTCTATCTGTAAGTGTTTTTTAACTAGGGACAAATTGAAGAATTATTGAACGATTTTAGCATTGAGTAAACTTTACTCAATGATTTTAGTATATTTAATAGAGTGATTCATTTCCGCAAAGTTTGTGTTTTTTATTTAAATTTAAAGTTTTACCGTTAAAATGCATGTAAAAAATATATATATTTTTTTAAAATTTCTAATGCTTACCCACCTTTGAAAATATTGCAAATCAGTTTAATACACCTTATGGGGACTTTCACGCTCTTTAAAATTGCTTTTGAGTTTTTTTTTGTAACTCGCATTGGTTCACCAGTAGAAGTCAAAGGACAGTTTTTGAAAAAAATCGTTTTTTTTATTTTTTCGATCAAATCGCCAAAAGTAGTGAGAAAAAAGGGCTGATTCATAAAAAAAAGTTATCCAACCAATATTTAATGAATTTACTGCCATTTTTATAACTGAAAACTTCAGAAATTGATAAATACCAACCCATAATGTTATTTAGATTGATTTTTTCTATTTATTATCATTATATTTCCCTACACTAAGAACTTTTTTAAAATTATTATGATTTCTCACTCATAATTTCTCCCTACTTTTTGCGGTTTACAAAAAAAAACTCAAAAGCAATTTTAAAGAGCGTGAAATTCCCCATAAGGTGTATTAAACCGATTTGCAATATTGTCAAAGGTGAAATTTGAAAAAAAATATATATTTTTTACATGCATTTTAAACGGTAAAACTTTAAATTTAAATAGTAAGTACTTAAAATTTATATTAAGAGCTCAAACTTGTTGAGAATTTTTTTTCTATATGCAGATTAATATTTTGCTTGAGCACCGAAGAAAACAAAAACTTTGCGGAAATGAATCAACCTAATATTTAATGCAAACATTTTTTAGTGTGAGCCCACTCTATTGCCAGAACCAAACCACGTAATGTTAAACCATCTATATGCACTCTCCATTAAAGATGGAGTTATGGTTTTAAGTGCCACCCATAGATACCGCAAAAAGTATGTGACCACCTTATTATATAAGCCTATTTAATAATAATAATATAAATCCTAATTATATTTATTATTTTTATTACTAGTGTTAGTTGGCGGAACATTAACAATTTGTGATTATTTTATTGTAAATACTACTAATTTTATATTTGAAAAACCTGCAGTTTTAGTTTTTATTAAATTTTATGCTAAAATAAATGTATTAATTTCGAGTTTTTAGTCTTTATCAACCTCTTATACATACAAAAAAACATCATCTTATTTTCATCATTTTATTACAAAATCCATCACAAAATTATAGCTAATATCTTCTCTTCTGTGTGCTTATGTAGAGAACGTTGTTTCCACGAATAAAAGCATCCCCAAATTTGTTTTTTAACTGTCCATTCACGTACTCTTCAGTCTGTTCGAGGGCTATGTTCATGTATCCATCCAAACAAGCCAGAACTCCTCTGTAATCCACGCCACTGTTTAATTTTACCACGACCGGTCTGGCGTGAATTTGCTGGATGAACGAGGAAAGCGCTTCTTTTCTGCTCATTTTTATGTTCGATTTGTCTTACACACAAATATCTGACAGTTGTGCTTAGTTTTGAGGTTAGAATTCGTTGATGTGCAGGTTAGCCAACGTGATAGATCTAAGCGGGAAATTTGAAACTTTGCGAATATTTAGAAATCTTGATGAAAATCAGTATTTAAAACATTACTAAAACTTCCACATTGTTTATTTTGTTTCAATTATAAAACTTTGTTTTACAATCGAAATCTGACATTTGTGGTTAAAATTCATTTATGTGCAGGTTAGCCAACGTGATTAAATTAAGCGGTAAATTTGAAACTTTTTGTAAAGTTTGGAAATCTTGCCGTTGTAAATAAAAATCGGTATTGTAAAAGTAAATTATATATTTAAAACATTACTTTTGCATAACCATTGTTCATTTTAACTTAAAAATCATATGTTTAGTACAATTATTGTATTATACCCTACCTACTTCCAATTTTTTTATAGTCGTTCCGACTTTTTGGGGTCCCCGGCATCAAAAAAGTTTGAGAAACGCTCCCTAATGTTTATTTTTAGGGCGCGTGAAACTTTACATTTGTATTTCAGGATTTCAGGATCTATAAATTATTATTATAAATCTTAGATTAATTTTTTTTTTAAACCTACCAGTGTGAGTTTTAACATGTCTCGAATGCTCAGTTTTAACCTTAAAACACTTCCCACAAATATCACATTTAAATTTAATCCCTAAATGTATTCGTTTATGAATTCTTAATGATTCTGAGTTTTTAAGTATTTTTGAGCATATATTGCATTCTATAGGTTCTTCTGAGTGTAATCGAATGTGTCGTTTTAAATTATCACTTCTTAAAACCATGCCACATATATTACAAGCCCCTTTACTTGTATGTTCCCTTATGTGAGTCTGATATTTGTGTTTCGATGTAAACGTTTTTTGACACTCATTACAGTCAAATAATTTTTTCTTTTTATAAGCAGTGTAATCAGGCATTAGTATTGGCTCAACTTTGACCGTTTTCCTCTCATTAAAACTGTAATCTATATCATCTAAAAGAGCATCATTTTCCTGTTTAAGATCCCCATCGCTTAAAAAGTCATCAGGCTCAACTTTTATAACACCTGCATCTAAAATTGCAGTATTTTCGTTTTTAAAATTCTCACTGCTTAGAGTGTCATCAGGCTCAACTTTAATATTTGCCTTACTTTCTTCTTTCACCCCTTTTTCCTCAGCTTTTATTTGGTACTGTTCGTTTAACCCATTAATACTGTTATCTATAGGATCCTCACTACTTATGATATAATTAGGCTGTAGTATGGGCTCAATCTTGATGATATTTGCCTTATTTTCTTTTTCAACCTCCCTATTCATTTCGAGAATGGGGGTTTTATAAACAACTACAAATATAAACAAAAATCTGACATTCGAGTTGATTTTGAGGTTAGAATTCGTTGACGTGCAAGTTAACCAACCTGATGAAATTAACCGGGAAGCTTTAAACTCTTATTGAGGTTTTAAATGAAAATGTTTAGGTATTTTTAAAAGTAAAATAGGTATATATTTAAAACATTAATATAACATAAACGTTAGAATATATTTTGGCTTATTATTTTAACCCATATTTTTTTTTAACTAAATGACATCATTTTTAGGGTCTCCGCCATCAAAAAACTTTGAGAAACGCTGCCGTATGTTAATTTTTAGGGCGGGGGGACTTGTAAATCCTTTCATACAAACTTTACATTTGTAAGGATGTGTGCCTGTGTGACTTAAATTATATCGATATATTTTACTTATATCGATTTCTTTTACTTTTCTGCAAACTGAGCATGTTGCTTTACCAATTTCAGGGCCTAAAAAATATAATTGAACATGTATAAGTTACAGTTTTATTTAAACCTACCAGTATGAGTTTTTAGATGTTCTGAATACTCAGTTTCAACCTTAAAACACTTTCCACACATTTCACATGTAAAAATAATCCCCATATGTATTAGTTTATGGTTTTCTAAAGATTTCGAACTTTTAAACATTTTCGAGCATATATCACATTCTATAGGCTCTTCAAAGCGACTTAACTTTTGTATTTTTATTATTTTAAGTTTTTCTAAAAATTTTGATTGATAAAAGATATTAAAATATTGCAAAAACTTACCAGCATGGGTTTTAACATGTTTTATATATGATCTTTTAACATTAAAACACTGCCCACATAACTCGCAAGTAAAAATCTTCCCTGAATGCCTTTGTCTATGATATCTTAATGATTCTAATTTTTTAAACGTTTTTAAGCATACATTACACTTTATAGGTTCAGTTGATTTTATCTCTTTATGCTCAATTTCTGTGTTATCAGCCTCATCTTTAATAATATCTGTATGATCTAAAATTGCATTTTCCTGTTTAAAATCAACAGGCTCAACTTTAATATTTTCGTTACATTCTTCTTCTCCTGCTTTTGTTTTTTGATGTATTTCATACCGTTTGTTTAGCTCATTAAAGCTGTTTATTAAAACTTTATTGAAGTTAAAGGAGTTTGTAATGTTTCCCACACATTCATAACATATTTTTGAGGGAAAGAAAGGCTCCTCTTGTATCTAAAAATATTCTGTTACTTCAAATTAGGTGGAAATCACACCCCATAAAATTACCTCAATAGAAACAATTGACTCGATCTTAAATATTAACTCCCGATTTTCATACAAATCTAATAAATAATCCTGAGTACGTAGACACGTTCTGCAAATATCTCCCATTGTCGCATTAAAAAAAAGCGTCTTTAAATTTGTTTTTAACTGCTTATTAATTGGATAAAAGTAGAGAGTGATTTCTTTTTATAAACAAACATCTGACAGTTCAGTTGAATTTTGAGGTTAAATTTCGAATTTCTGATCTGCAGGTTAGCCAACGTGGTGAAATCCAGCGGGATATTTGAAACTGTCTTAAATAAAAATCTGTATTTATAAAAGTATAATATATATTTAAAGCATTACCGTAACATAAACATTGTTAATTTAAACTTATAAATTATAGTTTTTAAAAACTTCATTAATAAATACAGTATTTTGTTAAAAAACAACTAAAATAAAACTATTCAACGAGTTTTGTGTGTTTTGATTTTATATGCGTTACTAAAGAAACTTTTTGTGGAAACGCCATTGGGCAATACTCGCATATAAAAGGTTTTTCGTTCGTGTGTTGCCTTAGGTGGATTTTTAGGGCGTAAGGACTTGTAAATCCTTTTGTACAAACTTCACATTTGTATGGACGTTCGCCAGTATGACTTAACTTATGTTTTCTCATATCCTTTACTTTTTTCCCGCAAATCGAGCACATTGCTTTGCCAATTTCGGGATCTAAAAATTATCATTTTTATTTTTACATCACAAAATCCTCTAGAACCTACCAGTGTGAGTTTTTACATGTCTTGAATACTCAGTTTTAACCTTAAAACACTTTCCACAAATCTCGCATGTAAAAATAATCCCTAAATGTATTCTTTTATGACTTCTTAACGATTCGGAATTTTTAAACATTTTTGAGCATATATCACATTCTATTGGTTCTTCAGAATGTAGTTGAATATGTCGCCGTAAATTATCACTTCTTACAACCATACCACATATATTACAAACCCCTTTACTTGTATGTCCCCTTATGTGAGTCTGATATTTGTATTTTGATATAAACGTTCTTTGACACTCGTTACAGTCAAATGATTTCTTCTTTTTATGCTCAATTTCTGTGTTTTCAGGCGATGATGCACTGTAATCCATATGATCTAAAATTGCACTATTTTCCTGTTTAAAATCCTCACTACTTATAGTGTAATCTGGCATTAGTATAGGCTCTGCTTTAATAATATTTGTCTTGTTTTCTTCTTTAACCTCTTTTTCCCTAGCTTTTGTTTTTTGATGTGCTTCATATCGATCATTTAGCTCTTTAAAACTGTTTATTAACACTTCTTTAAAGTTGAAGAAGTTGTTAATGTTTATCACACATTTCTTGCATATTTTTGAGGGAAAGAAAGGGTCCTGTAATATCTAAAAACAGCGTTCTATAGTTAAAATTATGAAGAAATTGAGTTATACATAACTCTATTTACTATAGTTACCAAAGATAATATCTTTGATAGTTACCTCTATAGAAACAATCGACTCAATCTTAAAAATTAACTCCTGATTTTTATACAAATCTAATAAATAATCGTGAGTACGTAGACACGTTCTGCAAATTTCTTCCATGATAATAACAATAAGTTATTGTCAATAACAGTAATGTTTTCTTGTAATTATACCTTTTATTTGTAAACTTCACAGGAACTTTATGTTTCTCGGCTTAATGTTGGTAACTATTTTGTTGGTAGCATTGCAAAAGCGCGAGGTTTAAAATTAGCTTGTAGATTTCCCTCCTCACGAACAAACAAACAAACAAAAAACCTTATGTGCAAAAACGAAATAAAAAGCGAACAAAAAACCAGTGCACGAATAAATCGTCGTTATTAATACATCAATTACACTCTCGCCTTCAGAAAGAATTAGTTCGATACAAAAGAAAATGGAAACTTTAGAATCAATTTTAAATTGCCCTGTTTGTTTGGAGTTGCCAATTAAAATAGTTGTTTGCAGAAGGGGCCATAGTGTTTGTGAAAACTGTAGCTCGAAGATGGACAATTGTCCGATATGTCGAGGCCTTAAAAGTTCCATAAGAAATTCCGCTATAGAAAAAATAGTGCCGTTTGCTTTGGCATGTGATCAAAATACTGCAAGTATAGGTAAGATTTTTTTGATATGGGTGGTTTCAGGAATACAGGTGTCCCTGAAATACGAAAAAGTTGATAATAAGCAAGTTGAAAGTTCGTTAACTGGATAAAAACAAACGTTTTTGCACAAAATTTGATATGCAGGACGGTAAAATTAATGTATAATAGGTACCTATAGGTACCTAAAAGATTTAAAAAAAAATAAGTACCTACCAGATTTTTATAACTCAATAATTGTGTAGGTACATTTAAAGCTGTAAGATAAACAAATTTTGTTTTAAATTTATTTAATGTCATACATTGTTTAAATTATAAATTTACATTATACAGTTCATTTTTTTTATCTGGACTTTTTTTGTTAGGTTGGTGGCTTATGCCAGTATGACTTGGCATTTTTAGTAATTAAAAATTGGTACTTCTAAAGAATTTAATTAAATACTATGACACTGTCAAATTGACAATAATATTAATATTAATAAATAATAATTTACTTGTCAATTATAAATAAAAAGATTGCCAAAAATAATGGCAACGAATTCGAATGTAAAAGCCCTTTTGAGAGCAAAACTTCATTTTGATGAAATTATGCCAAATGCCACAATGGAAGAAAAAGTACATCGCTTTATGGACATTTTTGGAGTAAAAAAGTAAAAAATTTGGTTTTATAAATATTACATCACACATTATTTTCACAATATTCACCATTGGACAACATTTACGTTCACAAAAAATTTTAATTTCTTACTTTCTCTTCTGGGCCGTAAAGCAACCTAACTTTTTTATATAATTTTACTTATCCAAGCATCACCAAAGCCAAATTAATTGCATTTTTAACTACGAATTTCGACAACTTAACTTGAGAACTGCACAATGTAACCTACAATAATTTATACATAACCAGATTTATAACTAGCTTAGTTTGTTTTAATCAATGCGACCAACTTGACAACTGTATTTACCAACCAAAACCCTAAATTTGCAACGTTGCCGCAGTCCAGATAAAAAAAGAACTTTATCTATATTAAAGTTGGTACACTAAAATGTAAAATTTGGACAACAGTTATAAAAATGCAGAAATGATATTTAATGACAAGTGACATTTAAGCGCAACGTCCAAAGAACAGCCTTCTTTAGTAACAATTGTCTTAAGTAGGTATCGCCATCTATTATCATTATGCCCAGCGTTGCTAAATATGTATTTTTAGTTGCGTGTAACTGTATAAAATTTATATAATTTTAAATAACAAGGATAAATATTTATTACTTTATTTTTGACCAATTCGGATTCTGTGGCAATTAAAAATGGCCAAAGTAGGCGAATTTTTAAAAAAAATTGTAGATTTTAATCCAATTACAGAATGTATTCTAAAAAGTACTAATATTCGGATTCAGCACGTCAAAGCTTTAAAAAAAATATTAAACTATTAAATATTAAACTCACTTTTTTATTTTCAGATCTTTCTTGTAAAGTGTGCAAGTCGCCCTTATCAGGACACATCTTTATCCGCGATGATGGCTTTAACTACTGTTCGATATGTTTTTTGCCGATCCCCGTGAGGAATTATTTGGCCGAAGCTGTCGTTGAAAAGTTGAGGGAAATGAAAAGCAACCCGACATCACAACCGAAACCCATACAAGATAATTCGAAAAAATTTGAATGCCCCTTTGGCAAATGCGAGCACAAACTTGACAGTTTACTCGCATGCACTGTGCACATGCAACAGGCACACTCGATAATAATGAAAACAATTCCGAAACACCAATTCTATACGCTGAAGCTGAAGGACAAGGACCAAAGCGGCGAAAATTTCGTAATTTTTGATGAAATGATTTTTACTGTGCATTACAAGCTTGACAAAAAAAACAAAAGGATCTTTATAAATCCAGTGCCCCTTTTACCGGAAGGCCGGAATTTTAAAATAATCGTTAATCATGGTTCTTTGATGAGGTGTAATACAAGACCAATGGCCAAAAATGGTTTAATTATTAAGACTAATGAAACTTATGACAATTTTAGACGTATACATAACATTTCTGTGTTCTTTTTTTCTTAGATTATATTTTTTGTACCTTTATTTTATTTTTACTATTTAATTACCTACTATTGTTTTTAACTATTATTCAATGATGTAATTGTAGATCAATCATTATAATGTTTAAACTTTTTAAAATAAACTTTTTAATTAACCTTTTGTTTATTATTTTTGCCAAATCCCCAAGTACATAAAAAACAGTTTTGCAACCTAAATCAAGCATTACATTTTTTTAAGTTGGTAGCTTATGCCAGTTTGATTTAGTATTTTTAGTATTTAAAGAATGGTAATTCTGCTGAAGACCTTAATTAAATACTCTGACACTGTCAAATTGACAGTAATATTTATTATTGATAATTTACTTGTCAATTATAATACAATATCGATATAAAAAGATAATTTTGCCAAAAATAATATCAGATTCTAAAGTAAAATAACTTTTAAGGGCAAAACTTCATTTCAATAAAGTTATGCCTAATGCCCCAATGGCAGAAAAAGTACATCGCCTTATGGACATTTTTGGAGTAAAAAAGTAACGAATTTGGTTTTACAAATATTACATCACACATTATTTTCACATTATTCACCATTGGACAACATTTACGTTCACAAAAAATTTTAATTTCTTTTATATAAATTCTTTTCAAATCGAAGATTTTTATCCGCTAGGAATACTTTCTCTTCTGGGCCGTAAAGCAACCTGTATTTAACTACTTTTTTATATGATTTTAGTTATCCAAGCACCACCAAAGCCAAATTAATTGCATTTTTGACTACGATTCTAATTTCGTCAACTCAACTGCACAATGTAACCTACAATAATTTATACATAACCACAATTAGATTTATAACCAGCTTAGTTTGTTTTAATCAATGCGACCAACTTTACAACTGTATTTACCAAACCTAAACCCTAAATTTGCAACGTTGCCACAATCCAGATAAAAAAAGAACTTTATGGTGATTAGGAAATTTTTTTAACGAATGTTGGCAACATTTACAGTGTACGGTGTAAATTTTACACCATAGATGACCCTTAAAACAAATGATGTCTTGACGTATTCACTTCGCAGGGTATACTTTAGTCTTTATAAATTCACTTTTAATTATGTTTTATATAATCTGTCATGTTTTGTGAAAATTTACAAGTGTAGAATAGAAATACAGCGGATAAGTGGGGGAGAAAAGGAGATGAAGGAATGATCAGGTAATTGGCTACAATATAGGTGTCAACAGTTTGAATTAAAACTTTAACGACGATTGCGTATGCATTGTGCACGAAGGCCTTTTTGTTTTCCCTCGCACAAAAGGTCCACGGCATATTTTCGTATGAATAGGGTTTCGGAGAGAAAGCATACCTACATGAAATTCTTGTAAATTGTGTGTAAAATACCGGCTCGGATTCTTAATACGGTTTTATTTCATGTAAAGGATAATGAGAATGAAGTATGAACTAAGTAAGGAAGGGACAGATTAACATTCTCAAATTCCCTTAATTCAATGTTTTTTCGTGCCGAAACTATGGAGTTTTGTGAAGGGGGACAAAACAATTAAAAAACGTGTCATATGTATATATACATATATGCATATACATATATGCATTCAAAAATATTATATGAGATGTTAAACATTTGGACATTCAAAATTAATATCAACCTCCACTAAAATGGCAATTCTCAGGTTTTTATCAAACAACAAGCCATAACTAATAACCCTTTAAGTTTCCTATTTATAACTAAATAATACAAATTAATTATTTAAATTTACGCGCTCAATCAAACTTAATTTTCACATTAAATCCTGTCCTATGCCAGGCTTTCTAGATGTGCCTACAATTTCTAAATAAGGAAGAACTCAGACAACATTTTATTTTAATTACATATGATTATTATTATTTTGATTATTATTTTTGACAGGCTTAATGAGTACCAGCATAGTTTGGGTTTTACAAATTTATTGTAGATATAGATGTCCAGAAATTTATATTCAAGCATTAAGTATACAGGGTGTTATATAATTAATGTTATATATTAAAATACTGAATAGGTACCTTTTGAAATAAGGAATAAAGGAAAAATATTTAAAAAAACATTTTTCCAAAGATAAAGAAAAAATATGCATTAGAAGTTTTTTATATTTTTTGTGATACGCCACTGGTTACATAGAGTACATAGATACCAACCAACAAAGTAGCTATGCGTTGCCAGATGTAAAAAATTGTTACTGAAAATTTTTCTTGCAAAAAATAAATAAAAACTCAATAAATACAAAAGTTTTATGCCCTTAAAGCTCTAATACCCTTCTGTATTCATTTACTGATCCAGCTATTAGCTTAAGCAATGATTAGAAAATTTAGTACCTTTGAAATTTGAAATCCATAACCACAAAATTAATTTTTTCATCAGTTTTTTTCTCTGTTTACTCAGATGAAATTGGGACCAGTTCACAGGTTAAACTTTAAACATTTAATTTGTGTAAATAAATCCAAAAGCACTACCCTTAGTTAAGATATTTACAATTTGAAAACATAACCTAAAATTTAAAAGAAATGCACTAGATTCTGTCATAAAAGTTGGCAGATTTTGTTTGAATTTACCTTCAGTACAAAAATGACATAATCAACAATTAAGAAAAACGCCAAATTGACAATTTGCATTGTTAATTTTGTCATTTTTGTAATTAAGCTAAATTTAAACAATGTTTGTCAACTTTTTTGAGAGATTTTGGAAACACTGTTACCAACCATAACATAATAAATCCCCCAGATTAACCTAAAGTTCCTAGTCGATCAGTGGCGTACTTTTTGGTTGGATAAAGGTTATTATAAATTATTTTTAGACTTTGGAATTTAGAAAAAAAAGTTTCAGGTGCTTCTTTATGGACCCTAAGTAACAACCCATTTTAATATATAACATTAATTACATAACACCCTGTATATATTATACAGGGTCCTTTGAAACCAACATTAGTAAGTCCCTATAGTACTTTTTCGTAAATTGCCTAACTGGCAAAACCTCTTGGATGTTGTTTTTACCCCGACTAAAATTTCGTGTTGCAGAGAATAATCAAATTAAGTTTTTAGTGGATAGTTTTAATTCCGTGTAAACGGCCCATTAAGTTGGCTACCTGGAAAAACAATAGAAGCCCCTTGAAAACAACGAAAAGCAAAAGCGACTAAGCGCAGGAGACGTTGTTATTCTGACGAAGGTCAAAAGACATTTGCAAATCGTTTTGCTGTTTAATATCATGATATGTAAAAACATAAGTTATTTTACAAAGAGCGAACTGCATGAAGAACCGAGAAAGGCATACATAATGTATGCAGACATGCAACAGCTCTTGACAGCTTTTGAGGTGTCTTCAGTTTTTATTCTTCACCTCGTTCGTCCCACGCAATAATTTTTTTAACCACCAAAACACCCGATTGGCTCCCCGATGCTTGTTCAATCTTTTAATCTTTAAAGTGGTAGGTTCCTATTACGTTAGGATTTATATTAATAAACTGACATGCTTTTTTCAGAATTTAAAAAAAGTAATTACAAAATTGTTCCCAATAAACAGTGGAAATCCAAATGAAGAAATAAATTGCATAGTAAATATAAATGGTACCTATGAGATACAATAAATATTTAGTAGAGTCACCTTTAGTAGAACACCGACTTATGTTAATAGAAAATAAAAATAAAATCAAAAATAAATCACTATGATTTACTGCATGTACACTAAAAGTATTAATGTTTCTTTTCTTGTCATTATCTAGTATGCAAATGAAATGCAATAAATTTTCTTTTATTCTTTTTTTTACTTGTATAAAACAAATTTAACAATCGCTTCGCTTATTTGCTAATCTTTATTACACTTTTATGTTTATTTTAACACATTTTATGAGAAGTAACTATATGCTCGCCAAAAACTGGTTTGTAAATTTACCAAAATTATTTAAAATCGATATTTTCCTGAGACCTGTAAGAGGTTGTTCACACAATAGTAACGCAATACGGCAATAAATTAAAAATTAATTTGAAAACACAACGTTGTTGGTTTTGCTTTTAAGTTCTTTTTTTTGGTTGTTTGTATTTGAATAAAGATATTTGACGATGTCGAGCTAAAAATAGATTAACAACGTGCGTTTTTTAGTAGCAAGTAAGAACTTGCTTTTAGAAAGTTTAGTCGTTTATGAAACCATTTAAAATTTTCTTTAGAAATATCCTCTTGTAGTCAGGTAAAAATTTCAAACAATGCGCTAGGTTAAAACCAGTAAACAAATTAAGTAATAAATGTTCAAATTTGCCAGGTGGACAAACTATAGGTACAGGTCAATAAACAACTATTTTTAAAATAAAAGTTTAAATTTGTACTTAATTATTTTTTACCCATTGTTAAATTTTAATAAATAATTCATTTAAATAATAATTTAATGTAAATAGAGAACTTTTTAAATACGACATGTAAGCACATTATAAAATTATACTTAATTACACATTTATTCTGTATTTTATTAATTTATGCCGTATTAATATTAAACAGGATGAATAAATAGTACATGTGTTATATCATTTTCTGCAACATAATGTTTCATAAAAATGATGGGAACATTGTTATAACGTCGTTCTTTTGTAATTTTTATAGGATATATCCTAAAATTTATTTTATCTACTCCTACATTGACGAGTTGTGACTTTATGGCGTTTTAGTCACGGTCTGAAGTTAGCAATAGTGGCTTTTGGGCATTTTAGTCACGGGCTGAAGTTAGCTTTATTATAAATTAGAGAAAAGTGAGGTTAATTCCGTTGACATTTGACAAATGTCAAATGTTTAACAAATAAAATTTGATTTAAATTGCGAAAAAGTAAGGTTATATTCTTCAGATTAATTAAAATTAGCATAAAATTCTTATTTCTGTTCGTTGTGGATAAAGTATAGTATGCAGCTCGTTTTAAAAACTTCTCTCTAGACACTCGTTTTTATTAAACACTCGCTCGCAAGCTTCGCTCGTGCTTAATAAAACTCGTAACTAATGACGTTTAGAAAACTTGATATATACCTAATATACTATCATCTACTCCTAAATTGACGAGCTGTGACTTTATGGCGTTTTAGTCACGGGCTGAAGTTAGCAACAGTGGCTTTTGGGCATTTTAGTCACAGGCTGAAGTTAAAAGTTGACAGATGTCATTGACCTTTGACATGTCAACTGTTTAATAAAAGAAATGGCTTTAAATTCTTCTTTGTGTTTGTCTTCGCTCGTGCCTAATAAAACTCTAAACTAATATATTATTAGAATCTTTTCTATTTCTCAAGTCACGATCTTTTTCAATATAGTCCATAAAAGCTAAAACAAAAAATGGGATATGCGATATTTTGCCATAAGGTTATGTAAATTCACACCAGTAATTAGATAACGGTCTGTCTGAAAATTTAGCAGTGGATATCTTCCTTAAATATTGTAACAATGGATTTCTTTTAAAAGATTATTGCGATTTATAAAGTGACTGCAATCATTGTTTACAATTTGCGCTTTTAAGATTATCTAGTAAACGACCTCAAACCGGTATCTGTCAATTATCTATAAATCTATTTGTTGGGTTTGAACGAGTGGCCGTAAAATTATTTTTATTTATTTGACAACGTGACCGATTAATTATGTAATAGTGGATAATTTTGGAATCATAGCATGGACGGTTATTTGTTTAAATCTGGGCCTAGAAATTTCTTTGAGTTAACCCTTCATTAATTCATTGAAGGCAATGCATTATACAGTAAAAAATAACCACAATAGATTTACGACTCATAGCCATCTCACCTGACATGCTCATAAATATTGTTTATGCTTAGACCGGGCATCCGAAGAACAAGTGATCTGGCAACACGGTATCAGGTATACTATTCTCCTCTCAGGTAAGAGAGATTTCAGTCTTCGGCGGTTAGTCGAGTAGCGTGCGCGGTCCGTGAAAGAACTTGACTTAACGACGTACCCGAGCAGGTTTTTCTCTCGTCGCATACAGTTTGTGTACATGTGAGCGCCTTTACCGCGAATCGACGACCAAAAACAATCAGCACGGTACTCTTATGACTTAAGTGTTGTTGTTGTTGTTTGGAATGAAAACATAGTGCGAATGTGTGATGAAGTGTTGTAGTGAATTTTCGAGCGAGAAAATCCTCTTTTGATACGGAGGACTAAAGAGTTGCAGTGCTGATCTCTGGCAGGCTCTGTGACGGCCATATTGCATACCACGCTGAGTGAGATATCTTGTGGTCGGCCGCAGCGCGTAAGAGCGAGATACGAACCGTCCAGAGGCGAAGCAAGTTTATAGACGGGGCGAAGAAGTGAAGGAATGTTAGAGCACTGCAGTATCTAATACACAGACACACGTGTCAAACTTTAAACGCCACGAAAATGCCCAAATAAAAATCGACGATCGCAATTCTATGTTTTATGTATTATGTTGTGAAAAAATAAGAGTGACACAACAACATGTGGGGATTATGCTGCTGCTTGTTGGTGACCGCAGGCCTTTTTATGGTGGCAGGGGCTCACAATTCCGGCCCCGGACCCGGAAGAAAACGACAGACCGTCACCGAACCGCCTTTCGGGTACTCGGCGCAAATGCAGTCGAGGGCCGTGGACACCAGAGTTACGCTGGAGATTGCGGAAGGGTTGCCCAAGGGTACCGCTGTGGGAAGGATTCCAACGAAACCGGGCTTCACGTACAGATTCAACGAGCCTCCTAGAGAGTTTACGCTCGATGCGAACACCGGCGAAATCAAAACAAACGCGGTTTTGGATCGGGAAGAGCTCAAAAACGACAGATACGATTTGGTGGTTTTGTCGAGTCAACCGACTTACCCAATCGAAGTTCGGATTGTCGTTAATGATGTGAACGATAACGCACCTGAATTTCCCGAACGAAGTATTGCGGTTTCCTTCTCGGAAAGCTCGGCGGCCGGTACGCGATTGCTTTTGGACGCCGCCACTGACAAAGATACCGGTGTGAATGGCGTAAACGACGATTATAGAATTATTGCAGGAAATAAAGACGATAAATTTCGATTGGTTGTGACGGCCAATCCTACCGGCGACACGTCCTACCTACACCTAGAGACGACAGGAAAGTTGGACAGGGAAACGCAGGGTGTCTACAGCCTGAACATATCGGCGAGGGACGGCGGCAAGCCGCCAAAGTTCGGCTATTTGCAAGTCAACGTGACCATTTTAGATGTAAACGATAACCCGCCTATTTTCGACCACAGCGATTATATTGTCTCGTTGAGCGAGAGTGTTCCCCCCGGAACACCTGTTCTGCAAGTGATGGCTACCGACAACGATTTGGGCGATAACGCCAAACTTACCTACTACTTGGCGGACACGGAGCATCAGTTCGCCGTCGACCCGGAAACCGGACTCATTTCGACCACGGAAGTTTTGGAATGCCCGCAGCAAAACTGCCTGCAGACCTTAAAGCCGGGCGGCAGTTGTCCCAAGAGCTGCGTGTTTACCGTTTTCGCCAGGGACCACGGCTCGCCTAGACAGGACGGCCGTACTTACGTAACAGTCAATTTGGTGGACGCCAACGACCACGACCCTATGATAAGGTTTAGATATTTTCCTGCGACAGCGGGATTTGCCACTGTGGACGAGAATGCAGGGAACGGCTCTGTAGTGGCGGCTGTTTCGGTTGTAGACTTGGACGAAGGGTTGAACGGGGATACAACAGTGAGGATAATATCGGGGAACGAGCTGAACCATTTTCGCTTGGATTACACGCCCAGTTTCGATATAGTAAGGGTGAACGGGATTTTGGACAGAGAGGAGATCTCGAAGTATAATTTGACGGTCGTGGCGACTGACAAAGGCTCGCCACCTCGCACGGCCACGGCCTTTTTAATTATCCATGTAAATGACGTGAACGATCACGAACCAGTTTTCGAAAAAAGTGAATATAGCGCAATTTTAAGCGAGCTCGCTCCTCCCGGCACATACGTAGCGGGAATAACAGCCACCGACGAGGATTCCGGAGTGAACGCGCAAATTTTCTACGCTTTTGTCTCCGGCAACGAGCACGAGTGGTTCGCAATCAACTCAAACTCCGGATTAATTACGACAAGTGCACCGCTGGACAGAGAGATACAAGGTACTGTAGAACTAAACATTTCAGCTAGAGACGGAGGGCCCAATCCCAAATGGGCGTACACCCAATTAAAAGTTACCGTTTTAGACGAGAATGACGAAGCGCCGCAATTTTCTCAGTCGAAAATTAATGTTACGCTGTCGGAAAACGCGCCTGTCGGTACGCTCGTTGCGATGCTGACGGCTTCTGATCACGATCAGGGCACTAACGGAAGTGTTACTTACTCATTACATTCTGCTGTCGCGCCGATTTACGAACACACTTTTCAATTGGACTCATTAACAGGACAATTGACGACCAAACGGAACTTGGATCGCGAGGAAATTTCCAAGTACGAAATAAACGTTGTCGCTAAAGATCAAGGCATCCCATCGCAATCTTCCACCGCTACCGTCTACCTAAACGTTCTGGACGTCAACGATAACAACCCCGAGTTTTATCCACAACAATATTTCGTACCGGTATCGGAAAATATCAAAGCAGGCGCTTCCATACTAAAAGTATCCGCGACTGATAAAGACGACGGCGAAAATGCTATGATAACATTTAAACTAGAGAACGGTGGCGACAATTTGTTTTTCATCGACGAGTGGACCGGCGTAATTTCTCTACGCGAAAGCCTAAAAGGCTCCTCCAAACCCATTCACAAGCTAAAAATCTCCGCTAAAGATCACGGCGATAAAAGAGCCGTGCAAGACGCAACAGTCGAGATTATAAAGAAGTCATACCTAGAAGAATTACACTTTGACAATTATGGCGGATATGAGTTCGAAATTACCGAGGATAATAAAGAGTCGACAAAAAATATTGAGAGAGACGTCGGCACCGTTCACGTACGCAATAATGACGCCACTTATTCCATAGTTTACGGCGACCCGAAGCACAATTTCTACATTAACGAGAACACCGGGAAAATTATGACAGCTAAAAAAGTCGACCGCGAGCAGATGACGTCGTACAGTTTGACAGTGGTGGCCCGTGTGGGATTATCGTACGGCAACACGACCGTCAGCATCGTCGTGCAGGACCTCAACGATAACAAACCGGTATTCGTACGCGATAAGGAAGAAATAAAATTGCCGGAAAATGCCGCAGTAGGGCAAGAGGTTTATCTGGCACGCGCCAGGGACCTGGACGCAGGTATAAACAGCAGGGTGACGTACAGCCTGAGTTACAATCCGGACGAACAGTTGAGGATATCCGAGGCGACCGGAGTTGTTTATCTGAACAGGCCCATCAGGGCGGAACCCGGAACGACGCTGAACGTGGAAGTGACTGCCACCGATTCGGGGGAACCGCCGTTGTCGTCGAAACACGCTGTCTTGATAACGATCGAGGACGTGAACGATCACACGCCCGTTTTCGATCACACGTCGTACGAAACGTCGCTCTTGGAGTCGACCCCGGTCAACGAGAGATTTTTCGCGTTGGCGGCCAGCGATGCGGATTTGGGAGTCAACGGAAGGGTTTCCTACAGCATAGTCGAGGGTAATAACGAGAATAAGTTTGGCGTTTTCCCCGATGGGTACTTGTATGTCAGAAAGGCATTGGATCGGGAAGACAAAGATTATTATTCATTAACAGTGATGGCTAGCGATGCAGGAAATCCGCAGAGATCTTCGAGTGTGCCCGTTGTTATTCATGTAATTGATGAAAACGATAATAGCCCTGAATTTACGAACAGCACATTTGCGTTTAGCATCAGAGAGAACGAACCGCCCGATTCTTTTGTGGGAAAACTGACGGCCAGCGATAAAGACATAGGAAGAAACGCTGAATTGATTTTCTCTCTGTCCAATTTGCAGAACGATTTTTCCATAGATCCGAAGAACGGTTTCATCAAAACTTTACATGTTTTCGATCGCGAAGACTTGGTGCAAACCAAGGGACAGAATTTTATGACACTGGAGGCTGTAGTGACCGACAACGGAAATCCCCGGCTGAAAGACAAAGTAAAAGTAAACATTTTCGTGACAGATGTAAACGATAACGCTCCGAAATTCATTAGAGCGCCTTACAAAGTGCAAATCTCGGAAGGATCGGCCAACGGTACCCAAGTGCTCCGTTTGTACACGACCGACGCTGACGAAAGCCTGAACGGTGACGTTTTTTATTCGATTGCGAATGGAAATGCGGAAAACCGTTTTGAAATAGACGACGCTACCGGGCAAATAGCGTTAGCTCGATCTCTAGACCGCGAAACAAACTCGAAATACACTCTAACAGTGTTGGCGCATGATGCCGGCATCACGAAACAATTAACGTCAACGACGACGGTTACGATAGATGTGCTGGACGAGAACGACAATGCTCCGGAGTTCACGCAAACCGACACGAAAATATCGGTCGTGGAAACGACGGCCATCAACACGGAATTAATCCAGTTCCGAGCCACGGACGCGGATTTGGGCGTCAACAGCGAAATCACCTACAGCATCACGGCGGGAAATAGAAAGGACGCCTTCCACATTGACTCCACCACGGGGGTTCTTTATCTGCACAAACAGCTAGACTACGAGGAGTTGAGCTCCTATCAGCTCAACATCACAGCCAGCGATAACGGCAACCCGCGCCTTTTCACCACCATACTGTTTGCGATCGCAGTGGAGGATGCCAATGATAACCCGCCCAGTTTCCCCAGTACCGCAATTGTGAGGCAAATCCGCGAAGGCATCCCTGTACGAACACCTATAGTAACTGTAACAGCAGATGATCCAGACTCGGGCCTAAATGGAAAAGTAACTTACACTATATCACAACAAGAACCCGAAGATTTTAGAAGACATTTCGGTATTAACACTTTGACGGGAGTAATACACACCCTTCTACCCATCGATAGAGAAACCATAGATACCTTCAGATTAACCGTGATCGCTACAGATCAAGCGCAACCTATAACAGCTAGATTATCCGCAGAAAAGTTGGTAACAGTGATCGTGGAAGACATCAACGATAACACCCCTATATTCGTATCGATGAACGCAGCGGTAATGCCGCAACCCTTCAAAATCGCAGATAAGGATGGTTTAACCATAATGAACGTTTTTGCTAGAGACTTGGATTCAGCCACGAACGGCTTAGTCACCTATGAATTAACCAGTGGCAATACCGATTTATTCAAACTGGATCAAAGCACCGGCGCCCTAAAACTACGCAGAAGTCTACAAAAGCCCGATGCCACATATCGCCTTTCAGTGAAAGCGACAGATGAAGCGGTCCAAAGTGAGAGAAAATCCACGGAGGCGTACCTAACGATTATATCGACGAATAATCTGGACCGCGGTCCAGATTTCGGTAGTGACGTTTATAGCGGCAGTGTGTACGAAAACGAGCCGCCCGGCACAAGTATTTTGACTGTGTCAGTGAATTTTCACGCCGGGGAAGTGGAGTACTACGTGACGAACGTGACAGGTGATAACGTACAAGTGGACCGATTGTTCGATATTGACACCAAGTTGGGCGTTTTGTCCACCGCAGTGGAGCTGGATAGGGAGGACGGCGTAGACGTGTACGAAATCGAGATTTACGCCATCGTTGTTGGAACCTCGTCGCCCAAAACATCAAAAACTAAGGTAAGAAGTTTATCATATTCGAGAAAAAAAACAAATTTAAATTAATACACTCACAGGCAAAATAATCAATCCACACAAATGTTAGATGAATTTCAATCGCAAATAACTTTTTTATTTGATGTCGGATTTAAAGAATATTAAAGAATATTGTAGATAAATTAATGGGCAATCGCTCACATTTTAAAAAATTACTAAAAAATAGACGTACGTTTATAATATACAGGTTTAAACAAAAAGATGTTTTTTACCATAAGTTTAAGACACTCTGTAGAGTGGCAAAACCGTATATTGTTTTAAATTAAGTTATATTTATCAAGTCACATCTATTCTTAACAGTTTTGTTTTTGGTTCACCTCGATATATTTATTTTTATGGAAAATATTGATTTTTTTAAAAAACATTGCATTTTCCAATATATTTCTGTATACTATGGTCTATGCAGAATGACAGTGACAGTTTTGTTGAATCATCCCATATTTGGACATGTCATTCACGGCTTTCAAAAGCTATCAAATTGTTTTTTGCAAATTAATATTTAAATTTTGAGGTTTCTTCTTACTTTAAAAAATGAATATATGTCTCCGACTGATGTTGCCAGAGCCATTAATTTAATCCAGGATGGACGGTCACAGTATTACGTGGCAAGTGTTTTAAACGTCACAAGAAGTAAAGTACAAAGGGCAACATCAGTCTGAGACATTTTTAAAAGTAAGAAGACATCTCAAAATTAACACATTAATTTACAAAAAACAATTTGATAGCTTTTGAAAGTTGTATATGACATTTCCAAGTATGGGATGATTCAACAAAACTGTCACTGTCATTCTCCATAGCCTATGGATGGACCATAGGAACCTTAGTTCTTCATACAGAAAATATTGGAAATTGCAATTAAAAAAAAAAATCCATATTTTTCACAAAAATAAATATAATATATAATTAAAACTTAAATTAGAACAATATACGGTTTTGCCACTCTACAGAGTGTCTTAAACTTATAATAAAAAACATATTTTTGTTTAAACCTGTATATTATAAACGTAAGTGTTTTTTAGTAATTTTTAAAATGTGAGCGATTCTCCATGAATGTATCTACAATATTTATATAATATTTGTTTAAATCCAAAATTAAATAAAAGTTATTTGCGATTGAAATTCATCGAAAATTTGTGTGGATCGATTATTTTGCCTGTGAGTGTACATTTTTTGGCGATAAATTAAAATCGAATTATCTGGATTTTGTGTTAATACTGCTATTTTGCTATTTAAATCTCATAAATATGTTATGTTAAAGCAAAAACTTGAACTATAAAGTGATATTAACGCAAGATTATTATTTAATAGCTTTGCGCTTGTAATCTCCTCATTATGTGGCAAAAGAGTCACTCAACATTAAATTGACATCGTTTAAATTAACCTTATATTACTTATTATCACCACACAAAATTTAATATCGTTTTGAAGTACTTATTTAAATATTAAATTATACACATTCTTAAAGTTGTTTGGTACGGAAATAATGTTTTTAACAAAATAAAATCAGGATTTTTACAAAATAAAATAAATATAATAGAATAAATAAAATAAACACAACCTATAAAATGTTATATTATTTGAGATTTGACATAGGTTATGTCAAACGTCAAATCTGACAAATTTTGCAAATTCGATAGTTTTAATGTAATGTATACATTACATTAAAATTACATTACATTACATTAAAATTATCGAATTTGCAAAATTTGTCAGATTTGACGTTTGACATATAACCTATGTCAAATCTCAAATAATATAACATTTGACAGGTTATGTGATTGAATTTATTTTATTTATTCTATTCTATTTATTTTATTTTGTAAAAATCATGATTTTATTTTGTTGAAAACATTATTTCCATTACCAAACAACTTTAAGAATGTGTATAATATGTATAATAATAATATAATAAAAAATATATTTTATAAAACAGCAACATATGGGTAAAAACGAACTGTAAAATGTTTTTCTGAAAAAAGTAGGCCATTTTGTAAAAAGCCTGTTTGGGCCAATAATGACATAAATAACTATTTTCTAAGTTATTAATGAATATCTTTGGGCAATGGCACAGATTGTAAAACTATTATCTAAATTAAAATCAAAATTCTTCGCGCAGAATTGCCTTAAAATTAGGAAATCAGAATTATTTACTCGTTTATATGGTCATTCATCTGTACATTCCAAAACAAAATTTTACCGTAAACATTTCTTCAGGTGTCCAACTCGCATTTTACTATTTTGCAACGTGGTATATTTATAGCGACTTTTTAATACGTTAGTTTTAGTATTATCGCGAAAATTACATAACATAAACTTAATATATGCATAATTAAGTCCAGATTTCTTAAAAATAGCTGGAGTCTACAGACTTACATTTTGTTTAAGAATTTACATATAAATGAACATAAAAAATAATTATTCTTTAAAGGAATTTAGATAATTTTAAGTTTGCTACCGGCAAAGTATCTTAATTAGATTTGGTATGGATATGATGCTTAAGTGTGCAAAAATATAAAGAAAATTAAACGCAATTTATTTAATGCAAATGCCTGTACCTGTTTTTAAAAACAGCGGCGATAAATTAAAGTCAGCCTCTTTATAAATTCATAGGGGGTCTTGTTGGTCAAATCCATAGTTCGAAAAATAAAATCGAAAAGTGCCTTCACAAGAAGTCTCTTGTGTCTTTTTAACTCGCTGCATGATTGGTACGTCGGCTTAAATTAACGTGGAACACTTTGCAAGAGAGAAATAGCATAATGCTTTATTCATGCAAATGTCATATTCGTGTTGATTTTTTTCGAAAATGCGTTCGCGAGTCCCAAGGACTCTCCATTGGAAGTGAGAATAGTTAATAGCAGTTTTTTCGAATATTAACTGCATATAATTGGCGCAAAAAGGCATATAATTGCTCTTACTCTGCCATACCGCAACCATGGTTTAAAACGCACAACACTAAATCAAGGTTACCGTTAAAATTGTTTTTGTTTAAGTGTTATGTAACCAGGCAACAGATTAGCAGGTTTGAGTCGGATTAATTGGTATTTGAATGATGACAATTCAAAATTATTGGAATTAGTTTTTTCACAAATGAGAGGTCTTACTCGACAAATTTTGCTCGCAAAGTTTCAATTGCACAGCTAAATAAATTGATTAAGAAACTCAACGCATATATTCACTCACAGGCAAAATAATCGATCCACACAAATTTTAACGAATATTAAAGAATATTGTAGATAAATTAATGGGCAATCGCTCACATTTTAAAAAATTACTAAAAAATAGACGTACGTTTATAATATACAGGTTTAAACAAAAAGATGTTTTTTACCATAAGTTTAAGACACTCTGTAGAGTGGCAAAACCGTATATTGTTCTAAATTAAGTTTTATTTATCAAGTCACATCTATTTTTAACAGTTTTGTTTTTAGTTCACCTCGATATATATATTTTTGTGGAAAATGTGGATTTTTTAAAAAAACATTGCAATTTCCAATATTTGTCTGTATGAAGAACTAAGGTTGCTATGGTCTATCCGTTATGGAGAATGACAGTGACAGTTTTGTTGAATCATCCCATACTTGGGCATGTCATACACGGGTTTCAAAAGCTATCAAATTGTTTTTTGCAAATTATTGTTTAAATTTTGAGGTGTCTTCTCACTTTAAAAGAAGGATATGTCCCCGACTGATGTTGCCAGAGCCATTAATTTAATCCAGGATGGACGGTCACAGTATTACGTGGCAAGTGTTTTAAACGTCACAAGAAGTAAAGTACAAAGGGCAACATCAGTCGGAGACATTTTTAAAAGTAAGAAGACACCTAAAAATTAACACATTAATTTACAAAAAACAATTATATAGCTTTTAAAAGCTGTATATGACATGTCCAAGTATGGGATGATTCAACAAAACTGTCACTGTCATCCTCCGTAGGCTATGGATGAACCATAGCAACCTTAGTTCTTCATACAGGAAAAATATTGGAAATTGCAATGTTTTTTTTTAAAAATCCATATTTTCTACAAAAATAAATACCTATATCAAGGTAAACCAAAAACAAAACTGTTAAAAATAGATGTGACTTAATAATTAAAACTTAATTTAGAACAATATACGGTTTTGCCACTCTACAGAGTGTCTTAAACTTATGGTAAAAAACATCTTTTTAATTAAACCTGTATATTATAAACGTACGTGTATTTTTTAGTAATTTTTAAAATGTAAGCGATTCTACAATATTCTGTCATATTTGTTTAAATCCGAAATCAAATAAAAAAGTTATTTGCGATTGAAATTCATCGAAAATTTGTGTGGATCGATTATTTTGCCTGTGAGTGTAGTTACGTTAGTGTGTGTATTTTATCTGGCGTTTTTAATTGTAAATATAATCCAAGAACTAAATCGTTGCATTTTCATGTTTTGTCAAAGGATTCAATTCGGCACTAAGTCTTATATTTGTTGGTGCAGAATTAACTAATGATATCTTTACCTAATAAAATTTATATTTAAGTTTGAATATTTTTATGAAACCGAAAAATAAATAATAGTTGTACAAACATAACCTTAAAATCACACATTTTTATATTTGAGTCCTCTAAAAAAATAAAATGGTAAACAAATTATATCAACGAATTCAGGGCAACATAATATTATAATATAAAACCGGTTTTTGTTTTTTACCGTTGAGTGGATACTTTCTTAATAATGCATAACGTTGTTTGAATTTAGACGACTTACTTGTTTTATGATTTTTACTGAACATACCAAACAAGAAAAGAAATTGTTCCACGTTTTTTCTCTCGATATTTTTAACATTTTCCTTCCTTGTTCTAAAAAACCCTCGTTTGTAACATCCTGCCATAAAACATTAATTTAATTTAACAAAACAAGAAGAATTTCTTGTATACTAAGAAGTCACGATGATACTGCAAAATTGAATATAGGTACTGTTAAATAATAAACATTTCCTCCCTCCACTATAACGTAACTGAACAAGGAAGAGTTCTTATAACCTCTCTTTAATTAAAATCCTTACATTATCTCAAAATTGATATAACAAATTTGCAGAGTAAATAACATAAACTGAGAACGCCCATGTACAAAGCACGAAATTTATTTTTGTGGCCATTAAAATCCAGTTCTGCAACCCTCAGTAGTAATATAAATCCATCCTCGATTATTGCGGACATGAAAATAAGAATGTAAAAAATAGACGAAAAAAATCGAACCCAATTATAAAATGCTTGCGCAGCAATATTGTTTAATTAAAGATGAGCTTGTGAACGTACACATTTTTTTCGCGAGAGGAGGTGGAATGTTCGGGAGTTGACAGCTTCCGCCACTCAAGGTTTATTTATTCATCTGGGTGGGGTAGAAAAATATGTGGGTGATAAATTTTGTTTCAGTTATGGAAATTTAATTGCTTCAAGTAGCAGAATGTTGAAAAAAATAATGCAGCTTCCAGTGAAGTTTAGGAGTATCTGGAATCAGATGGATTAAGGACAGTTCATCAAGGTTTGACCTCACATTCTGTGTAATCATGTGAGTCACATGATTACACAGAAGCTTCATTCGTTTGTAAAATCTGTCAAACGATTGTTTAAGGTCATCGTCAATCATAGCCATATTTCCATGGTCTTCCTTCTTCACTTCACTCCCAATCTGACCAATTTGGTTATCCCTTGCTGACCATGCCGATAATTCCGAATGTCCAGCATTTATTTAACATGTTCGGCCATTAGCCGCGCGAAACTAGCCGCGGCTGATCGGGCTTCTTGCTTCTTCATAACTAGATTCCTCGCCGATATCTGTATCAGAAGATAGGCACGGACAGCAAAAGCGCATTAGCCTGCATTCTCCGACATGATGCGCAACCATGCTCGCCGCTCGCACAGAGAAATCGCCTCCTCTTCTTCTTCTTCTTCGTCTTCTTGTGTAGGCTCTTCCACTGTGTATCAATTTGCAGTTTCAGCTAGACAAAAGTCATATTAAAGGCGCTAACAATCAAAACATTAGATTGCCAGGACACCTGGCAACTCGACATATAAATCATGCCACTTAAAAGATCGTAGATGTGACGTTCCAAATTGGTCTTTAATCATGGAGACGATTCACAGGAGCCAAAACTTTCTCCGAAATGTGCAAAGGGACACACACAAAGATCGGTCGTAAAATCTTTTTAATGGGCGACTTACTATCGATTCTGTGAGCATCCAGCATCAAAGTACACTCAACCTAAATTTTATTATTCCATAAAACTAAAATGTTTTTGTAATAAAGTGAGGCAGGCTCTTAATATTTTTAATTTACTTTGAGTGTATTTTTTTGTACTAACCAGTTTACTGTCATTTAAAAAGCCTCCCGTAAGAATTTCGTCTTGTTGCCTATCGGTTTCGAGACATTATAGTAATTTATCCCGGCAAAATAATTTTTACGAAATATACAAATCCATATTCATTAATGTCACAATCTTCATATCTATAGTATAGTAATTAAATATTTCTTTACCGCCAAACATAAATGGTCCCTTGATTGATCCTTGCGGAACCCCTTGTTCGTTTAAGTACTACAAAATAACAATTTAAACAAAACAGCGCCTTTTTATTGAAAACCTGAAGGTGTTTGAAAAGCTTGGCAAAAGATATCCTAAAGCAAAGATAAGGATGCAATAGAGTGGGCCTTATAGATAAGATTGTCATGAAAGATTTTCAAATAGAAAAACGTTTACTTTATAAGTTTATTCAATCGCAAATTCGAAGCTTATCAGGCAATAATTCAAATTGAAATAGCTGCACTTTCTTTAAAGTTTTTTTTAATTTTGACCTATTGAACAAAGCTGAACAATAAAATACAAACCATACACTATTGAAAATGTAGTTTTATAATTAATAATTATTATTAATAGGTTATAACCTGGCTATTTTCTTTCGTAGCCACTTATTAAGATTCCTTATAGGAAAAAAAGGAACGCATGTCTCGAGGTAATGTTACTCACAAAACACGCTAGGCGAGTTTCCAAAAATTATAGCCCTATCAAAATTTCTAACAATTATCTGATTTCTAGAGTTACCTGCTGTTTTTTTAATCGAGATCCGACAAGGGTTCGGTTTCGGATAACATATACCTACAACTTGCTTCTCTCTGCTCAACCCAAACCGTTTGACCACTATTTTTGGATGAATTATCTTAAAACAGCGTGTGATATAACCCTCGAAAAATAAAACAAGTTTAATACAAGTGTCATTTAATAATTAGCAGTTACACCACTGAAATTAACTATTTGTATAGGCATGACTCAGTTGGCACTGTCAGTGCTTTAGAACTTGATGTCACTCACAAAATAACACTTTGCTAGGGCGTAATTTTTTTGAAAAACAAAAAATCCTCATATTTTTCGACATGCCAACCACTCCTTAAATATAGTAAGTTAGGCCTAGCCTCTATCTAAGCCAATGCAGTCATATATCATATTACAGCCTAACCCAGAAAACACATTACACATGTAGACTACTTCAACTGTAACGCAATAAATAATATTCCCATGACCCTAGTCCGATCCTGCCGACGTGGGCAGCACTAATGTATACCATTTTGTATTAATGTTTTTTTACAGGTTTTACTACCCATACACCAGCACAAACTTTATCAATGAGTCTTAAATCCCAAATTGTATTATATGGACGCCACTAACTTAACTGGCCCAAAATCAGATCCCTGTGGAACTCCTTGTTAAATGGCAAGTTATAGTATTGACATGCAAGTCAAGTCCTGGTCAATGACTGATTCGGCCAGTCAATTCTAGATCAAAACCTAAAAGTTGCACAAGAATGGTTTCAGAAGTCTAATAAAACAGTAATCTGGTCAATTTTTTTAGTTTTAACGTTTAACTATTTTAGCCACATTGACTAAAAATACAGCAGTAAAAAAGAATCTAGGAGATACTAGTTATTGACTTCTTTTTATCTTGGTACCGTTTCTTGAAAAGCGGGCATGCCGCAAATTAAAATGCAGCACCCAATGATTATAATAAGTCATAAATTAGGTGGATTTTTGTATACGCCATGTTGTTATGGCGTGATATAAATTATGTGACAGATTTATGCTTTCGGATTTCGTTCCCTTATGACAAATGGCTTTTTCTGCACGGCGCTGAATGTATCTCAAACAGTGCACCTTATTCAATAAAAAGTACTACACAACTAGTTTTTTGTATCGAAACAAAAGGGTCTTAAAAGGGAACCTCGTGGCACTCCCGAGGTATGCTTGTGTAACATTAGATGAGTAATTAATGATGAAATTGATACTAGTCAAGATATGGCTAGAAAAATAAATATTTTCAATTTAATGTATTTATCTTTATAAAAAATGTGTGTTTTTATATCCAAATGCCCATCTAAACAAAAGGAAATAAATTACGAACATGTTTTTCTTCTTTCACGAGATTAGATCAAGTTTATTACGAAGGAGCATGAGACACTTCCTTCATTATAATACTAAATTCCTAATAAGTTTTTTGTGTATGCTTGGCACTATTTTGTCAAATACCAATGTTTATTAATGAAGAATTATGTAGTTTCTAATTAAAGTGAACTTTTTTATGGCTAGTTATGTCTGTCCCTATGGCCTCCTCGATCTCCAGACCTTGGTATGTGCAGTTTCTTCTATATAGAAATAAAAATATAAATCACAAATGCGCCAATTTGAGCTCAAAAATCATATTATCATGATAATAATGCGATGTTTACGAAGCGTTCACGTGTTAAAACGTACAAGTGTTTACATGATACGCGAAAAGAAGCAGAAAATGAGAGTTTTATTTCGTTTACTTTTTTTTACGTGCTCGCCAGTTCTTGATGTTATGCTTTCACGGTGAACAACTGATTTTGCAGTCCGTTTTAATTAGGTTTATTAAGCGAATGCCTCGTAGAAAAGTAAACCATCATTAAAATAGCTGAGAAGTCCATTTGTATGGGAAAATATATGTGCAAAACTCGGTTTCGTTACGCCTTTCAAACGGCATTGTTGAATTGTTACAAATCATTGAAATATCAACAATTACATGAATTTTGTATTTACACAGTAGTAGTAAAAAAAATATTTGTTAATTTTAATCAAATATTAACCAGATTTTATGTATGATTTTATATCCAAAAGTATAAATCGTACAGGCCTTGAACTGTTATCTGTCTAAAATCATGATTTCTTTTTTTGAAATTTCTGGAATATTTATCTATGCACCGCTCAATTTAAACCACATATATGCACATATTATTAAATATTATTAACGAATTTGAAATGCACATGTCTTATCGAACATGGTGCTTACATACATATGTACATCAGTTATGTGGAAATTTTAATTTATAATAAGATAACTAGGGCTTAAATATCGATGTATAGATAAATTGCTTCGTAGAGGCAAAAATGCTGTATACATATGTATGTTTAAAGTTACATGATCCCAATTTTAAAATGGTTAATTTTGAAATTGCAACATTAGTTTGAAAAGGATATATGTACATGAATATTTCCTGTCTTTTTTAATAAGACAACTTAATTTTTGTAATTTGTAATTGTTTTAGGGCAGACTTTATAGTAACGTTGTAGTAATAGTTTACATTACAAGTAATAAAACTTTGTAAGGATTTGTTAAGTGACTGTTTGTCATTGAGATCTGCATATAAATAAAGATTTATCCATGAATAAATAATAAAGTTTAAAACAAACAAATAAATAGTAAAACTTATAAGCTCAATTAGATTAGCCAGTGTTATATGAACATGAACAGCTAATTGTATAAATAAAATAAGTAATTACCCCAAGCGCCGGTTAATTATTTATTACTAAACATGCGTTGCTCGTTATAAGTAGGAAAAATATATGATACGACCTTCCTTTGCCGTGATTAATGCGGCTGTGCGATTTCTCTCATTTTATTTTTAAATGTCACTCAATTATTGCGCTTTTAATGTCATCTTTGCTTGCTAAACGACGGCCCTTTAAGGTTCTCTTTATTTTTGGGAATAGGAAAAAGTCAGACAGAGGCATGTTTGGCGAATATGGAGGGTGGGGCATCATTACAGTATTGTTTTTGGCCAAAAAATTTGTTCAAAATTTAACAATTTTGGAACAAATTTTGCCACCACGCGTTTCATACCCAAAACATTCGAAAAAATTTCATGGGAAGAGCCAATCGATATACCAACATCATCAGCGACTTCTCTGATGGTTTATAACCATTTCTTCCACTTTTCCATGTTTTTATCGGTTGTTAATGTGCTTGTGCGTTCGGGGCGTTCGTCATCTTCAACGTCTTCACGGCCATCTTAGAAACTCTTATACCACTTGTAAACTCTTGTTTTATTTATAGCAGACTCGCTATAGGCCTTTGTTAACATTTCACAGAATTTATTTAATTTTTTAAGCAAAATTGGATACAAATTCTTTGATCCATTTCTTTTAATGAACGAAAAATCGCCGAGCTCATAAAACACGTCTAACCTTAGCGGCTGCCAATGACAAAGTAAACAATGAAAACAGCTAAAGTTATTATCATACTTCGGGGGCATGTATACCAACATAATAAAGAAAATTTTATGATAACCGGACCCACCGAAGCCGCGAAATTTAACAATTCCCGTTATTTTCTGAACACACCTCGTATATCATTTGTGTTATAACCAATAGGAAGTTCATGTAAATTTTTACAAATTTTATTTAACAGGCATTATTTTTAATACAAGTTTTATACATTTTTAACTGGGTATGATTGTAGTGATTACTAATGGTGCCTACGTGCTAACGTAAATAAAATCAACATGTGTTATAACTGTATTTCCAACATATGTTTTCAGATTATGTTCATAATTCCTTAAATCAAATTAATTGTTAAAAAATCTCAGTAATCCCTAAAGGCGCGTATTTTAAATATAAAACAAACTGTCAACGAAATAGGTTATGTTTGTATTTTTAGGAAGAAGCATACGTTTTTATTTCAAAAGACAAAGATGGCAATATAAAGTGGAACAACAAGGATGGCTAGATTTTTCTCTTGCTTGAAAGAATGAACACATTTTCCTCAATTATCACTTGGAAAAAATTCTGCTTAATAAACTAATCAAGTGAAAGTTAATTACCATAAAAAGCTTAATGAATTAATATTCAAATGTCCATTAGTGAACAATCGCCGCATTTATCGGCGTTTATCATTTAAAGAAGCATTAGTTTCTAATTGTAAACTATCCAACAACAATGTGACATTAAAAACTTGCGGTTTTCGCAATAATGCATTATGTTGACACGCATTTCTTTATTAGTAGATCTGAGAAAAGAATAAAAAAGCCCGTTTTAGCTTGACGAATGTTTAAATAATTTCTACAGCGCCTTATATGGCACTCGGCCAGATAAATATTTTTCTAATTATTTATTTCGAGTTATCGTTTATGGTCAAAATCGCCTTTTCTGGATTTTTTAGACGTAGGTGCAGGCAATGCTTTTCGCAAAGCGATATTAACGTGTTTTTTCTGTTTATTTCAGGTGAGAGAGTTTCCACATTGCAAAGATTCCCGTGGTAAGATTTTAATTAATTCTAATACAAGCAAATATTCGAAGGTAAATTGTTGGGTAAGCAATTAGAAGACAAATGTTTCTATTGAAAAATAATTCGGTCCTTATCAAAAGAATTTTAATTAATTAATGAAATTAGTCCGAAGGGAGCAAATCTAGCAAGCCATGTTGCTCACATTGAACAGCTTTCACATTGAACCAAACATTTTGATCCTGGGTGAATATATCATACATTTTGAATATTAGAGCTTCACGGAAGATAGCTTCACGGAGATTAGGATTTCGTATGTTTTTTTTTTAAATCCCTTTGTATATTTGAAATAAGTTATTGTATCTTTTGACACCTTAATATTTTTAAAAATACAATTGTGCATACAAAAAAAAATTATAAAAAAAATCTACTTACTGAGATATTACACTTCACGGTGGATAGGTTTTTAAATAGCAAATTATTGAACTTAAACTTTTGAATTATAAAACAGCAACACTCTCATCTGCATATAAATTCTAACTGAACTTCAGGAATCACATGCATCTAAATGTAGTAAACAGAGATTTTTGCTTATTTAATGTGATTGCATAAAATTTAAAGCAAAAACAGATTCACGGAGGATAGAATCAATTTTTCAACACCTACATAAATGATTATAAAAATTATTTCTTTCAATTTTTAATAATATTTTATATTTGATTCGATTGCTTTGGATGTGTTTAATTTACTTAGTGAACTGATATTTTTGGTATGCTTTTACTACCTCAGATATTTGAAAACATAGGTTAACCTAGAAAGAGTCACGGAGGATAGGTTTTAGACTTTTAAGAAATTGTAAAAAATAATTAATTGCGGTTAAAAATCTGGAACCTGAGCTATCTACTGTAATATCGACTATAATAAAATTTTTATAAAACTATTATTCACTTATTAATTGCATAATTATAATTAAAATAAACGTGTGTCCAATTTATGGAAATTAATCTTGATGTTGATTTTTACTGAAAGTCAATTATTTCAAGTAAGGCTAGAAACTTAATTAATTGCAAAATTATGCCAATAAATCTGTTGTGTATCAGTGTTCGACTGATATACGGGGCATTTAATTCGATTTTCATGTTCTTGTATTTAAAACAAATAAATTAGTACTGGAACATGTGTCGCGTAAACGCTTAATTTTTTTTATTTTATAATCTTAGTGGTTATAAAATAAAAAACTAGAAAACTTAATTTTATCTTGTATGTTATACTTATTTCATTATATTGCATTGCTGAACTGTCCGTACTGCTTTTTTCTATACTGTTGTTCGAGTCTTGAAAGAGAGAGTTATACAGCCCGTTCAGAGTAAAACCGAATATATCTATATATATATGGGGCGTGGCCTCGCCTCCCTCCAAGGCGCGTCACAGTAGCTTGTGTGATAAAAAACATGACGAAAGGTCGAGCAGGTAAGACGACTTAAAAAATTAAATGATAATAATGCAAAAAATCTCATTAGCGATGCAGGCTATTTGTTTATCTTATAAGCTATACTATAGTATATTATTTATATGGTGTAAAGCTGGTCATCATGGAACAAATATTGTCATGCGCTGTTGCCAGCTTTTATATGTTTGTTTAGAAAAAAGTATATCACTTTGGAAACGTTACATAATACATTACAGGTTAAACTGAAACCATAATATAACGTAAACAGGAGGCGGTTTATAGAACATAAAGATATAACTTAATTTTCCCGTGCAGTTTATTTACGCGAAAAAAGAGCACAATAAATAATGAATTGCTGGTCTTCTCTCGCTATTAATGCAACTACGTTATTAGTTGTACGTAATTTCCTGTCGGTAGCTAATAATTCGAAAATTTACAATATTCCTTGCCCGTGTAAGATATAATGTTACAAATCAAACGGGTGGTTGTAATTTCTATTATATTTAATACCTCATTTATTCACTGGTATGACATTTATTTTTCCAAAATACGAGGTGTGTTCAGAAAATAACGGGAATTGTTAAATTTCGCGGCTTCGGAGGGTCCGGTTGTCATAAAATTTTCTTTATTATGTTGGTATACATGCCCCCGAAGTATGATAAAAACTTTAGCTGTTTTCATTGTTTACTTTGTCTGTGGCAGCCGCTAAGGTTAGACGTGTTTTTTGAGCTCGGCGATTTTCGTTCGTTAAAAGAAATGTATCAAAGAATTTGTATCCAATTTTGCTTAAAAAATGAAATAAATTCTGTGAAATGTTAATAAAGGCCTATAGTGAGTCTGCTATAAGTAAAACAAGAGTTTACAAGTGGTATAAGAGTTTCCAAGATGGCCGTGAAGACGTTGAAGATGACGAACGCCCCGAACGCACAAGCACATAAACAACCGATAAAAACATGGAAAAAGTGGAAGAAATGGTTATAAACCATCAGAGAAGTCGCTGATGATGTTGGTATGTCGATTGGCTCATCCCATAAAAATTTTTCAAATGTTTTGGGTATGAAACGCGTGGCAGCAAAATTTGTTCCAAAATTGTTACATTTTGAACAAAATTTTTGGCCAAAAACAATACTGTAATGATGCCCCAGCCTCCATATTCGCCAGACATGCCTCTGTCTGACTTTTTCCTATTCCCAAAAATAAAGAGAACCTTAAAGGGCCTTCGTTTTGCAAGCATAGATGACATTAAAAGGGCATTGCTGAAAGAACTAAAGGCTATCCCAAAGATCGAGTTTTAGAAGTGTTTCAAGTATTGGAAGAAGAGCTGGCACATGTGCATAATGTCCACATTAATGTAGACGAATAAATAAATATTTGTTTCAAAAAACGAAAATTCCCGATATTTTCTGAACACACCTCGTATATCAAAGAAATTATTAATAACCTATTCCATCATAGATACAAAAAAATCTTTTAAATAAGATGAATTTAAACATTTTAATGATTGATTATTTACACATCCTGAAATATATTAATTACAGTTTACTACTTTTTGTGCGTATCAATTTCTGCTAGTTGATGATTTTAATTTAGTAATTGCTAGTATTTACTTTAAGCAATTCAAATCTCCTTATTACTTATATACCGGATAATTATACGCGTTGCTATACAAAATACTTACAATTTAAATACCAAAAAATCAAAATTACCACTCAACATACGCAAGATTTAAATCAAGTTCGCGCTGACAGTTAAATATATCTTATATTTATCATATGTAATAGTTAATCCAACATTTCCTATGTTATTGCAAATTATTATAGATTTTAACAGCGTGATCTAAATTACTTTGGGTATTCTGTAATTAGTTTTAGTCTAATCATTGACTGGCCCCAAAATGAATGCCTGCGGAACCCCTTGTTAAATAGAGTTTTCCATCTACATTTGAAATAAAATTATACAAAACAGAACCGGATTAGTTCTATTATATCAAGATTTCCGTTCAACAGCGTCCACTTGGAGATATAAAGATAAAATCTGAAAAGCTGGAATCAGATTAGAAATAGGTATTGCCATTTCTTTGGCTTAGTGATCCGTAACTGCTCGCTTAGTTTAGTTAAAAATTGATGAATAACTTTTTTCTGTCTTTCAAGTTTTTTTTCAGCTACCTGCTCCGTGCAAGCTATTCACATATTCTTAAGTTAAAATGTTATAATAAGTTGGAGGTTTATTTACTAAAAGTTATTTATCTTTTTGCTCGATAAAAACTTGTAGGAGCGAGACTAGGCTATAGATCACAACTATGTTGTCACAGTTGCTGACAATTTTACTGTCTGTGAACCAAATGTTTTTCATTTAGGTCGAAGACATCGTTTCATCTTTAGCAAAAGTGTTTTTTGTCAGGAATTGAATAAAAGGAGTTTTTAAAGGTTGTACACAGTAAAAAAATATTTGTTAATTTTAACCAACACTCTGGACAGTTGTTGGGCACACGTTGCGAATTAGAATAAAGTAAGCAGAAACATAAGTTGCAGATGCAAAGTCAGTTGAACTTGTTGATACGTATTCTGCCGTGCTTAATGAAAACGCCGTAACCAACAATTGTGCGATTTTTGTTTTACGGCATTTTCTACTAGAAAAATTCATCCTGCGTCTATCCCCGGTTCTCAAAAAACCGTATATATATAGATACGGTTTTTTGAGTACCGGGGATATACGCAGGATGAATTTTTCTAGTAGAAAATGCCGTAAAACAAAAATCGCGCAATTGTTGGTTACGGCGTTTTCATTAAGCACGGCAGTATTGTCAGTGGGAAATGTTTTGATTGACTGCCTAAAATCACATATACTTTTTCAACGAAATAATTTGTTAAACATTAACAAAACAAAATTTACGGTAAAATATGTTTCTTTATAAAAATAATTACAAACCATGGTTTTCTACAAAAAACTATGTTAAAATTTTACAAAATAAAATTAGCAAACTTCAAACTCATGTAACAAATTTGATTTGTATAACAGAGGAAAGATCCAAAAGTTTGTATGAAAAGTCATGTTTCATCGGTTCTGCGAAGCAAGTCTATGCTTAATGCATAAATATCTCGGTTTCAATAAAAAAAATCTGAATGTCTAACCTTTAAGAGAGGAGTTATCAAATAGGCAGGGAAGTAATAAACATGTAATGCAGGTTGATGGTAGATAGCTAATATACAAATCGTATTATTTTCCATCGGTCCGTCGAATGGCGTGTTATCGAGACTCGTATGCATTTTGTGCGCATCTTATCAAAAGTTCAGCGTTTTTGCAGGACCATAAATCAATATGGCTAAGTGCAACAGACATGCCTAAAACAACTGCCGCATTGCCCATAATAATTAACTAGATAAAGCTAATCAATTAAATGCAATTTGAATTCTAGTTATCGCCTCACTGTATATGTTAAATAAAACTAGATTTTCCACTATTTTATATATTTATTATTGGCGGATTCGCGAAAAAAACATACTTTATTAGGTTATCTTTATTTAGTTATTGACATTTCCGCCATTACTTTTAACACTTACACCTTATTTGAGATAATTTATATTGTTTGTTTGTTCTTAATGGACCTAATGAAGCTAAACGCACCTGACATAATTTTTATTGATAAATGCTTAATATGGTCACTATTTACTCTAAAAGTACCAGCTGAATTTTATATAAAAGGAAATGTTTTATTAACGCATTTACTTACATTTATTTAAGCTATTTTTCTAAATTTATCAAAATAACATTAATCCAAACCACGATTAATTTTACATGTGAGACGTTAAATATTTATTATTAATGTCGGTAATTAATTCGATTTTATCGTTATGAAAATCTACCGGATTAAAATTAGTTAGGGTTTTATAGTTAATTACGGAATTTAGTATACGAACTGCATCTGTAACTAGTTGAGAGAGTTAAGAAATAAGTCGAGTCGATTAAAAATCATATATATTTAAGTATACATGGGGATTATCGACAAGGAAATTTGTTCTTATTAGTATGGTTAGTTAAGTTACAATTAACGTGTTTTTTTTCTACTCCCACCTTTAAAATGCCCATTATCGTACATGTTTCCATGACACTAACTGATCTTTTAAATACTCATGAAAAAGCTATGGCTTTAGGTCTTTTAGTTACGGGCTGAAATTAGCTTTAAGCTGACAAATGTGATACAATTCATTAATTTCCTATTTAAAAACAAAAATTGTACTTATCAACAAATCACTTATAGCCTTATGTAAATTACAATGAAATATATATACGTAAGAAAATAACTACTCACCACAGTACTGAAATTTTGACTGGAACTATACGTGCATTCACCACAATTTCGCGGCTTGCATTGTTTTCAAGATGACTGTCGTGCAAAGGGCGGGCTCTGTAGGTTTATTTATTAAAACTTGAGTTAAATGAAGGACTTGACGTTTAAACTTCAATATTTCGCAGGAATTTTGAATTTTAATATTGGACATAGAACTGACGGGTAAAAGTGAGTACAAAGATTATCAATTTTTTTAAAATTGCTATTATTCGAATCTATGATAAAATATGAAGAATACATTATTTAATGTTTTGTAGTTTGTAGTGAAATTGAAAAATTTAAGATAAATTGAATATATTTTAAAATAAAATCACTCAAATATTTGATTCAGGAGTTGTGACACGCCAAGGTACTGATGTTTTGAATATTTATTATGTTTTTTTAAAAAACCTGGATCTTTTGTAATATACTAAAATATTTACAAAAAATATTAAAATACCTACTCTATTGACTGATGACATCAAGTTGTCCAACTTTTGTAGAATCACCCATATTCACCCTAATATACATTTTACTCAAAATTTCATTTCGTTTTTTTCTAGTTTTTTTCATGCTTTTTTCACATCTGAAAAAAACCGTTTTTTACATCTCTACATACAGAATAGATATATCTGATTTAATATTATTTTTTGTAGTATAAAAATTTGTTAAACATGGTTAATTGGTATTTAATGTAAAGTAAACATACTTTGTACGTTAATATGAAAACATTCATATAAAATAATACCAATAATTAGATTAGGTTAAACATGCAAATATGTGGTGATAAGATTCCAGACCAGTTCATAACATTCACTATTATACATATAGGTAGTTTTTAATCGTGGAATAGATTTGTATCTTTGCTAAGTATAGAGTGCCGGTTCTGAAAATGAACTCAAATATGTTAATACGTCGCGCTGGGTAATAATTAAGATAATAATAAGAATAAAACATTTAAAGGTAAAAAAGCGAATAATTTATCGTTTGAGATATTGTCAAAAATTACCCTACGGAAATTTTTCGGTGGCTTTATTGTCCCACCCTTTTAACACACACAAATCAACTCGCCCATTGTTTTTTCTTTAATTTCGACTTTAAAATGATTTGTTGTTTGATTGCACGGCATTTAGAACGGTACATTTTATTGTATCAAGAGGGCCTCCTTTTTATAATTACCAGCTTTGGCCGATGTTTAACACAATAAAACAATAACGAATGTTTACGTACTCAAGATAAAACATCATAAATCTTTCTAATTTTATGGCCTGCAATTATCTATTGGAAAGCATTATTAATTATTTATTTAATTCAATTAAACAATTAAGATTGTTATCGGCACAATAAGAAATTATATACTTTAATGGCGGTGCTTTTTTTAACTAACACCATTGGTCGTTAGAAGTTTCTGGAAAACTGAAAAAGATATCGATTTGACAAAAGCGTTTATAATCCATTTAAGTCTATTTTTCTAAAATATTTCTACGGTTATCAGGTTACAAAATGGCATTCTTATTAACCTTTTATAAAAAAATAGTTTTTTAATTAAATTAAATAAAATATCGCTTAAAGACTATTTAAAATGTTGTTAAATTTAGGCTTTTTAGTAGTTTTCAATTTTGAACGAAAAACTGGTTAAAGTTTTTTGATCGGCACTCTTTGGAGATTTAAAAACGATATTTACCAAAATTCTAGCTTTTTTTTTACTTTGCTAAAAAATCATTTTTTATTAATTATTTGTTTATCGCAAAGTCTACCTTTGCCGGAGTACACATTTGTACACCGATTTTTATTGATTGCAGTTTTTTGTTCGGGACCCTTTGGTAACTTTAAAATGAAATCTTAGCTGCTCCTATTTTCGAAATTTTTTGAAAATTCTTTTTTTTTAAATTTTTGTTTATCTTACCTTTGACAGAGTACACATTTGTACAACGATTTTTACAATATTGGAGTATATTGTTAACGAGACTTGGAGAATACTGTTTTCATACTGAGCACATCATTAGATTTATACAGGGTTAGCCAAAAATCACTTTTTTATAGTAAAAAGCATAATGCACAAAAAAGATTTATCTCCAAAAAATGTTATTTTATTTAATTTTATTCAAAATCAATTTTCCTTATAAAGTCCTAATAAGAATCCCATTTTCTGGCCTGATAAACAAAAAAATATCTAAAAGAACATGTTATGCCAAAATCATGAATTTACGCTTTTGCTTTATTAAAAGAAGCGATTTTTGGCTAACCCTGTATATATTAAATGATGTGCACAGTATAAAAAAGTATTCTCCAAATCTCCTTAACAATATACTCCAATATTATAAAAATCGGTGTACAAATGTGTACTCTGTCAAAGGTAGACTTTAAGATAAACAAAAATTTAAAAAAAAATCATGAATTTTAAAAAAATTTCGAGGATTTGGGTAAATATCATTTTTAAGTCATCAAAGGGACCCGAACAAGAAACTGCAATCAGTTTTTGAATAGTTTTCGAGTTATTAATTTTTTTTGTTAAAATTTGACAAATGCGCTTCAATAAAAAATAGCCTATAACTTTTTTGTTATTAGGTTAGCGGATGTGGCGGTGGAATTTTTGAAATCTTAAAACATTGTTTAAATGATTTCATGTCATTTTTTTTTAAATGTTTCAACAAATTACCTGAGAAAACCCAGGGCAAATTAGGCTAGAACTTGAAAAGTTAATAACTTTTTTATTTTAAATTTAACACCCGGTATGTTTTTTGTTAATTTTAATTTTATACGTTGGCACTCCGTATTTTTTAGAAACCATTCCCAAAACAGTGTACCGTGTACCTATTATAAAATCTTGAACAAAACATTAATAAAAATGTTTTTCGCCCAAAAATTTTTCTAAACCTTAAAATCTTGTCATAAATCAATGCATTGACGTTCAAATTTTGATTTATTCGGAATTTAAAAGGGCAATTTTGGCAGGTAGTAAACTTACCTGCTACAAAACGCCAATGAAGGTATAAGAATACCTCTTTGGGCTTTTATAGTTCGAAACTTAATAATTTTAGCGTCTGATATTTCTCTTTATTGAGTTAGATGTTCGCCTTAATACATGTTTAATTCAATACAAAAAATATTGCAGTTTTTAAATTCAACAATTAAAACCCATATTTTTTCTTAGCTTCCGAATAATAGTATTTAGAAGGTGTACAAACGTATTCCAGCAAGCCTATAATTTTGTACTATTAATTGTGGTTATTCCCAACAAAAATGATGCGGTTTAAAAAAAAGAGCCATATAATTATGGCAGGTATAACAATGGTTAAGTTAAAACGTTTAATTAGTCCAAATCAATGCAGGATTGTTTGGGATATGCATTGAATTCTTCAGTTTTATACATTTACATGAAAGAAGTATAAAAATATTTTTTCGGGTTCGTCGTCTTTCTTGTATCGGAGTTTTCGCAATTTTATATATACTGTAAAGCAGATTCGAATGGAAAAAATGTTCCCCTTTTCAAACACCACACAGTGTGAAATGAGTTTGTGGGGACAACAATCGCATTGGACAACAATAAGTAATCAACATACCTATGTTATTGTGTGAGACGAAATGGCCTGATTGAAGTACATATAAATCTTCGAGCAACCGTCAAAATAATATAACACAACTGTCTATATATTAAAGTATTAACCATAACGCACGTAATTTGCGCATTGGAGATTTTTTAAACATGTTTGCAGGATGCGCAATATATCACAATTATTGTGCTTGTAAAGGATCAAGCGTGCTTTGTTTGATTTATTGAGTCTTGAGTTTGAGTTAAATGTTTTAGGATACAATAGTATATTATGTATCAAGTTAAACGCCATTTTTTACACGAAAAGTTTATAAAAGAAGTGCATACTATACTTTTTCTACGACAAATACTTATTATTATCTTAAAATGATTTAAATAAAAAAAACTCAGATTATAAAGGTTATAAATCGAAATTTATTTCTTGAAAATTGACAGTTTTTCACAGTGAAAGTAAAGAAAATGTTTTATGAGGACTTTACATTGGAGTTTGTGCCCGAATTTAAGTTATAGTTTACTGCCTGCGAAATTAAAAGGTCAGTACAATGTTCATATAAACTTTTCAAATATTGGCGTTGAGAAACTATTTAATACTTTTGTATTTTTGTATTGAGCTAAAAAAATATTTTCACATTTAGTATTATATTACAAGAAGGGACTTTATTTTAACGATTACATTTGACAACTGTCAACTAACTTAAAACTAACTTCAGCCCGTGACTAAAGCGCCATAAAGCCACAACTTGTCAATGTGTATTTAAAAGGTCACTTAGTGTCATGGAAATATGTACGATAAAGGGCGTTTTAAAGATGGGAGTAGAAAAAATTGTTTAAATATACACTGTTTGCTATCAGTCCCCGATTTCTATAATTATGGATATGAAAAAGTGAAATAATTTCCTCGATTGGTAATAAATATGAAATTTTTACTGTGGACAAGAAACAATTTTATCCTTGATAATAATGGCATTCTCGGTGGCAACTACACGTTGCGTATTAGTGAAAAAGTGGAAACTATCTCGAAACGATCAACGTTAAAAATCGCGAGGCATTTATCACCCGATGCAAAAAGCGGCATAAAAATATTTAATAAGACCTTTCCTACGTGATTAAAATATCAAATCGACGACGCCTACTAAAACTCTATTTTTCAGTCTCCTTTGAAATTGTTTTGTATCGCGACAACCTTGGCTCGTTGCGTATGGCAAAATGAAAATAAAAGAAAAACGAAGCACCAGCACTTTATTATTTTCTGTCATATTATGGCAAATAGCAAATTAAGTAATGGACTTCAAGATTTATACGCTTGACGTTGAGGGAGGTCCGTTTCCAGCAAAAATCTTTGAATGTTAGAAGAGTCGTTTACTTTTATTCCAGATAGACCTATATATATATATATATATATTAGGTTGCTTTTTTTTCGCTCTTACCCTCTCAAATGTTTCTATTTAAAATAAAAAAAATCCTCACCAAATATGGGGGTTCCAGCTCAACTCTAAGAGGTCGCTGTTTTTATTTTAGTTTCCCATTTAATTAACATGGGAAAAAATAATTTTATGTTTGGAATTTTATACCTCTGTATTAAAGTAACTTATGGCAAGAATTTTGAAGTGTTGCTTTATTAATCAATTTATTATAACAGTACACATGTGTAACAAATATATGAGGCTCTATAAATAATTGCTGAGAAAACAAAACGTTTCATAAATAAAATATCACCAGCGACTGGACATCTATAATATAAGTTGAACTTGGCAGCAAAGGCAAGAAAAGTGGTTTTCTTTATGGCAAGTGTTGGGTTGTATAAATATGCAGACTTCTGAATAATGCGCTGCAAACTTTCATTGTAATTTGCGCCTCTCTCCTAGAGCAGGTTTTTTCTCAGCGGGCCTTACCGCGGAGACTTACTCTTTCTTGTGGCCACGGCCATATTACCGCCAAATGCAAACGTAATAAATCCTCTGCTCTTTGTGAGGCCGAATTATTTACAAGATAGCTTAGATAAAGGTTCACCTTAGATAAGGCAACAGAAAAGTTTCTGGAAGGTAATTTAGATTTTGATAAAAATTGAGAAAGATCTTAAAAGTATTAAAGATGAAAAACCTTTTATAAAGGTCTAACATATATTTTACCTACCATTATTTCCTAACCCATAGTGTCTTATACCCATTATTATGTACAACGAATATTTAACAAAAATAAATTAACAAAAAAAAAATCTTGAAAGCTCAGTGCACTTTTCGTACAAAACAAGTGTTACCAAAATAAAAAAATGATCGGATATTCTAAAATAAAGGTAAAATCGTTATTCAAATGAGAGTTGGGCATGCAATATATTTAGAAAATTACAAAGCAACACCCAGTAATTCCGAAAATATTTTACAATATCTATACATGCTTTTATGCAAATTTAAGTATCAAAATTAGAATAAATTACATGACCGTTTTATTTCTTCTTTTATGTGTCTGCAATTTTTTACACGCAATGTTTTTGGAGGAATCAACGACAATTTAGGAAAATTGTTTTTTTGAAAAGTTTCTACTGGAAAGTATATTTTTATTATTTAAATTGTATTTGGACCTTCTAACCAAACAACAATTGCAATAGAAATAGGAGAAATCTGCGCCTTTGTCATTTGAGCTGACAACTTTTCTATGGTGAAAACGTTATGTAAATAATTAAATAAAAAATACAAACACAGTATAAAATACAAAGCGTGTTGGTTGTAGGAGACGACAAAAGTAAAATTTCACTCTCGGAACAACGCGGCTAGAATGTTGAGTTGTGTAGAGACCAAGAAAAGAAGAGAGAAGAATGGAAAAACTCGGTTGTCGTTGCTGTTTGTATCGACTAGAATTCCAGAAATGTTTAGATCCGATGAAGTGATTCCCATTAAATCCACGTCCCCAATCAAAATACTATAGACTATATAAGAGATAGAACGCATGGCGTATGAGCCTGAAATGATTATGAGCGACATGCACTGGCCGGGATAATTAATTTTATAAATGGTTTTCGAATTGCGTGGAATGTCGCCTTTATTATTTTACTGCCTGACACTCTCTTGATTTTATTAGCGCTTACCGTTAATAAGAACATGTCCACAATTATATATAATGGTTAGTATGCGCTAATACGCCACTACAAAATTATAATATTATATTTTAAAACCAGAATTCAACAATATTTCGCGCAATATTATGCATTATTCATAATGTCGATCATTAACAACACCAAGATGTGCGTATGGTCTTAAGAAGAGACCTTGTGGAACACCCCAAGAAGGTCAAAGCTAATTTTTCTTTCCAGATTTCTAGATTTAATAACAAAATCCTATATCAATAATTCAACAAAACTTTTTGTGGACACAGTAACAAAAGTATTTGTTGGAAATTGGGAACTTGAATGAAAAGAATTTGTATTAGAAATGTTGCTTTATTACATAATCAATTTCCTAAACACACTTCACAGTATTGGTAAAATATTTTTTTTTTTAAAATAATTACAAACCCTTCAAACTCATGTTAACAAATCTTATTTTTATAACACTGCATGTACAACTAATTAAACGTTTGTTAATTGAAGGTTAGAGTTGCTATTAGAGAATTAAGCTAATGAAGTAATAATTCCGAGTCGCGGGTTATTTTTTTCTGCGACGTCATTTCGCATAATTATTTTAATTAATTTTCTGCATAGCAGTCCAGTTGGGCGAATGGTAAGCGAGTGTCAACAATGATTGCATCTACGTTTCGCATGAAATTTGTGCAATCCCATGGCCGGACTTGACGGCACGTTCGTTTCGCAGCCTACACTGGATTGTCACTTGTTCATTTATTAAAATACTCTCGAGCAAAAAAATAATAAGACAGAGCAAGATGCAGGGACGGCATGATATTTTGAAACCCTATTTTCTATCCACTCGTATTATACATATTTCAACGGGTCCCACAAGGTCTGTTTTATATGTAAAATATGTTTTTAAAAGTCGTAAACAATAAGACATTTCTTTAGAAAGTAGGGGGCGTTGAGCAACAACAAAGTTGATTCGGAACTTTACATCCATCTGGACAGTTGTTACGAACACGTTACGAATTAGAGTAAAGTAAGCAGAAACATAAGTTGCAGACGCTGAAGTCAGTTGAACTTGTTGATGCGTATTGTTAAATGTTTTGATTGACTGCCTGAAATCACGTGTACTTTTTCAACAAACAATTTTACTAAATAAAATTAACAAACTACAAACTAATTTACTTACAGATCTATAAATTAAATATCAATTATGAAGCTAGCAGATTGTTCAACCCGGTACTGTAATGCTACACCTATAGGACATGTAAGAAATATGAATTACTTTATTTTTGTTTTCGGTAACTGTACTGCTGTGCCACACGAAATACTTTATTTTTTGGATGAGTAATGGATGAATATTTGCTTACAGTAAACCTTGAACAGATACCCGTAACGGAGATTTTTTAATTTCATACGCTACATGCTTTGCTATTTATGGCGCAGAGGTTATTAATTGAACATTTTTAACGCACCACTTTTTAATTCCATCGAATCCCTTCAAATTAATTGTTTTCATTTCGTTTAGCAGCACCGAATTTAACAAACATAAATCTCATTGTATCAAGGTAATTAATAAGGATGCTGATTTTTTCCTTCACGGACAGAGAACTGCAGTCTTCATGTTTGGGAATGATTACCGAAAAATCAAGTTAATTGGAAACAGCTTTTTTCTTAAGACCATAGAATTTACAAAGTATAAGTGAAGATGAGTTACATATTTGGAATGTCAGAAAATGTCAATAAATGCAATCTTGTGAAGGTTACCACATGTGAGTATGGCTTAAGCATTTTGCACGGAAAGGCAACGGTTGTGGTGTGGCTAAATTCGTTAATAATATTATTATTATTACCACTTTAAGAATGTTAATAAAAGGAAGCACGCCATGTTCATAGTAATTTATCCCGGGGAATGTTCTCTCCCATGTAAGTCCAAATTACTACACATAATGGCCGAGACTGCTTATTCTCTGCGAATAACAATCTGATTAGGTGCTGAAAATTAAACTTTGCTTGGACGCAAACGAATTAATTTAAGTGTCAAAGATGGCGTTAAATGTTTAATGACCCAACGCAATAAGAAGATTTTGTTTTTTAATCTGGAGTGCCACAAGGTTCTGCTTTGAGGCCCTTTCTATTTTTGTTTCTGCTAACTAATGCTTATTTGATGGCCGATAGTGCTTATTTAGTAATAAATGCTTTTTTGTTTCGCACATCAACAACTCTAAGATGGAGTTCCGCAGGGTACTGTTTTGGGGCCCTTACTGTTTTTGTTTCTAACTAATGACATACTGTCTTTATTTCGTTGTTAAAACTTGCTGTTTAAGCGTCACTTACAATGTTTGTTTTATTAAATATATTAACACCTTTCACAAATCTTTTTTGCACAATAAATGCTAATTCAGTTTTTTTGTTACAGGTAACAATCTTACGGCAGAGGTAATTATTTATAGCACACCGTAGTAATAATTAATATCTGATTATAGAACTCATAAATTATTGAACAACAAACAATTAAACATAAATCTTATACGCCTACCTTAAAAATATTTTTACCGAACTCGCTCTAATCTTGTATCTCCAAGGTTACTTTTATTCCATAATTTTATAAATTATTATTAATTTTTTTCTTAATTTATATCTAAAGAAATCCAGTATCTTATTTATGAATAATACTGTAATATTTATTAGACGTGGTATGGCACAGGGTATCATTTTGGGACCCTTTATGTTTCTGCTTTCAAAATTAAAACCATGATTTGTGGCTTCAACTAAATATCGATATAACTTAACAACTATCACGAGATAAGTAAGCATTGTTCGAGGTAGATCTAGCGCATAATTGATGGGCAAACTTACACAATAACGACCATTTGAGCAGACCAATTCTGATTTTGAAACGCGCCCAACTGCTGGGGAAACCCCCCTGAGGGACACGGCCGTACCACGTTCATCAAGCAGAAGAAGTACCGATAAATTTATTAAGATTCTTTATTAATTGGACACTTTAAAGCTGAGGGTGGCATTCGAATTTTTTATCAATTTATAAGCATGAGACGTGCCCAATATTTAATTAGATTCCCACTGCTCAAGAATTAAAGATTATATATCGCAACAACAAGAAAAATATCTGTGTAACAAGATGTAAACAAGCCTTAATGGGATTATAAAATCAATATAAATAAATCTATTGGCAGTGCAATTATTTCAAAGGATTTTGTGAAGGTGTTGCGTCTAGAAGTGTATCAGATTTCCACAAAAGCAAAGATAAAGAGTTAACACTTACTGCTGCAAAAACGCGATAGATAATTGGGGCTTAGTTTGTTGTTAGCCTTTGTAAGGATTACACAACCTAATCGGGCGAGTTTGCCTTCTGCCCACGCATACTCCATAGCCTTGCGTCGGGTATAAGCAAATTATTTTTACTCAAAACACAGTGTAAACTTTATTATAACAAATGGAAAACGGAGTAGGGACTGAAAGTACAAGAGTGGTTTACAGATACCAAAAGAAATGTTAGTCTGATGGTTTAAGGTTTGGGCAAGCATTGAAACTTACTAATCCAGCTCCTAGTGCTTCTTTCCTTCTAATACAGCGTCATCACCTTTTTCCTGGTTAAAATCTTGCGTGTCCACTGTGAGCTTGGGTTCTTTATTCAACCGAGCTCGTAGATTCAGTCGTTCGACCTGATTGGCGTCTAATTCTTCTAATCTATTGTATTGTTTGCAGTTTTATCCCCCATAGTACCATATGGGCTGTTTAATCGTAAATAACGTGTGTACAGACTAGGGAACACCGCCGGACATGTTACTTTAAGTACAACATTACACAATGGCTGTTCGCTAGTTTACTTTATTCCAAAGACAACACAATTTTATCAGCCTCAACTTTCTAAGGTACAATTAATTGATTTAGTGCTGCACAACCAAGTGTCCTATTCACTTTAATCTTCATCTCAAAACTTGGGACAAGTTTCAAATAATAAACAGCAAATTCTACTTCTTTTTTTAACTGTAGTTATAGGTATTTTATTTGATTGATTTAGCTGCTATAAAATATAGAATTTCATGCGTTCCACTTTAAAAAAGCGTTATACAATGGCAATTAATATAGTTTTATGTTCAAAATGCTCACATAAATAGTACACTCCCTTTACGCGCCTGTTAGCGCCATATGCTTCGCTACCGAAGGATAAGATTTTAATTAAACGAACGTTTATTCTAATATATTATACGCACTTTTTATATGTAGTGGATTTAAAATGTCATTGCTTAGGAATTCAAGCAGAAAGGGTCCCAAATCGGAACCTTGTGGAACACAACATATACCTGCAAGATTTTTTAAGTCGTATGAGTAGTAATACTACAGAAAGGGACCTTAAAACTGCAGAAAGGGAAAGTAACGATACGTCTGGATAAATCTACGTCTTCCAAAAAGTCTGAAATGTGGGATATTGGAATGAAGCTCTACTTGGTATCAGAGCTTTCTATAACGATATTCAGCTCAGAAGTATTCTGAAAAGTTTAAAAACAAGAAATACCAAGGATAAAGAACAGGTCGATATTCTTTGCCTAGTCGCAAATCATCGCAAACAGTTTCCTAAGACCACAATCTTCTACATAGAAAAAAAAGTGGATATTAAGACCACTAAACGTCTATAGTTCCTAGAATAGTTAAATAAATATTTGAACGTGGTAAATTGTCCTTTAAATTTTAGTTTGACACCATCACAAAGCATTTAAACCGGGAATAAATACATCTCAAGTCTTTGTAGGCTCAGTGAATACCCTTAATTAGCTTTAATTGCTCGGATGTTGGACATAAACAGGAAATCTAAAAGATCTAGAAAAGAAACGCATATAATGTTTATATATGTATTCTTCTTTTATATACCTACAGCTGTTTCTATCGCGGCTCTATCGTTTAGTTCGATCTAGACCAGGTAGAAAGTTACGGATAAAAAAATCAAACTTCAGCGTTTCGATTCGTTCGGATCTAAAACAGTTTACCGAAAAGCTGAAATTAATGATTGCTCGTCAAATGTCTGCAAGACGTCCAAAGGAATCCTCGGAGCAGGTCTGTGTAAATGAAGAGTAACGGTTTTCATCAATTACATGTTTGACCTTAGAACCAAGCTAAACTCACTCCGGTTCGATCGCCTTTAAAATAAACGCCGATAGAAAAGACAACACTTGAAAGACTCTGTTTGAGCAATTTCTCGTGTTTTTATTAAGTAAGCCTTAGACGCTTCCAAAAATAAACTGATGAACATGGTGTGAATATGATATTGCTTATTTTTTGACATTTTCTTGATGCTCAACTTTAAAATGCAAAATCAAGGTTTTTGGAAAACAAAACCAAGATGGAAGAACAAGACGGATCACAAACTGGTTCCTTCTACCTTTCTATTATTATTAGGGAGAGGTATAGAGTCTTGTAAAGATGCAGGCACAAAAATTATGTGTATAGTTAAAGATTGCGTAAAAATAAACGATCAACACATCATGATGTATCAGGGGAACAGAAAGACAATTAATAAAAATTTGATGGACTTCAAATTAAAAATTGAATCTCCGTTCCATCTTGATAAATGTAAAAGACGAGGGAAAAAATACAAAGTACTATACGAAATAAACTGTAGAAAATTCTTGTTACCTCGAACCTGAATGTACCGCTCGTCCGACTAATCAAATATCAAGCCAGTTATTATGGCTCTCTCTCTCTCCGTTTTTAATTTATTCCATATATATTTTTCCTTGTCTGACGGGCTACTGTGTGCCCGCCCCTTATTAAACTCTTAACCGCCACTTTCGTTTTGCCTAAACAATTATCTCCATTCTTTATTTGCCACATTCGTCTCATAGGCTCAATTTCGGATGATGCGACAAGAACGTCATATGGAAGGAATTTTTTTGTGCATATTTTAGTAAAAGAAGAGAATGTTCCCAAGTACGTCTTCAGCTTATTTGCATACATTCGTGTTTACGGGAATAAATTAAGTAAATATGGCCGAATGTAGTAATAGATAAAAGAGGCACACTGACGCAATAACTATATTTCCCTACAGTTCGAAGTTAGAAGAACATATATATTCCTAATACCCCGTCGAGCGGGATATGCCCGGTCATTAATTTCAAAACGTTCAAAGAGTATTTTTCAGATCGCTTGCTTAGTGAGACGTCGTTCATTTACATGATATTCACATTTAAAAGTGTTGCGTACCAACAATGGAGATTTGTCAAAACTTAAGACCGATTCTCTCTCGAGCAGACATTTAAAATATCCAAACTTTAGATAATTAGGAACGTCCCTAACATGATTTACAAGTATTGTATTATAATATATATAAATCTTAAAATAAACAGGCTAATTGGGCCATACAGCATTTGTTCGTATGACCACATTTCCATTGTTTTCTCTTGAACCGGATTTTTGCGGTCTTTATCGAGTTTCCCTAAAATGCGGTCGGCCTTGTAAGGTCGACATCTAAATTCGAACATTTCGAATTTAATAATATCGAGGCAGAAATATTTCATTCATATTTGTTGTTCATTCATTGGCCGAAGGGGTAACTAGCGTACGCTGATTCCAAAAATCACCATCATTTTGCTCAAGAGCATTTTTTCTTCTAATTTAAATGGTAAAAATATTCACAAAAATGTATATTTTTACATATTTTAAGAGAAAATTTAATTTGGAATAAAAAATTATAATTGCATAACTACCCTAAACTTAAAAATAAACAATTAATAAGCACCTGAACTTTCTGATGGCTGTTGAGATAGCCAAATTATTACTTTATTTTACCATCAATCAGAAAGTTCAAGTGCTTATTAATTGTACGAGGTGTGTTCAGAAAATATCGGGAATTATTTTTGAAAAAAATATTTATTTATTCGTCTACATTAATGTTGTCGCCTTCAAAATAGTCCCCATTGGATATTATGCACATGTGCCAGCTCTTCTTCCAATACTCGAAACACTTCTAAAATTCGATCTTTTGGATAGCCTTTAGTTCATTCAGCGATGCGCTTTTAATGTCATCTATGCTTGCAAAACGACGGCCCTTTAAGGTTCTCTTTATTTTTGGGAATAGGAAAAAGTCAGACAGAGGCATGTCTGGCGAATATGGAGGCTGGGGCATCATTACAGTATTGTTTTTGGCCCAAAATGTTGTTCAAAATTTTACAATTTTAGAACAAATTTTACTGCCACGCGTTTCATACCCAAAACATTCGAAAAAATTTCATGGGATGAGCCAATCGATATACCAACATCATCAGCGACTTCTCTGATGGTTTATAACCATTTCTTCCACTTTTTCCATGTTTTTATCGATTGTTAATGTGCTTGTGCGTTCGGGGCGTTCGTCATCTTCAACGTCTTCACGGCCATCTTGGAAACTCTTATACCATTTGTAAACTCTTGTTTTACTTATAGCAGACTCACTATAGGCTAACATTTTACAGTATTTATTTTATTTTTTAAGCAAAATTGGATACAAATTCCGAGCTCATAAAACACGTCTAACCTTAGCGACTGCCACAGACAAAGTAAACAATGAAAACAGCTAAAGTTTTTATCATACTTCGGGGGCATATATACCAACATAATAAAGAAAATTTTATGACAACCGGACCCTCCGAACCCGCGAAATTTAACAATTCCCGTTATTTTCTGAACATACCTCGTATATTTTTAAGTTTAGGTAGTAATGCAATAATAATTTTTGGTTCAAATCAAGTTGTCTTCAAATGATGTATGAAAAGATGTTATTTTTGTGGAAAAAGTACAACCAATTTGCTAAATTAACCGACTTTGTAACTGTAACGAAGTTAGTGATGGTGAGCAGATAACTTTGGACACCTTGCATAGGGATCATTCCTTCAAATACATTTTTTGGGGGTATGACCCTCGCGTTTTTTTTTCATTTTTCTTTCTTATCATTAAAATAATCACTGAAAAGTTGAGCTCTTAATATTATTTTTTTTTAAACTTTTTCGTTTATTTTTTTAATGTAAATAATGTTTTATAAAAATAAAAGTAGGTACCTACTATTTTTTTTTAATCCAAGCTTTTCAATGAAAATATTCATTATTTATAGGAAGACCCTCAAAAATTCAATTAAAGTTAAAAATGCGAGTTTTCTGTACTGACGGCAATTTTTATTTCGAATTTGATGTATTTTTTTCAAGCTGAAACTTTTTCGCATAAAATATGTAATTTTCACGTTGGGGTTATTTTTTGTTTATAAAGTAATACGCTAAATAAGCATCGCTAGTAGCTCCATTAAGAAAGTCCACTCAACAGTAAAATACCAAGAACCGGTATTATATTGTGATGCCATGAATTCGTAGGTATATTTTGTCGTTTAAAATGCAGTTGTCGGCGTTTTTTTAGATGACTTAAATATATTCGATTTTAAGGTTATGTTTGTACAACAATTATTTTTTGTTAGATTTCTTAAAAATGTCCAAACTTAAATATAAATTATATTAGGTCTAGTTATCATAAGTTAATTTTGCACCAACAAATATATGTACCGAATTGGATCCCTTGGCAAAACATGAAAATGCAACGATTTAGTTTTTAAATTTTATTTTCAATTAAAAATACAATAATTTACCATAATCACTTAGATAAAATACACACACTAACGTACATAACTATATAAGCATATAAGCTTTAAGTTTCTTAATCAATGAAGGAATAATAATCGAAATCGAGTACTAAAACAAAAGTTTTTCAGTATTTACTTGCAACGATTTAGCTGTGCAATTGAAACTTCCTCTCATTTGTGAAAACCCGATGCTTTTTTAGCGTATTGCATCTACGGCGTATTATAAGTCTTTTTTTGAAATAATTGAGGTTATGCATCTGTCAATTTTGTCCTATTTTCTGAAAACGGCTTATTACCCTGGACAAGTTGTTGGAAGAAAAAAAAAACAGGATTTGTTTTGAAAAATCATAAATTGTTCAAAATTAATCTTGAACTTGAAGGCAATTATAATTATTAAGGTAATTATTAAGCTTGCAAAAATATTGTTTTTATACTTTAAATACATTCCTGGGAAATTATTTGGTATGTCAAAAATCTGCCCATAGAAGTTATTAAATTTTTCATAGTTACTTAAAAGTATAAATTAAAGTTTTTTGCCTTGTTAGGATAGTCACTTTTAATGGCTATATACTAAGCATAATTAGTGATTTGTGTTCACATAAATAAATAATTTAATTAGCGGCATTTCCATATTTTGTTTTGTTAAATTATTTTCACTACATGAAGAAATTCTACCCAGTAAATTCCAAGAAATCACTTTTATTGGTACCGATCTAATCGTATCACATATAGTGACACTTATATTCCCAGTAAGTATACGATCTTAACTAATTAACAGCTTTTATCACTTTTTTATTTAAATATGAAACAATTTTGAGCGAGGTATATTCGGGCGATACGCATCTTTTTTTTAATTTTGGAAACACACCCACTCTCTTATTTAATCGAATTAGTTGTTCAAAGTTTATTGTTGATCAGATTTAGGAGGTGAAAAGAACGAATAAATCACTATGGTAATTAAGTGGCATCATGGCGACATGTTTAGATGGTTTTAGGAAGTTGAAAAAACCCATTTGGATTTTAGGAAATATATTTAGGGCGATGATTCCAAACGTAAAAATAAAATAATAATTTGCTATAAATGCAGACACCCCACAAATAAACAATTTACGCTTAATTTAATTACAAATATGATCAAGCCTATATTAATTTCAAATCGAACGCCAGATTATGCGTTATTATTAAAGGCGCGACTCATGGTATACATTCCTGGCTAATCTAAATTTGCGAAACGTAACCTACACCTCGGACTCGGAATATTACGTAGGTTTAGCAATATATGAACTATTTCCACCCGTTGTTGAAAAAAATCCATACGTCAGACACAAAAGAGTTTTGTAATACTTAACATACTTTTTTCCTGGTTTTGTTGTGAGAGATATTAATTGCTGTTCTAGATATGCGCCAGCTAAAGCTGTATGTATACACGATAGATAAGAAATAGCAAAGTTTTGGTTTCTTAATAAGTCCTTAGCATTTATGAAGTGTCTATTAATAAAATATTGTCAAGGAAAAATTGACCAAACAGGATCTGGTTTTCTTTGTTCAAAACGTACAAATATTACTATATTAACTGCTACACTGTTAAAATATCTGTGGTGTAAGGTAATCTTAAAATGGTGTCTAATTATTAACACCATGAATTATGGTTGAAAATGTTATATACAGCAAACACCAAAACGGTGTTTATCTAAAAATATTTGAGGAGTGCACCTATACAGTAAGAAAGGAATAGTTAATTTAACTATATTAATTTAGTTGACCCATAAGTATTTATTTAAATCAACTGTGGGAAGGTTAATATAAACAAAGATTAGTTTGACTGTACTAAACCAGATAGTTATTTTATTTGTTTTAATTGGTTAAATTAACCCAGAAAACTTTAGTGAAACCAAACTAAATATGTTGTTTGTAAAATAAGAGTTACTTCAACCTAAAGCCCTCTGTTAAAACGATTAAAACAATTTGCCGTGCATTCCTGGTTGCATAGTATGTACCGATCGCGGCAAAGGCGGTGTGAATCACGTGATGTTCTTAAATCTCGCCTCTGTTGACTTACATGAAGAGTATATAAGCTCAGGTGGTCCTTTGCTTTGGTGTGACACTACAAGTTGTTCGATACTAAAGATACAGCTGTCAATACTTGAAGTATTTTAAGTTGGTGGAACGCAATAAAAACATTATCTCTAGCGAGTTGAAGGTTTAATTTTCTGGAATAATACCACTGGTAATATACTAGTAATGCGTCCTGTTTCTTTTTCTGTGTAGTATGATTTAATTTGACCAAAAACACATAATATTTAACACTGAAAAGTTAAATTTACACCAGGTAAAATTTATTTTAATACTGTGTGAAATTTAAATTTACACTATTTTAGTATTTGAATTTACACTGGACCAACTAACTATATTTAACACCATTTTGGTTTGTATCGATATAGACCATGTATGTTGTTAAAATGGTCATGCAATTTTGAACGTTTAACTTCTGAAGAAGCGTTAATGAAGTCTTATGGGGTGAGTAGGTAATTTAAATTATTGTGAGTGAGAGATCACAGATACCTCTGGGAAAATATGACGATCGAATAAAAAACAAACAGACGACAACGTGGTAGATAGCGATCGGAACATCGATATTTCTGCAGATCGTAAACTCATGCGCTCAGTTGAGGAATAAAAAAAGCTCGAACAGAAAGTACATATATATTAAATCGTTTTGCATCACACTGGGAGCCGAGTAGTCTCATTAGAAAAATAGACGTACAAAACCAAGAGAACACGTCTGAGTATGTCTCAGACATTTTATTCTACGTGCCGTTTAACACTCTACAAGTAAATAGATTAAGACGAATACTAGAAAAATGCGATGTTTATGGCCGCCGAGGTTTATCAGATAAACTATTTTGGACTTTGTAGATTCTTGAAATCTCAAGGAACAGCCATGTTTCTTTCCGACCGATGTTATATGGATGGCTCTCTTCAAAACAAACACCTATCTTATTAAGGCATCAGTTTTGCGAGAAATAATTTATTTGCAATTAGTTTCTTGGAAAGCATTGATTAAAAGCCACAAACACCAAGGAATCATTCATATTTTATTGAAGAATTCCCCATTTCCACTTTTTTTAAAATACTAATTTAATTTATAAAAGTAGCATTGGTGCAAGATTGAGACATCCGCTTAACAAGCAACAGACTCGAGTTCAAACCCTGGCTGGGTCAAAACTTTTTTTAAATTTAAATCCACTAATTTCACTATTTCATTCAGTAGAATTTGACTAATTATTAGTGACTGCTTTTTCGCTATAATATGACTTATAATTAGTCATTTGTGACTAATTCATTTTAAGAGAGTATTTAAAATACTAATTAAAAAAACGCTTCTTCAGAAGAATTGTTCTTGTATTACTTACCATCAGTAAAATTTATGAAGAATGTATATTCGAAAAACATTTCTGAAACCCACGCTCTGCCCAGTTCAATGTTCGGCCAGACATGTTACAGGATATTTGTTTTTTCTCACCAATACATATTTTATGTATTATTGTTTACACATAAAAAATTAGATATTTATTTGGATGGATTTAATAGTCAAATTATTTTTCAAATGCAACCAAGTTATCAAGGTTAATCCAGAATGTTCTCTCTTAAAATGAATTAGTCAAAAATAACTAATTATATTTGACAAATGAAAAAGCAGTCACTAATATTTAGTCAAACAATAATCTGTTGTTGGCCGCAAGAATTAAAAACGATTAAAGAAATTAGTTACTTTTTACTTTCAGATACAAAGATGGTGACTTATCTTATGTTAGTCAAACTTTAACTACTGAAGTAGTAAAAATAAGTATTTAAAAGTGAAAACGACTATTTTATTAGTAAACAATGCTGGTACTACTAATTCAAATAGTAGAATTTTGACTATTTCATTTTAAGGTCGCACCTTGTGGAACCTTCTCGAGGATTTTTGTATTTGTTTGATTTTTCAGATTTTGACCATCTAAAATGCAAAAAAAGTGTAAGTCATATTTAAGACGGTAAAAAATAACTCGGGATCAAAATGGAAACTTTTTGGTTTTGCGTTATGAAGTTGAGTGCCATCTTCATAGGAGCCTAGCTCCATTTTTGACCCCACTTAGAGTACCACCAAAATTTTTTGGATGGAATTCGGAGACAACCTGCTATTTACATATTTTTATCTATTTTTCGTTCATAATGACTTCATTATAACACTGCTTTCGGTGCTGTAATGAGATACTTTATCCCACCCAAAATTTTGGTTTTATATGTTGGCTATAAACAACTTACCATTAAAATAATATTTTGCATATTGGTTATAATATTTTTATGATTTTTCTAGTACTTACGAGACTTTTCTTACAATAAATTTTGTTTGACACCAAAGAAAATCCTTTTTTTCCTTTAACATTAACAGCCGCTTATTGTAAATAAGTAAATTAAGGACGGCATGGCGAATCGATTTTGACATTAACTGTCAAAGCAATGACTGTGATACCAACTATCTAAAGTAAAATTCGACCAAATTGAATTTAAGGTAAACAATTATTTTTTTTATAGAATTTTTGCAAAATAGATAAAATAGCATAAAGAACTCATGTCATAAGACCTTTTGTCGCACTCGTCCATTACAATATAAATTGTCCGCATGCGACAAAATGACATTAGTTCTTTAATATACTATTATTATCAAAACTACATTTAAAACACAGAAAACTATAAAATGTGAAATAATGATAAAAATCGTCTAAAACTTGAAATAAATAATAATTATTGTAGTTTAATTTTGAGGTGTACATACGTCGGTTCGTAAAACAACAGGATGAGAGTAAAAAAATGGCAATAAAACAAATATTAACAAGCATCAATTTGGCAAAATTTAAAGGCTACAAATGACATTCTGTAAATACTTTTATTTGTTTTCCATTGAACCGTCGTCTCAGCCTGTCTCGAAGAGTGAGAGAGAGGGCGAGTGGACGTTCACCACGTACGAAGAACTGGATATGAAACGAAACAAGTTTTTTTCAATAATTCCAAATACTCAAAACTCTTAAATTTCATTTAGTTCCTGCGACATCATTTAAAAATTTCGACACATCCACACCGAGGTTTGATGTATGGCGCGTAATTGAGGGTTCCGCTGACGTATATTGCCGTGAATTATAACATTTCCTTTGATAATTGTTTGGCCAAAAACGGTCCGTTTTCAACCCAGCCATGTCGCTTCATAATCCACTGACAATTTAATTACGGGACCGAAGTCTCCCGCATTTTTTCCCTCAAATTATAGGATTAGGAAATAAGTTCAGATTTGTATTAGCAATTACTGTGTGATTTGTTTTATCAAAAGATACGCCTCGTTTACAAAACGTGTTATTAGGTTTTCAGCATTTTATTAGAAAGTATATAGTATTTCACCCAATGTAACTGTTTATAATAAGACGCACTTTTTACTGTTTCTCTTCTATGAGAAAAAGTATGGCTTGAGGCGTACTATGAATATCATTTTGCATTTCCTGTGCTACTTTTTACTTAACTTTTTCCAGAACTCATGAATAATGTCCAATTAACAATATAAGATATATTCATGGAAGTTGACCCACCTAAGGAAACATTGTTGATCAACAACTGCATCTTCAGTCTGGACTCTCTGATTTGACAACCTCTGAACGAACACCACAGCAACTAGATAGTTAAATGTTGCCGAACAGTTGGTTATTAAAAATACGTTTCAGTTCCTAAACTGTTGGTCAGCAATGTTTGCTTAGTCTGTTTCCACCTTGGAAGACCTTAATTCATCTAATTCCAGCAATTCCTTAACTCTTAACTGGATTAGATTTTCGTGTAATATTTTTTCAACCATAAAATGTACTCACCTTGTCGATTAAAGTTTCCAAAATTTCTATGCATCTCCGTTTTATGATACTAAGGAAGAAACTAACAAACTAAAAGGACATAATGAAACAGAACGTATCGGACTTATATACCAAAGTTTATGGCGATCATTTACCGGTACACAAGGCTTAGAGTGTGCTGCGGACATAAAAAAAGCAAAGTAGAAACATGTATGCACTATTTATAATTCACAATGGCGGAATTAGCGACTTCAACGATATTGATGCTTCTTAATGAGCAGGTTTTATTGAATAAGGTGATTTGGCATCCGCTAGCCGCATTAGCGTTAACAGTATTATTTACCTATTCTTCAGCGTTATGAATGTCCCGGCCAATCAGCTGTGTAATTACACCGCGATTGTTGCTTGTTTTACGCCTTGTAGTCTTATTGTACACCCGTGCGACTAGAAGAGATGCTAAAGTAAACGAGCGACCGAGGTGCACATTATCCTATTAAAGGTTTTATTTATAGATATTTATGGGGTTCATAGGTGTTTGTTAAATAAAAATTATGTTTTCTAGACTGAGGAATTAAAAGGAAATATGAACCTCAAAGTTAAAGAACCAAAAAAAGGTTTACAAGGTCTCAAGCGGGGTATTCACCAGACTTAGCCCTCTCAGATTTTTATTTATCCAATCTCACCAACACCAAAAGCATAGATGAATTTATCGAGTTAAAATAGCACAACTTTTCCACATGGCATTAGATTTAATACAAATGTTGAACTAGTTTTTGTTACATTTAAATGACATTGACTACAGTATACCATCAATAGACCAAATAACACTACCTTTACCTAGTTAGGCAAATTCTGTTCCACTGAAATGCTATCAGTGTTTAAAGCGTCAAAAACCAGTCAAACTAATTCATTGTTAAAAATGTCTGGGTCTTCCACAAGGTCTATGTTTGTGACCCTTTGTGTTTTCCTCATTACTTAACGACATTCTAAATTTATTTTGTTAAACAAATTTTCAGTATTTTTTCATTAGAATAAATGTGCAAAAGGTGTATTTCTTCTGTCATAAATATAAAACGCGTAGCTGTAGACCGGTAGCAAGGTCATTAAAATATTAGTTTTATAACAAAGCCAATTTCGTTGTGTAGTCTTCATAATGTAACAAACAGGCAATTTTCACGTTAAGCGTGAAGTCTGACTACTACTATGTATTTTTAGTACAAATATTTGAAAGACATTTTTAAATCCCCAATGTCATTTTCATGTATTATAGTAAAACGTCCAATTAATCTTAATCCTTATTGAATCCAATATCAAATTTCTGAAGTTTTTTGGTTGGTGGATTAGTGCGGCTGAATATGAACAGGTGATGAGAAAGAAGGCAAGATGGACAGGCACCATCAAGTATGTAAGAATACTGACGCGACTCTGAGAGATAAAATCAGATGTATGGTAAAGTGACAAGATGCTTTCTTTATCAAGTAATACCTACAAGTTTTGGACAAATAACATACAAATGATGCCACGTATTCTTCAAGACCAAATGCTCATATAGAGGCGATATAATGGGCCATTAGTTATGTTAATGATGTTTTACATTTTCGAGCAATTATTTACCAAAACAATCAGTTTTGAGTTTCTACTGCTAGGAATTTGAAGAGGTCTTGTATATTATATTGTAATTGTAGCAAAAGCGTGTGTTCAAAGAACATTGTTAATAATAATAATGTATAACATATACATCGTGATGGTTATTGTAAGTTAATCTTGGGTCATATTCGGTCGATTAAGTGGGCCTGAAGGTTTAAGATATGTAAAAATGGTAAAGATTTCCAAGAGCGGATTGTGGCGAGCATGAAAAATGACTGCGAAATTCTTACGTAATTTTCCGTACATGTAAAATGATAACGGTTGGAAATAAGAAGAGGTAGAGAGAAAGAGAGAGACAGGCTACGGAGTGGTTTTGAGCGCAACTAATTCATGCAAAAATCTTGCACGTTGATGTATTATCGTTGCAGCCACCAAATGCATTTTATCTTGGAACATATCTGCAGCAATTACCCTAATGCGCCTCAGGGGAGCTAGAGATCAGCATTAAAGCGAGGGGCGGGGCAGTAATTTTTAAAATGTTCCCGAAAAAATTGATTCCGCCAATAACATTTGGTTTAATATCGGTTGCATCGATGTCCAGCGACGTCCTTGATTTATGCTCAGAGAACTTGATGTCTAGCCCAGAGCCATATCGGCAGAGGAGCTTTTATAGGGCGATAAATTTTAGCGAATTTCGAGGGCATCGATATTTTGCCCATCAAAAATTTCACATTGATCGATGAGCATTTTCCAGCGCCCATCTTTATCATCATTAAATCAGTAATGCACCAACAAACTTATTCGGCATAAAATTATACCACAGTTTTATTCTATGCCGACAGCTCATTCTTGAATTTCAAAATTATACATACATGTTAAAGAAATCTATATCTGTTGGTTCGCTTTTTATCTTTGACCTTCTACCACAGTATTTGGGGTTGTGTGCTTAGTAGAACACAGTTAGATAGCTAGATTAAAAGCTTGGAGATGGCTTGACCTCCTATTTCTTAAACTCGAAAGCATATAGAGTGGTCCATCGTATGATAAGGGATCTACTTAAACCCTTTGGACATCATTCTGTCCTCTGAAATGTTTTGATGAGTCGCCTCATCTCCATTAGCAAGTTTCTGTTGAGTTTGATAACGAGTTTTATCTATAACTGCTTTAAGTCCTTATCTTCCACATTTGTTGTTGAGGCTTATTTCACGGTTATTTTATGACCATGATTGATGATTTTATAAACCGTAATTTTATTGACTTAAGTAAATTAATTTATAGACTTCATATTACAACCTGGTGCTATTTCTTATCAATTTCCTTTATTCCTTCTAAAAATGAATGGTTGCAATAATTGCGGGCTGTTAGTGTCTCCGAGCTATATTTGCGCAAAGCCACATTTATCATGAATCTATCTCATATTAAATAAGAATTAGTTACGCGAGCTGAAGAAATACGTATGAATCATTGGTTGTTGCGTTTTGCAAAGGAATTCTTCCACCTCGGGGCCAAATAATTACCTACAATTTCAGCTGGATCCGTTCTCAAATGAAAACAGTTCTGAACTCACTTGTGTTGATCGTAGAAAATTGAAATTACGGTTGATTTTCCCGAAATGATGCAAGAAAAGTTCACTATACTATTTCGGTAGACTTAATTTATAACTAAGTTGAGTAACGGTAGACTTTTCTTGATTTTACACTTGTAAAGTAATTATTAATAATTCCGTAATTGGTTGATGCTAATAGATAATGCTTTGTGCAAATAAATCGTTCCTACATGAATTCCAGTACTTTTAAAAAGCCTGCATTAAAGGAAATTATCTAATTCCAATCTCTTTATCAAACGGTACCAATAAATGGTACAAATTTGGAGGATCTCCCATGAAATACAAGTACAGTTAGCATAAAAACGTTCACACAAACAAATGAATGGTGAATTCATTAAATAAAAAATGAACTAGTTTTTGGTTGATCATTATTACGCTTTCTAAAGAATGCTAAACGGTTATGCTAAATTCTTGGTTACGCCTCGATTAACAAAAAGTTATGAAGTGATTTGGACCTACATCGGATAGATTTAGTAGGAGAAATGTTCATCTTGCATTGGTACATCATAATCCTATGTAATCATGTATATCCTACATTATTTTTTAAATGTTTAAATGGGCGATGACAAACCCAGTAAATTCGTAAACAAAACAAAATTCTTTCCGATACCAAAATATTGTAATTTAAATTCATAAAAATGTATCTCGTCCCTGAGGCTTTTAATCGTTATCTAAATATACATAATATATGTGGGTCCACTAATCAAACTGAAAAACTCCATCCATAATAACCTTATAATCATATTAAAATATGCGTTAAAATCCGAAAAGTTTTATGACTTGTGGTTATTAATATGTCCGATGATATCAAATATTTGGCATCGATTTAATATTTTTGGCTAACAACCTAATTATTCGGATATGTACACTATCATTAAACAATTTGCATACATTAAAAGATTATCCTAATAGATAAATGCGTATTGCAAGGCATATATTTTAATGACCAATATTAATAATACTGTTATTTTTATTATAAGTAATTACCTAATCTCTCATATCTTCGTAATTGTGCTTTATACAAGATTTAAATATTATTCATTGCAACACAAATCAGATAATTTTTTTCCCTAAGATACAATATCTTACTCATACTATAATGGTCCGAGATACAAAATTTCTAGACCCCTAGTACTTTTTTGAGATAAATGATGATGGTGTACATATTTTTCTACAACCGACATGTTTCTGCCAGTTTGTTGCTCTTATTATTACAACTGTGTGTCAATATGCAGGTCCATGGGACAAAAGGTACCAAAACAAACAACACCATCATTACCATTTAACAAGCGTTATCTTTATTTGCTGTGGTGATCTAAATTTTGTTTGAGATTTAAATTATCACTAATTCACTAAATTCTTTCAACAGGCTGTCTTCTCGGAATAGCCTCGGCAAAAGAATAAACAAAGATGCCAGGGAGAATATAAAAGGCAAGACCATAATTTTTAATTTTGGTTGCTTTAAGTTTTATAGAGGCTCTTTTTCTCAAAAACTTGGGTACGCCGCTGGTTCGGCATATTGGTTGTTTCCTGCGGTGTGTGACCACGAAACAATTAATACATAAACAAATGGCAGCGGCAGCTCTCTGCATAAAAACGACTCATTTTACAGTGTGGGAAAGCGTGTACCACTTTGAGTAACCGTACCATAACTAAGAAATAATTGAAGGTTGTGTGTTGTGGAAAACAATTCGCAGTTTAGAACCGCGGGCCCTACACGACGTCTAAACCGAACATTAGTACCTACAAGATATCGGTTATAGATAAACCGAGGCTTAAAACATAATGTAATACAAGAGCAACGGACTGTCCCAAATTTCTTATTAGTTGACATCTTTTTATGACCCATTGGCTGGAGTCCATGGGAGTTAGTAACAGATGGCAAAACATTGTTTTATCGCTAATTGAGGTTCTCGGTGAAAGACTATAAATTTTGAATTTATATTGGTCCAAAATATTCTTTTATCCAATCAAAGTTACCTCTTCATTTCTTCTTATTCGCTTGAGAAACTGCTTACACTGTCAAAAGTCAAAATATTTAAATTATGCTGCATTGTTCCTCATCTCTTTTGTGTCACAACTTTCTCTTATAGCCTTTATTGTATCGAATTTGGCGGATTACATGCGATGTAATTTTTAAAGCAGGATGCAGTCACTCGATTAATTTATAATTTGAGTTGGTGATTTAAAAAATTTTACAACAGGATACCGAGTTAAATTAAACAGTAGCTACAACAATATGGGGATTTTTTATGTGTTTTTGAGAATTATGTTTTGCATACATTAAAAAGTTAATATTTTTCACAAAAACGATTTTTGGACTATTAAACTCATTTTTACAATAAAACTGTCTTATATGTCTTATATTTTTACTTATTATAAAATCATTAATTACCTAACTGCATTTTAGTATAAAATTCTTAAATTATTTTTTAAAGTTAAAATAAAGGATATAAGTAATAGATGTTGGATTATTTCCAAATTCTTGACACATCTGTTATAACATCGTGACGTCACGCGCTCTCTTAAAGGTCATTAAAGCGTTTTTTAAAACGCTCCAGCTATTTCAAAAATTGTTTGAGGAACGTAGAAAAGGGACTATAAAATTAATTTTTTCTACTTCCACCTTTAAAACGCCCTTTATCGCACATGTTTCCATGACACTAAGTGACCTTTTAAATACACATTGACAAGTTGTGGCTTTATGGCGCTTCAGTCACGGGCTGAAGTTAGCAACAGGTTTTTTGTCACAAGCTAAAGTTAGTTTTAAGTTAGTTGACAAAATAAATTGCCTTTCTTGTAAAATAATACTAAATGTAAAAATTTTTTTATTATCTCAATACAAAAATACAAAAGTATTAAATAGTTTCTCAACGCCAATATTTGATAAGTTTATATGAACATTGTATTGACCTTTTAATTTCGCCGGCAATAAACTATAACTTAAATTCGGGCACGGACTCCACTGTAAAGTGCTCATAAAACATTTTCTTTACTTACACTGTGAAAAACAGTCAATTTTCAAGAAATACATTTCGATTTATAACCTTTATAATCTATGTTTATAAAATTTGACATTTGGCGGTGAAACACAGATTCCCCTATTGTTTCATAGATAGCGCCCTATACAAAAAGTATAGTATGCACCTTGTTTCTAAACTTTTCTATACACTTATTAAATTAAATTCGTGTATAAAATGGCGTTTATTAAACTTGATACATAATATACTATTATTAACAAAATTGCTTATAAAAAGATTTTTAGGATGATTAAACATGTGTATGATAATTAATAATTAAAATATTAATTAGAGACAATAAAGTTATTAATTGCTTCCTAGATGGAACTCTGAAGATGATTTCACAGATTTCACATAAATATATTATACTCCTAGTGTGGCGCTTCAATTACACACATCCATATTTGGTATATTTATAATTGCAGATAGAACTTTTGAAATACTGAGTTGATCATAAAAATATTATTATATTCCTTTTATGGATTTGGAACCTTTGAAGTTATGTAAGTAAGAGTCATAGAAATTAACCTAATTCTTGGACATTTGTTTGGCACGACACTGGATTACCCACCTAACTTCGACAGACTAAGTAGAGTCGGCCAGTTGTTTAACTATGGTTGACGCAACGAAACCATCAAATGCATAAAAATTAAGTTAATTAATAATTTAACAGTAGCACTAATTCAAAAGTGATGATGAAAAAACTTGCTTACTTTGGAGTGAACTGTATAGTTACCTTCAAGCTTATTTAATGTGATTAGCCAGCATTAGAAGTTAATCGTGTTAGCAAAATTAGGTTGAGCCATTGTAGCAAATACTGTTGCAACACTGTTTTAACGCTACCCTGTGAGTACATACAGTCTGTCCCACGCGAAACTTTCTCTTATAGAACTTGGAGAACAGCTGCTCGATACTGCTGCTGCTGCTGCTGCTGCTTTTGCCTGCTCTGCAGGACACGATACGCTGCATCGGGCTAAAAATAAAATATACCATTGTTGTGAAATATTCGATTAATTGGCCTGTACGTTACGTTCTTCTCTCTGGCGTGCTGTGTAATAGAGGAGAAAATCTAAAGGTATTGTTGTACAGGGTCCGGCAGAGTAAACTGATGAACTTGGTTCTTGGTTTTGGTATGGCATCGTACCTTGGTTATAGAATCAAATTGCATTTTGATACTTCTCCCTAGGTTCATAACATAGCTCTACCGTGTCATTTCTAACTGGTACTCAGATACTTGATATGAACAAATTTAATGACCTTAGCAGCTTTCATGTGGTTCGCTTACGCAACGCAAAACAAACAAACGCGACTGAAGTAAGTAATTGTCGGGTTCTCAATTAATTTTCTCCTCCACTAGATGAAATGGATTAGAAAGTGATTGATGCGATTCGAGAGCCGGCGTTCGACTTCTTAATTAAGCGACTTTGTCGAGTTCTATTCGTTTGCGCAAAACGATCGACGGATCCGATCGATGCCAAGATAGAACCGATTTTAATATTGGCGTGGATTAATGACGGAAAACCGATACGATAAAAATAAATCAATAAACGTTTCATCCATTACCAACGTTGAAATAGTAATAAGTTATCGGTTGTTTTCATCGTCATCGTCTAAAGGTATCTTAACCGTATTATAATGTAGATGGCAGGTGCAAAAAAGCGATAAATTATTGTGTCACTAGTTTATTAATAAATACTATTTTGGTGCGACTTCTTCAACCAACGTCATCTTTAATGTAATAAATTGTCTTTCTCGTTGCTTTGGTTTGGTCCTATCCACAAAAAATCCTGATTGATGGAAGAAAAAGACTCCAATGTGGAGTTTCCCATGAAAGTATCCAGTAATATTTAATCTCATTACGTAATAGAACAAAGTGAAGAGTAAAATGACAAACCGCCCGATTATTTACTTGGTTGAGCTTGTGCATGGGAAAATGGCAACTTGACTGAATCATATTAGCAGCTGTCAAACAACAACGGAACTGGTGTAAAAAGTTTTGTTTTGCCTTCAAGTTTCCAATCTCACTTCCCAAAGAATGGATTTATAGGCATTGTTACCCATATACACCTAATAAATTGTCATCCTTTCCCCCGATGATAGTACACGCCACAACAAGAAAGTTTTGCCTCTATCACTTTTGGCATTAAAGCTACTGTGGCGGACCAAAATTTCTACTACTTGAGAAATTTTTAAGAAATATTAAGTTTGTATGTAATAATTGATTCTTTTAAAATGAAATTTTTACCACTTGTACATTTGCATTTAGAACTTAGAACTTTACCGATATTAATAATAATTATTGCATACTAATCCGCAAATTAAGCCTCAACGCATTTGTTATAACAAAATAGTGAAACCACGGTTAGTAATCTGATTAGAGAAATTAATATCAATATTATAAGCACGTTTCAGATTTCTTTCAATCAATAAAAATTGCAATTCCCAAAGGTCTAAAATATTACCACAACAACAATAATAAAACTTAGGAATTGTTTATGTTAACAAATTAAATATAGGAATGAATCTCCCTAAAATGATATCTGTGGGTAAAAGGCATAAGGGGATAAGTCAAAGCAATCAATTTTTTAGTAGTGCCTTAAACGTGTTCGCATTAATTTAGGAAATACATTTATGGTTAGCGGGTATATCCTTTTGCCAGCACATGTCATATGCTAGCAAAAGGGTATACTCGCTAACCATAAATATATTTCCTGAATTAATACGAACACGTTTAAGTCTCTACCGAAAAATTGCTTTTTTTGACTTATCCCCTTATGCCTTTTACCCACAGATATAATGGTACCAAAACAGTGTGTGGAACTACGATGTTTCCTGAAAATGTACTTTAACTGTCTTTAAAAAAGTTTGTTGACTAAAAGGTAGGAATTGATAATTATCTATATTGATAATTAGAAAAAACCTCAAAAATGATCAATTGCTCCCAAAACAATACCCTGTGGAACAATTTTTCCACTGAGAATGAATGCTGCAAAAGGCTTAAAAACAAATTAACAAAAAAACTTTCAACTGAAAACCACTTCCAAAGCAAGTAAAATAAAAACCCCGATACAGATCTAAATATCTACTGTCCAGCAATTACAGTCGAAAAATTAGTCATGCGTTTGTTTGCCAATTAAACAGGCGGCTTTACTTCAAACGTACGGTACACCGCCAAAAATTATTTACCCAACTTTTGCTGTTTACTAAAAAATTTAAGTACCGAAATCCCATGTAGATGTTAAATATGAAGAATGGTTCAGTCATTGGTGTTCCAACAAATAATTTTTAGTAATTTTGGGGTCCCGCAAGGTTTCATTATGGGGCCCTTCGCATTTCATCTTCCATTTAAAGACATTCGTTTAGTAATTTATGTATCTTTTTATGTCGGTGGTTAATATACACATGGCTGAATTTTTTCGCATTAAATTTGCATTTGATTATGTTTATCTTTGCCTATTAGTTTCCGAAAACAATTAATCTGGTCACATTAATGTCATTAATTTCATTTTGCTACACATTAAATTCTTAATGAGTGTCGCAATAATTTAGGCTTACTTTCTGTTGGAAAGACAAATTTATCATCTACTTATAGTAGGTATTAGGCTTTCTATAGATATAGGAATAAATAACATATATATATATATATATATATATATATATATATATATATATGCCTTAAAAATCAATCTTATTTTGTCTTGTAAAAATTTAAAAAAAAGGTTTAAAATGGATAAATTCGTAGCACATAGTCATACAAATTTCCCAAAAAATCTTTAAAAACACACTTTTACACCAAACGAAATTAAAATTTCCTGTTTTAAACTTATTCCTGATTTATAGCTTATAAATATAATGATGCCTAGTCCTACTCTGCAAAATGTCCTGCTGAGAGATTAATTGTTAAAAATAATATAAATAATAAAATAACAAGTTTTTTTGTCTATAATTTAGTTTATTTTTTTTTACAGGTAAGGTCTCGAGCTTTTAGATCATTTGGATTTTAAGATTTGGAACATAAAAACTGGTTTTAAATCAAGGTAATTTAATTTATATTTTTTTATAATATAATAAGGCCTTATACCTACAAATTAATTTTTTTTGTAAAATATGGGTTCTTATTGTGCCAAATAAAAATGTTCTGTAAACGAAAAACACAATACGCGTTCATTAAACCTAAAGAATTCAAATCCCGGTTTAGTTATTTGAGAATATTCACAGTATGATAAAACAGCGAAAAAAAAAACGGACAAACAACAAATAAAATTATTATCATCGTTAAGATTGTTCTTTATTATTTCCTTTTGTTCTATAAATACCTGAATAATAAAGTTCCAATTTTATGTGGTCACGTGATGTAGACCATAGTGACTAAGGGAGATCGTATCTGTAAGCAAGCTGTGCTTGAAATAGGGTATATTTTTTTTTTCGTTTTTCTTTTTCCAACGGTTTGGACTTCTAACGGACCGAATGCTGGAATATGAGGTGGAACGAGAAAAATTCATAGTCAAATTTAGAAAACTTTACCTTTGAAAAATAATTATAATTATGAATACACTCGAGAAACAAGTTTGAATTAATTTGTAATTCTTGACACATCTGTTATAAAATTTTGAATTTTTTAAATATTTGTTGCAATTTTGTTTGGTGGACGTTTTAGAGTCATATTAATAAACTTTACCTACTTACTCTTTGTGACTCTGTGACCCGTACCCACGCCTTAGCGCAGTGGTAATCGGTGGACAGGAGTGCCACCTTAACAAAGATAATGCCGCAGATCCATCGATGATTTTTTCTGCGTTCGCACCTATCTTGCAAGCCACAACAATGAGCGTTCGCATTCTCACTGTCTGGTCCGTTTGATCAATGCAAATATTATGTGCGGGGAAGGAGAGAAAAAATCGGCGATAATTGAGATTTATAATACGCAACGTAGAACATAGTTAAATGTTTATGGCGCGAATAGAAGTTTCGAAACTGCCTATGTGGGCAGGTCGTAAAAATCAAAACGGCGATTGTGTGTTCACTTGATGCCAGAATTGATATTAGAGACGAATATGTAAATAATGTAATTAATTGTTATTGGCTGGTGTGATATCCATTACAGTGCAACAGTTTATTGTCAAGAACTAAAACGAAATTTTTGTCCAATTAAAAGTGGACAATTTACAATACGTTGAACTTTGTAGACAACCATTCAGCATTAAAGGTTTTTCTGGATACAATACTGTCCAAATGAAATTACCAAAAAAAATAATTGTTGAATCGATGCCGAAACTTAATGAATTGCTTCCTCGTCCACCGTATTCCCCAGACTTGGCATTCGGCGACCATTACTGCAAAATAGGAATAAAACTGGCTCATACATTGTGGTGGAGGAATGGACGGTAATCTACAAGTTATTTCCGAAAAGAAAGCAACGCAATGGCAATAAACAGGTGACTTTATTGTTAATTTGATTAAATCTGAACTAGGAAGTGTTGTTTGGCTACTTGTGAATGTGACTGTTATTCGCAATGGATAATGTTGCCGCCGTAAAAACCATTTTACGTCCTTTCTAAAATATGATTGAATTTGTATGCAAATCTGCAGGAATTTGTCGTTATTTTCTAATGTTGTATCACAACAAGTAAATGTCAACTTTTAATGTTAATGAGTTTGCATTGTTGTTAAATTAAACTTGTTAATAAGCTTTGACTAAATTAAGATTATTAGTCCAAAAATATTACGCCTTATCGAGACATTTGCAGGTGGACAGCACGGTCCTTATCGGTGAATTCAGTGGCGTTTGACTTTTGCCGAGATTCTATTTATTAAGGTGTTTTGGTTGTTGATAAATTTTAAGGAAATCGATTAAAAATTACATTTCAGTAATTACATGGACATTTTATTATATCAGCATAAAGTACCTATACATTAGATTAGCACACTAACGTGGCGTCCGACATTCCATTACATAATAAATATCGTTGCTCATTTAAATATATTTATAATACAAATGTTAAAAATATGCAAATCCGCAATTTATACATATTATAAATAATGGTTTGCAAAGGACTGAATTTAATCGACCTTGCCTGTTATTTATTGAGCGAAATAGTTTAAATTAAGTTAAGGAACTTTTCTTCCATAATTTTTTGATCTCCGAATTCCATCGAAAAATTTTGAAGGGAGTTTATAAAGCTCCTTATAGGGTATAGTTTTATAGGGAATTAAACTGTCTACAAAAAAGGTATCGTATGTTTTTTTCGTAAACATATTAAGAGCTATGTATTCTTACCCCTAGACCATCCGGGATATACTTTATAATAATCACCGAATTTTACACAGTACGAAGTCGACATAGATAATAAGGCTCCAATTAATTTAATATTAAGTAACTTTTTTTTATAAGCTATTTTTTTCTACCTACCTAATTTAATTGATACGAATCATTGCTCTTTATTAAATAATATAATTCGTTTATTTATAAAAATGTTTGTCGGTAGTTTATTGGAGTGTGTAATTGCACATCCTTACCTAATTGCTGCAAAAAAATGCTTCGGTTATGGCCTACATAAGTTTAAACTTCATCATCTTTTTTGGAGACCCCAATAGCCGTAAAACAACGAACCCTATTTTACATAAAACAGATTTTTCTATTTCAAACAAATGCATTGTAATAACCCGACCATTTAACAACATTTAATACAACATAAGATAAAATAAAACATAAACATTATGTTTTTTGAGATACAGACACCGAAATTAACCCACATTGAACCATCCATTAAGTCTCTTCAAACAGCTCTCTTTTTAACCTGTAGCGAATGGGTATTTATATTAAAAGCATACGTAGTGGTAGTCTATCTTCGTCTAGTTACTGCGTTTATCACGATGACGCGTTCTTTCTGAAGACGCATTCCGTAATATGCATAGCGCGGATTTTGATGCAATCGACCGTTAGCTATAGATTATCGAATAGTATGAACTAGAAGAAAGAAAAACTTTTTGGTATATTATATTTTATGTATAGAGATTAGTTTGTTTTCACCGTAGTGTATTGGACTATTGGTAATTTTTGAAAAAAAAACAATTTACCGGATACAAATAAACATGTAAAAATCAGTGTTTTCAATGCGTAATTATCCGCATAAGAATATCTAACTAAGCTTCTTTTGTTATTCACATTATGAGCAATGTTGCCAACTCCTCGTTTCTAGCATTCTAGATGAGAGTAGACCTCTTCGCGTCTCCAGACAGGTAGAAAATGGTCTACAGGTGCATCTTCACTTAACTTAAATTATTCCTCCTAAAAATTAACTATCGATTTATTTGACTAAAGTATTGGTATGATTAGAGAACCATCTTGATATAACGTTTAGCAATCAGCTGAAAACGTTTTATGTGAAGAAGAAAAAAATACCACCAATTGGTGATCGGATGTCATAAACAATAATAAATTAATCAATTATTTAAATTTAAAAAAAGTGGAGAGTATACACGTATATCAGTATTAAGAGATCCATGAGAAAGTATCGATACCATACATAAAAACATACTAAAGCTTAAATATTTAAATAATAAAAAACCTAAATGTTTACAAACTAAAGTCACTTTGGAATTCAATTAATAATCCCTTAAGTAAAGGATTAAGTTTCATATTTGGAGAATTGAATGCCCTCGCATAAAATGAAAAATACCTGTCCAAAAAAAATCGTTTAAGAATGCTTTTAGTTTCGAGATATCAGAGGAGGCATATTAGCAAAATATTTTTATTACAAAACAAGACGAAATGAGTCGTACAAACCCGGGACCCCAAAAACGACTTTTCGCTTATCTGGGGACAGGTTTTAATTTATATTATAATGCAGTCGAGAGCGTACATCAAAAAGGCTGCTTTTTAAAAATTTAATTAGTTGCCAATTTAAAAGCACACGCGTCATCCACCAAAGTATTTTAGAATGTAATTTATTGTTAATCTAAATAGTTATGGTCCCAATCGTAATACTTTTGTTCGGAGGTTCCACAAGGTTCATTTTTGGGACCATATCTATTAATGCTCACAATAAATGACATCCTTAGTAGTAATCAATTCAATTAGTTTGCGTATTTAATGAAACGCCAATTGATTGTTGAATGCTTTAGCTGTCTATGAAAGTATTTAAGCTATTTCTGTGTACACCCTGCGTTTCTAAGAAGTGTCTTAGTTAAATTAATGATGTTAAAGTATTCCCGCAATTGCCAGATTATATCTAGATTTGGATGAGCTTGTCGATTAATCAAATACCAAAGTGAGAGTTGTCGGAATGTTTTTTTCTTCTTCTAATAAAAATAAAACAGTATTGAGGATTGAACTCGAACCGTTCAACAATCAATGTATTATAAAACGAGCTGAGGTATTAATCTTCGTTATATATCTCTTGTGAGCTCAGGCCATACGAATGGCAAACTTGACTGCGAATATGCCTTGAAAAATTGCAAAAATACCTTTTTACGTTTATAAAATATTACTAGCGATATCTCTGCAAATTTTCGTTAGTGTATTCTAAAAATCCATCCCTTGGGTTTGCTAAAATTTTCAGAACGAAAACTAATTTTCGTCATCACCATAAACTTCAAAAATTTCAGTTGTATTTGTGTGATAAGATTTGAATAGTGGTTATGTAAAAAAGTAGTTGAACAACACTTGGCGAATTCTTTTTGTGACGAGGTAAAAAATGTATATTAACGATCATAGCTCATAAATAAACTGGTACTTATCCCATGTAATTGAATTCGCATATCTCACCTTTTTTGTAATAACTCGTTGTAATTGAGCCTTTTTAATAAGGTAAATCAACAAGAAATGTGTAATAATAGTGTGGGATAACACGTAAGCCGAACGAAGAGGAAAAAACTGGCTCTCTTTTATAACGATGAAACAAAACAGTAATAACGTTAAATAAATAAGAAATTTATTTACGATTGCCATCATGCGATTTTAAAATTATAGTCGGTTCAATAAATACAGAACTGTGTGTATTATACATAAATGTGATCTTATTAAAAAAGACTGCACGCGAGCCTAGGCTTTAAGTAGCCAACTTCACGCCATTTTCGTATTTCGCGGACTGGGCATGCGCAGTGGGCGGTCCGCCATTTGTGTTTTTATTCAACTTTACGAGCCTGTCCGATTGTATGCTTTCGTGTAATTGGCCGAACATTTGCTTACCGATTGAAATATTTTTCTTGCTAATAACTTTTTGGCGCCCCGCGGTAAAGTTGCTCTCTCTTCGTTCGCTCGGCCAACTACGAAAATATAAATTCGCCAGATTAAGCCCAGCGTCTCCGTAATTGATTTTATAGCAGGCAAATTTTTTAGCCCTCCCAATTAATGTCTACCGTTAAACGATTTATTCAGCAACTCAGCTGCGCATTACAAATTTATCTCTACAAAAATATAAGGATATTTCTAATACATATTGTTTAGCTTTCTACACTGTTCAAAATTTCATGACCATACATGGTCTATATCGATACAAACCAAAATGGTGTTAAATATGGTTCGTTGGTCCTGTGTAAATTCAAATACTAAAATAGTGTAAATTTAACTTTCACACAGTATTAAAACAAATTTTACCTGGTGTAATTTTAACTCCTTTTCAGTGTTAAATATTATGTGTTTTTGGTCAAATTAAATCATACTACACAGAAAAAAAAGAAAAAAAAGGAAACAGAAAGTTCCTTGACGCATTATAGTATATTACCAGTGGTATTATTCCAGAAAATGGAACCTTCAACTCGCTAGAGATAATTTTTTTAGTGTGTTCTACCAACTTCAAGTATTGACAGCTATTTCCACCTATTTAAGGTTTCTTTAGTATCGAACTACTTGTAGTGTATGCCATACTTATATACTCTTCATGTAAGTCAACAGAGGCGAGATTTAAGAACATCACGAGATCCACACCGCCTTTGCCGCGATCGGTACACACTATGCAACCAGTAATGCACGGCAAATTGTTTTAATCGTTTTAACAGAGTGCTTTAGGTTGAAGTAACTCTTATTTTACAAACAACACATTTAGTAAACTGAACCATACAGCGGGTTGGTTTCACTTAAGTTTTCTGGGTTAATTTAACCAATTTAAAAAAAAATAAAAAATATGAAAAAGTAACACATGTGGTTATCATTTTCTCCTGATTTTTTGTCGAGCGCTAGAATGTCGCAGGAAACGACCTACTTTAAATATCGGATTCTATCTAGAATATGCAAAAAGGGCGAAATCTTGTCACACTGCATAAGCAGGTTACTATCTAATGAAGGCATTAGGAAATTGGTTGATTTTGTAGTAATAATATTTATTGGAGGAAATATAGGGTCTAATTGATTTAATTATAGTATAATATAATTTTATTTTATTTATTATCCATGATGGGAAATAATAAATCATTATAAAAATCGTTTGAATCATTTTTTATACAATTAAATCATTTGTTAATTTAAAGGTAAATACTCTTTTTTTTTATTATTTATTTTAAGTAAAATTACTATACTAAGTGACTAGTTTCCGATTTTTTTAAGAAGATTTGTCAAATGGGTGTCAAGCATAAATAACTACTGTGTGATTAGGATTGCAGATATGGCGGTGAAATTTTTGGAATCTTAAAACATTGTTTAAAAGATTCTATGTCAATGTTTAAACATTTTTTAACAAATTACCTGAGAAAACCCAGTGAAAATTGAAAGATTAATACATTTTTATTTTTAATATTAAATTAAAAAAACTGATTGATGTTACTATTCTCTATACCTAAAGTTAATAATTTCAAATATAATTTAATAATTTCTAAAATTTTATCAACTTTAATAATACTTAAGTTGAATTCAAATTTTAGATATAATTGTTAAATATCTCTTAAATTATCAACTTTAAGTATAGAGAATAGTAACATCCATTTTTTAATTTTCTATTTTATAAGGTAAAAACCACAGACCTACAAACAAGATGGACTGGCCTTTCCTATTCAAAATACACAATGTTTTGTTGCCAAGAACTATTTAGATTAGGGGTAAAGGGGTAAGGGGTATTTATAAACAAGTTCCCACACCAGTGGCGTTCTGTTTTTAGGGATAAATAAAAATATTAAATTGTACATTTTTTATTGTGTTTTGCAATCCTATGTAAAAATTATATTTAATATATATAAATATATAGGTATAACAAAATACTAACCTTGTCAGTTAGTGTTCCAGATGATGTAGAATCTGGCTCTTTAAATCTAAAATTTAAGTGAATTCATTTATTTATTCAGTTTCTACGCTCCTGGCAGGGTTTGTTTTGTAAATAAACTAACCTATGAAAAGAAAGTTTTAAATTCTTGGATCCAAGTCTTTTACAAACGTATCACTGCTTCACCACTCACTATTGGTATTTTTCACTATAAAATCAAATAAAAAATATTAAATGTTGTGGATTCCAAGTATCTTTTACGTAAAATATAGAAACTTCAAAGTCAAATGTGACAACTGAGGGAAAATATTTATTTTTGTTCCTGGCCACTCTTTTCAATGTAAATAAACCGGTCCATCTTGTTTGTAGGTCTGTGGTAAAAACATACAGTTCATTTTTTTTATATGGTCTCGTGTTTTTTGTTAGGTTGGTGGCTTATGCCAGTTTGATTTAGTATTTTTAGTATTAAAAATGGTACTTCTGCTAAAAAATTTAATTAAATACTTTGACACTGTCAAATTGACAATAATATTTATTATTGATAATTTACTTGTCAATTATAAATAAAAAGATAATTATGCCAAAAATAATATCAACGAATTCGAACCTAAAAGCCCTTTTGAGGGCAAAACTTCATTTTGATGAAATTATGCCAAATGCCACAATGGAAGAAAAAGTACATCGCCTTATGGACATTTTTGGAGTAAAAAAGTAACGAATTTGGTTTTATAAATATTACATCACACATTATTTTCACATTACTCAACATTTACGTTCACAAAAAATTTTAATTTCTTTTATACAGGGTGGTCCAGGATTAATCTGAAAAATTTTAATGATCGATAGAACCTGAAAAAACAATAAAAACAAACCCAAAAACATTTTTTAAAAATACACACTAACACACTAATAGCCCTTCAAAGGCAAAAAAACGTTTTTTTTTAATAACTTTTGCTCAAATTTTGTGTAGGTAAAATTTCTTACAAAAGGCCCAGCGGCGGAGATTTTGGGGGGGTTTCCCCTTTTTACCCTCATATTTTCGACGCCACTGGATTTTATTAGAAAATCATCAGATTTATTTTTATCCTTTTTCAGTCTAAAAGCAAAACTTTTATGATTATTTTTTATCAGATCAATGGTTTCGAAGATATTTCAGTTTAAAATTTCAAAAACACTGTGTACCCGGAACTTTTGTTATTATTTTAGTATTAAAAAATTATTTTTTTTCTGAACGATTGTATTGGGCCAATAAAAATTTACCAATGAAATAATGGAATAATCGCTTTCAATAGGGTGGTTTTTGGGTTGGTTTGATTTTGTATTATAATACAATTAAATTATTAATTACAGACGTTGATTGTAATCCTCAATCAACGTTACAATAAAACAACCTAAAAATATGACGGGTTCAGTAACAACTGCACGATGACTCCTGGACGCTAGTTTATTTTTAAAATATTTTATAAACTGATAACGTGGCATAATTGTTACCAAGTTACCGATTTAAAATAAAATATGATAAAATTCCGTGTACTCGGTGTTTTTGAAATTTTAAAGTCTCCGAAACCACTAATCTTATGAAAATTTAACACACAAGTTTTGCTTCTAAATTGAATAAGAAATCTGATTATTTTCCAATAAAATCCAGTGGTGTCAAAATATGGGGGTAAAAAGGGGAAACCCCCCCAAAATCTCCGCCGCTGGGCCTTTTGTAAGAAATTTTACCTAAACAAAATTTGAGCAAAAGTTATTAAAAAAAAACGTTTTTTTGCCTTTGAAGGGCTATTAGTGTGTTAGTGTGTATTTTTAAAAAATGTTTTTGGGTTTGTTTTTATTGTTTTTTCAGGCTCTATCGATCATTAAAATTTTTCAGATTAATCCTGGACCACCCTGTATAAATTCTTTTTAATTTAAAGCGAAGATTATTATCCGCTAGGAATACTTTCTCTTCTGGGCCGTAAAGCAACCTATATTTAACTACTTTTTTTATATGATTTTACTCATCCAAGCACCACGAAAGCCAAATTAATTGCATTTTTAACTACGAATTTCGACAACTCAACTTGACAACGGCACAATGTAACCTACAATAATTTATACATATATTCATAACTAGCTTAGTTTGTTTTAATCAATGCGACCAACTTGAAAACTGTATTTACCAACCAAAACCCTAAATTTGCAACGTTGCTGCAGTCCAGATAAAAAAAATGAACTTTACACTTGAAATAAAAATGTTATAAACTTTTCAAGTTAGCCTAATTTGCCCTGAATTTTCTCTGGTAATTTGTTGAAAAATGTTAAAGAATTGACAAGGAATATTTTAAACAATCTTTTAAGGTTCCAAAAACCCCACCCCCATATACAAAAACCTAATAAAAAAAAAGTTATAGGCTATTTTTGATTGACGCGCCTTTCTAAAATTTTAACGAAAAAACTATTCACTTTAGATATACAACATGGTATAGTTATAATGAACACCCTGTATTGCAGCACTATAAAATAAATATAAAATTAAAACGTTAAAAAACATAATGGTCTGTAAGGCACGATGTGGGGAAAAAAGGAAGAAAAGAGAGCAGATGAAGAATAAGAAAAAGAAGATTCGGCCGGGTCTTTTGTCCCACTAACCAGTGTCACATATTCGTATTTTATTTTAGCGTATAAACAAGGTGTTCGGAGTCCGAATTTATGTCCCATATCAGCGATTTGAATCTAAGATTTCCCATTGAAGTGTTTAAACTTTCTATATATTTACAATTAATTTTATGTACGATCCTGAACGTTGTAGTAATTGTATTTAAATGTTATTTACAATTCTCCCAGACACGAAAGGCAGTGGCACACGTGATTAATTCCGTGTCGCGTTCGCTTGTTTCTTTCGAGCTAGAGAGAGACGCAAACGTTTTTCGGAAACCTTACGACTTAATATTTCTTGGGAGGCGGTTTTTAAAACTCTTGTTGCCAAAGCAGTATTGTTTTATGACGAATATAAAGAAGTTATAAAAATGGGGTTTGGTCACAATTAATTTTTATAAAAAATTATTTGAGTACCTATACGAGGTGTGTTCAGAAAATATCGGGAATTATCGTTTTTTGAAACAAATATTTATTTATTCGTCTACATTAATGTTTTCGCCTTCAAAATAGTCCCCATTGGAAATTATGCACATGTGCCAGCTCTTCTTCCAATACTCGAAACACTTCTAAAACTCGATCTTTGGGATGGCCTTTAGTTCTTTCAGCGATGCGCTTTTAATGTCATCTATGCTTGCAAAACGACCGCCCTTTAAGGTTCTCTTTATTTTTGGGAATAGGAAAAGTCAGAGGCATGTCTGGCGAATATGGAGGCTGGGGCATCATTACAGTATTGTTTTTGGCCAAAAATTTTGTTCAAAATTTAACAATTTTAGAACAAATTTTGCTGCCACGCGTTTCATATCCAAAACATTCGACAAAATTTCATGGGATGAGCCAATCGATATACCAACATCATCAGCGACTTCTCTGATGGTTTATAACCATTTCTTCCACTTTTTCCATGTTTTTATCGGTTGTTAATGCGCTTGTGCGTTCGTCATCTTCAACGTCTTCACGGCCATCTTGGAAACTCTTATACCACTTGTAAACTCTTGTTTAACTTATAGCAGACTCACTATAGGCCTTTGTTAACATTTCACAGAATTTATTTCATTTTTTAAGCAAAATTGGATACAAATTCTTTGATTCATTTCTTTTAGCGAACGAAAAATCGCCGAGCTCATAAAACACGTCTAACCTTAGCGGCTGCCACAGACAAAGTAAACAATGAAAACAGCTAAAGTTTTCATACTTCGGGGGCATAAATACCAACATAATAAAGAAAATTTTATGACAACCGGACCCTCCGAACCCGCGAAATTTAACAATTCCCGTTATTTTTTTAACACATCTAGTACAAAAATACGAACATCCCAGAAATTACATTATATGTATATTTCTACTAATTTTTTGAAATATTTTTATTGAGAATACATCTGGAACATAAAAATGTAAAATGCCTTGGTCTAAAAATCCTGAAAATCCAGTATCAGGTAAATACAGCGGGGGGTAATATAAAATGAGAGGATATTCAGGTATATTTTTATGAACAAATAAATTCAATCACTTTAAATTAATTTGTAGCCTTTTGAGTCAATGTTAAAGCATTAAAAATAATATTACAATAAAAAATTTAGTTTATGTTTCCTTTGGAGAGACACAAGTGGTCAACACCGAGTTTTTTTGCTTATTTTTTACCAAGCAAGAAAAGAAATTGTCTCGCTGAGTGATTTTTTTAATACAATACTTATTATTATCTAAAAATTAATTAAATATTTGTGTAAAATTAATTAAATCTTTGTGTAGAGCGACATCTATAAAACAATAGAGTAATCGTAAGAATGTGAATCTGTATTACCGGCGGCATATGTCAAATAGCCGAAGAAACTATTTAATACTTTTGGATTCGTGTATTAAGATAATACAATAATTTTCACATTTAGTATTATTTCACAAGAATGGCCTTTTATTTTAACGATTGTATGACATTTCACAACTGTCAACTTAAGCCCGTGACTAAAACATGTTGCTAACTTCAGCCCTTGACTAAAACGCTATAAAGCCACAACTTGTCAATGTGTCATGGAAACATATGTACGATAATGGGTGTTTAAAGGTGGGAGTGTAAAAACAAATATAAATTGTCAACTGAGAAAATAATGTTTATTATTATTATCGTTATAAGTCTCAGTCACAACGCAAAGGTTGTAAATGTTGGTAATCTAATTATTTATTGACACATAAAAGTTGAATTTAAGAGTATATAACTTTTACATCATTTTTATTTTACCCAGGACTACTGTTTAACTATTAAAACTGTTTTCATCAAAAACAGTTAATTTTAATAACTATTGCATTTCATAGGGGCATCGACGACAGGAAGACGAAATTTGCAATTAGCAACGTAACAAAAAGGTAATGAAGAAATAGCTTTTCGAATGGATAGACAAGCAATCTTCAACGGATAAATTAATGAAAATAAATCAGAAAATGTTATGTCTTTATAAACCAACGACAATTCTGACTTTCTTAATTAACATCTTATAATTCGTTTCTATTCAAAGACTGTCAACTGCTTACTGCGGTACGTATTACGTTTCCTAACATAAGTAATATTTTAGAACTGAAACTAATATGCGATATAACAAGGCAATTTATCACGCATTTTTTTAATTTTATGAATTGCTAGGAAAAATTTTATTATTTTTTATACTCCACCCTCTTATACACCCACGAGCCGCCACTGCACTAAGTGATATTTTAAATAGACACTCGTTTTCATTAAACACTTGCTCGCAAGCTATTGTCTAAACTGCTACTATTAGAAAATTAGCACCTCTTAAAAATGATTAACACATCACACTTAATAAAATAAAGCTACATCCGTAATTCAACCAAATGGAAATCTTAAGAACAACTCGAAGAATTTAAAGCAATAGCTAAGGTGGGAAGTAGTAAATGGCAATTTTAAGGTAATTATAATTAGCTATAGCTGCAAATGCAATTAAACTAATTATTAGCGGTATGTTTATTGGTTTTGGTAGGTACTTCTTCACTTAACTTTAACCTTTAAAACATGAATTCGTGCGAAGATATTTTAGGTACTTTAAGTATTTCTGGTACTTGTTTTGGAGAGGTGTGACCATTAAGGAGACTTTCTAAATAATTGCAGGTACCATAATTATTTTTATTATTAAATTCCGATACAATTTTGCAACTCTTATAATAAATGCAAATTTACTGTAACTAATTTTAGCAATTTTTTCCTTTTATCCATATATAGGATATTTATAAAAACATTAGCATAATGTTTTCAACCAATTTATCCAATGCGTATAAAATTAGTTTGTTATCTTAATTTTAATTGAAACATTAGCCTACATTCTTAAGCAAGTAAGTTTAAAATTCCGTGTTACGCGTGAAAGGAAAAAATACGCAAAAATAGACTGACGCTCTCAAGTCGGCCTATTTTATATGCAAATTGGCGAAAAAAGTCATTTAGTCGTGAAGAAAATAAAACTCAATGTTAATTAATTTAATCTCCACCGCACAGGCTCGCAATATTACACTCCTATGGATCTAAACAAATATATTTATTTAAAAGCTTTCTAAACAGTAAAATAGTTATTTATGTCATTAGGTTAAGAAGTAAGGCTTTTTGTGCTAAGCTCAAGGTACAATTGAGCGAAGCACAAAACGGCAATTCTTGGCCGAATGGCATTCAACATTTTATCTTCAAAGCACTTTATATAGGTCAATTTAATTCAACATCAAAGCGGCCTAACCTCACTTTTTTAGAATTTCATTTATTTATTAGCTAAAGATTACATTAAATGTACAATAATTATTATTGCTTTTATAAAAGCAGCATTATTGCTTTTATAGAAGCAGTAATAGTTTGACAATACCTAGCAACATGATTTAAGTAGAAATGGATTTTTGGTATTACATTGAATTCAATTAATTGTTTAATAAATAGGTAGGTATCTAATTTCAATTTGTTTGGATTTTTATTTAAAAAATAGGTCGTTTGGAATGTTTAAGCTGTGTTTAACATTTAATTTCACTGAAAACTTAAAGCAAATTAAAACTTAAAGATAATTTAAATCGTAGAAAAAGAATCGTGCGTTTTCTTGGTTGCCTAACCCCACTTTTTGTTTTATTATTCATATTTAATTTTACAATAATTTAATGAAAAATATTAAACATTAACAGTAAAACAGACAAATTAGTGCTTATTATAAATAAATTAAACCAGTTTAGTAGATACGTTAATTTCTTAGAAAAGGATTAATTTGTCAAAACAATACCCCTAGCGAGAAAAATCGAACTAATTACTTGCCTCATAAATTTTTTTATCGGCCTAGGCCATAACAAGGTATTTCTTTATCGAATGTTGACAACAATAAAGTTTAAATTATAGAACGCGTGGAGATAAAAATATTTGTTAATTTTAACAAAATATAATATTTAACCAAAATAAATATATCTATATCCAAATTTGGTTAAGCATATCATAAATTTATTATCGATAATCCTTAATTTTGATCATAATAGGTTAATATGGAGAAATATTGCTGGGTAATTTATAAAATGTATCATCATGTAACATTTAAATCGACGTGTTGTATGACAAGAAATTATAAATTGGAAAAAAGTTCTCATCGTCGGTGTGTAGAAGAGAGGATAAGTCAAGGTGAGATAGCCGAAGATTAAAGTCTTTCCCTCTTCATTTCTGTCTGACAGAAAATCTTTTGAGTGCGAACCTCGACCTTGAGCCGGCCTATTGTGACCATTTCAAACAGCTACAGGTCAGAATTAGTCACAGATCCACTTGAAATTTGAAAAATACTTTTTGTATTTTTATTTCCTATTCAGCGGACGGTCTGCCGTATTCAAGCCTTGACAACAATGGAAGCCGGATAATTTTTTAATGTTGGGAACACATAAACCGAACATTAATTTATGGGTAAATTTAATATCAACTCAAGTGTCAGCCGATTCGATCAGATTAAGTGGTCACATAATTTAAAGGTAGGCAACTCGGCTGCATTTTTCACTCGATATGCCTCCCGATCCAATTAAATTAATTAAAAACGTCCCGACCAGAACAATTGAGATCCCAGTATTTTATTACATCTAGATTAGCCATGGACACTGCCACCGCCAAATATATATTTTATTTATTAATTAGTTTTGCTAATGACAAATATGCTGATCCCCTATCTTCACAAATTAACAAAAATTAGATACTTTATATAGTGTACCTCAGGGCACAGTGCTTGGACCTTGCTCCATCTCAAGAATTGGGTTGGTTTCTGTCAACCCCGTTTTACGCCAACCAACCAATATTGTTCAGGAACACATTTATCTAATAAACTGCGCACTATAGTGTACTCAATGGTCGCGACCAAAAAATTCGTTATTTTTCAAAACGACTTAACTTTTTTGTTTTTTGCACGATTTTATTTTGGTCTGTGATGTCTGCTAGCCCCATCCTCTGGCAATAGATATGAAGCCTACGGTTCTTCAAATAAATTTCCTACACGGTGATATGTTAAACGGTGAAAAATTTCAATAACTTCATTTAAGTAACCAATATGATTTTTTTCCAAAAGAGTACATTTAAGGCTTTTTGGTAGGCAATACACTCAGTCTTTTTAAGAACAAGAAGATAAGATGGTGAAAGATTGTTTCTTGAATAATTCTGAACAAGCGACAAGCAACAAACTTCCATTATTTTCAGAGGGGCCTAAGCAAATACCACTTTTTCAAAATGACATTTTGGTGAAAATTTGCGAAAACTAAACTTGAACCGATATTTACGTTGGTGACATGTTTTCTTTATAATGGATATGCATATAATGCAAATGTGCCATTTGTAGAATAACACTTGCTATTTGTAGAATAACAAAAAACAATAATGAACTAAAAAGTTTGACTTTGAAATGAAATATTTTGAGGAAGTTTATAAACATTTTTTCTATAAACACTTTTTAATTTTATCAAAACCCTATTAAAAAGTCTTTTAATAAAAACTGTAAAACATCAAAACATTATTAAAAACTATAAATTTTCCACTTTTAATATCTCCGAAACTATTAGCCCAAAAAGTATAAATTCTACAAAAATGTCGGAAAAATATGAAAATTGACCTGTTCAAGAATTTTTTCGAGAAAAAAAAAGCCTAATTCTGTAATGAATCTGTTCCATACTTTTGCCGGAGCACACGGTAGGTGTGGGAGGTTGGAATTTGTGCTTATGAATCCATGACTGAAACACCTATAGGCGGTGCCTTCCTTTAACGTTTGTTACCCGCGGTTACTGCCGCTTTAATTAAAAATTATTACGACTGATTTGCCACGCAAAAAGGCTTTGTACTACTGCTAACATCTTTAGTTTGCAACTATTCTTCAGTCAAGTTAGTAAAACCCATAAAACATTGAATTCGTTAATTATGCATTTTCACAAGAAGGTCAAAACGTTTTTAGTTACTTAGTTTACTTTTAGTTACTTCCACCATGTTGAAAATAGATCTCTGCTCGAGAAATCCTTTCAAGAAGTTTGTGATCCGCCATCTTGGGGCGTCCGCCATATTGTATTTAGTATGACGTCCTAATTGTTGAAAAAACTATAGTCAACAATTTTTCATCAACGTTAATCAGTTTTTGCTATTTGACTCAAGCATAATCGCGGTGGTACCTTGTTACACTTTGCACGCTACAAAATTCATTGTTGTTTGAACATTTAACTCGGTGACTGGGCAGTTTCAGCAACGATCGGATTTATTTCGACAACAATCGAACATTGTGGAGTCAACAATCATATTTCTAGCAACAAAGCAAAATATGCTCGAAAATTTTTCAGCTGAAAGGCGACAAATTAACTCGCGAAAGGAAAAAAAACTTTGTAATGTATGAACCGCGCAATTACCGATTTGTCACAGAAATTTGCTCCAAGTTATTTTATGATCCTTATGAATAATTTTACAAATTGAAAAAACTATTTAAATTTGCTATTAAAAGCTAGCTTTAATTTTATGCACAACAGTAGGAAATTCATATTTATACAGAGACCAAATGGTATTACTTGATATATCGGGACCTCCATTCTTATTGGAAAGCACTGATTAAGCAAGTTTTTCTTAGTGATAACGACTGATAAGGAAAAAAATCACAACACAACGTCCACTAACATTGAACGTTGGTCTCTAAGATTTTAAAGTGGTTTACCCTCGCATAAATTCATCATAGTTTTACAAAATTGTAGTCTTATTTTGTATGGATGGTACGTTTTTTTCTTCATAAGACTGGCTGACTTGACTTTCAGCTAATACTAGGCTAAAAGCACTAAGAGGATCTTCTTCCACACGTAACAAAATGTCAATTTTAGAGTCTTCACTTCCTTTGACATTTTCAGTCTCTCTGAACTTCCGATAAATTTTACTAAACGTAGCACAAGTAATAGGTCGAACTGGATACAATTGCAAACTTCTTGTTGTGTTCCAGTTTTATTGCTTACGAGACACATACTTCATATACTTCATTCGTATTAATACGACTGTTATAGCATCGCTCTCTCTGCAAGAAGAAGAATTTTGAATGTTGTACGTAGCGTAAATTGTGAGCTCGACCAGAAGAAAACAAGGAGGCCAATTGTTAATTATTTTGCAGTGAGAAGCAGTGAATGTTCAATAGAAATTGAAAAGATAAAGGCGCGCTTAAAGTAAAGAAAGGAGCGTAAGAGAGAAAGAGAGGAGAGAGAGAGAGGAAGAGGGGTGGCGTATGCTATAAAGTACGCTTCGTACTAAAACTCGGACTCGTTCCTTTGAGTCAAACATATTTCAACGCCAAGCCGGTGTGTTCGTACGGTATGAGATATGATCGCCACTATGGAATGTCATCTGTAATTGACAATTATAACCATACACACCGCGCCATAATAGTCGCACTTCCTACCACCTTTTAATTTCTTGATTTATAACCGACAGCGCCAAAAGTTCCATGCAAAACCTATCTGATGATAACTTCCTTCTTTTTGTGCTTCCAGGTTTCTATTTTATCAACTACAACGACTTGGTTGTTGTATGGTCTTCCAAATAAGGTCTAGCTTTAATACGATCAATTCTTCAAACAGTCGTCTGTTTGTCACTTTGACCTTAATTTTAGGTCTAGTAATTGCTACACAGTAAAAAATATTTGTTAATTTTAACCAAATTTTAACAAACCTCAAACTAATGTTAACAAATCTGATTTTTATAGCAGTGTTGCCTTCAGAAATCTGAAGAAATCCTTCTGTTGTTTGCTTTATTAACAATTATGTTTCTTTTTATTACAGGTATGATAAAGTCCAAAGCATAATTCTTTCTATAATTGGTAAGTGGTAAAAAGCTTAATTTTGTCGAAAGGACAATGCCAACGTAAATAAAACTGTTTCGAATGGATCGATTAATTTATTAAACGGCATTAAAAGGTCTCATCAACGGGCCCATCCGGTTTTTCCTATTAAGAAAATACACAACACAAAAATCGCGAAGAGGCATCGTGCATTTTAGCGGAATAAATTAAAATAACAGTGGCGTATCTAGCATCCGATAAGTATCGGACATTTGATTTTGCCCCCTCGAGAACCGAATCCCTGTACGCCACTGCATCGCGATGATGACCGCTGATCGAGCGCACCGCGCAGAAAAACAAATTCCAAACGGTAACCATGGAAACGGCGCGTCTAAAAAACCCCATTGTCGAAGGCAAACAAATTCAAAATGGCTGTAGAACAATTTAGTTTTTTGACTTTGGCTGAGCGTGATCTCGGAAATTCGGCAACGTCGCGGAGCGTGTTACACCGAAATACAACGCGTTACTGCTTCCACTGAACCGTAATTCATTAAAGATTTTGTCATTTGAAGCGAATGCTGATTGTTTTTCTATTTTTTATATGGTGTAATTTAAACCTTCAATTTTCTCAGTTTCTTTAAGAAACTTTCTTGATCCATTACTGGTAATATTCATAAAAAAATTAAACTTACACCACGCCAAAGTTTTTTGTTTTGAATGCGTTCCACCAACTTCAAATACCGACACACAGCTGTTTCGACCTATATTGGGTCTCATCAGTGTCGGGCAACTTGGTGTAGTGGAGTGTCTTCAATTTTTTCTTATGGTGTAATTTACCTAATTTAAATTTATAAAATGCTAATCCTGATAATATACAGGGTGTTTCACATTCGTGGTCCATTAGAAGTTTCTGGGGAACGGAAAAAGATATCGATTTGAAATTTTTAAAGCGCTTTTAATCTATTTAGGTCCATTTTTCTAAAATATTTTAAACAAAATGCCACTTCCGTTCAACTTTGTTATTTCAAATAGAACACCCCATATATTTTTACATTTTTAAATGCTACTTAAAATTCTTAGTCTATTCAAATCCAAGCTGAACTAAACAAGAACGCCCAGACGCGTGATAACTCGTTCCTATTGGTCGATTCTGATGGTGTGACTCGGATTGTGAGCTCTTATTGGTCGCTTCGGAGGATTGTATTTACATTTAGTCCAGCTTGGATTTGAATAGACTTTACCTAAAGTGAATAGTTTTCAAGTTATTCGCTTATAAAATTTCAAATAGATATATATTTTCCCTCCCCGGAAACTTCCAATGGACCACAAATGTTCCAACCAAATGAAAAATATCTATCTTTATAGTGGATTGCTTAGTTTACCAGTAGTTGAAGCTCTTTTAGGAAAAGTAATGGTGAAAACAATGTAGAAATAAATGTTATCTTAATGTTTAAATCATAGAGCTGTGCTCATGTCTGCTGAATTTATATAAGAGCCAGGATTTATGGTCCGGCCGGTGGACGATAACAAATCAAAAATAATCTCTAAAATAGAAGTGAAATAAACGATCGCAATATCTGAAAAACAAGTATCGATGTTTCTCTAAAATGACGATACCATCTTTCGACAAACACAGCTAGCACGATCTTATCACGTGCTTTAATCAAAAATATCTGCGGTGTTAAAAATAAATATTCGCACTGTAAGCCAAGGGAACCGACACACTTTTTCTATGGAATAGTTTTTCATATTTATATCGGAATTCGCCGACTCGATGGTATGTAGGCATATAAAATAAACCAGCATGATTTAAATCTTCCATATATCAAAGAAAAACGCTGGTACGACAAGAAAAAAAAGATCTCAAAGAGAATTCAGAGGCAAGCTACTTCTTCTGACTACTTCTGACCTTTATTTATATTTATAGATAAATTAGTCAATATTTAAATAACAAGTGGTCTCGAAATTGAGAAATACCCTATTAATTAAATCTTAGATATCTTGTGATACAATTTCCACATTTTACACGTCAAAACGATTGGATAACGTCGTATCAATCAGTTGGCACCTAACTGTTTTTGTCTGCTTAGTGAAAGTCATTAAAGCCGCCAAAAAATAACAAACTCTAAGATTAAGATTATTTTAAACGAATAACTGTTTATCATTATCGATATTCGTTGTTCGACGTCGGTCTATAATTATTTAAATAATTGCAAAATGTCATTAGTTGAAAGTAAAATAAAAAGGGTCGCAGTCAGATGCCCTGTGGAACACCATAACCATCCCAGTTGTTTATTGAAATAATTACTTATAAATTTGGAACGTTCCTACAAAGTAAAAAAATATTTGTTAATTTTAACCAAATATTAACCAGATTTAATGTAAATAAAAATTTTTAAAATTTTTACAAAATAAAATCTCATGGAACACATCTTATTTTTTTAACGGTATATTTTAATTTTGAGCTAATGCCATAAAGGAATTGAAAATATAAAAAATGCTGCAGTATGACGTTGGTTAATTGAAAGGAAAAAATGTTTTTAAATTGGCCTCATAAAGATGTCATTATGAGCGGGCAATTACAATACATTTCCCAGTAATTTGGATTGTGAATGATATTAAATGAAAAACTTGCATCAATTTAAATAAATTATTGAACAATTATTTAGATAACTATCGCATCTGATAAGGACATAAATTCCTCCGAATAGTTGTGTATCTCTTGAATGTTATTACACATTTAGGGACCACGAAATTAAAGTATGAAAAAATATGGCAGCTATCTTTTTTTGGTCGGATATTATTTTACATATTTATCGCCTGGGTTTTGCAGATTCTCAACTGTTATTCGGGCAATTTCGTCGAATTTATCGTCGAAACGAGAAAGGCAGCTCCCCAACAAAATACATAAAAGTCTTAACAAGCTTTTTTCGTGTTTACGAATATGTTTTTGTTTCACTTTACACAGGAACGCTAGTTAACATAAAATTTAATTTTAACCATAACATAAAAGTTGTTTATTTTATTGTATAGAAATGACTCTGGAAGATATCTAAAAATAACTTGCTAAACAAATTATGCAATATTTGGGCATTTATATTAGATTAATAAATAATGATTAATAATGATCGGACATTCTGAACATTCTGAATTAAGTATTTTACTGATATTTTTTATTAGTGGATGCTACTTTTCAACAAATCACATATAGCCTTATATAAATTACAATGAATTATATATACGTAAGAAAATAACTACTCACCACAGTACTGATTTTGACTGGAACTACGTGCATTCACCACAACTTCGCCGCTTGCATTGTTTTCAAGATGACTGTCGTGCAAAGGTAATTTTTTACCAACACTTGAGTTTAAACGAGGACTTGACGTTTAAACTTAATGGTTTAATACAACTAATTTTAAAAAATAAGTTGAGTTCAGTTTTGTCTTTCGTGTGTGGTGCATCGCACTTTCATCCCTGGGACATTGCTCGATAAAAAGTGTGAAACATAGCTGACTTTTACCGAGGAGGGACAAAATTGGATTCCGGGTATAGAAATATACCTGTATTTTTGGACAATATCGCAAGCTTTGACCTATTTTGTGATTTGTACAATGCATTGAGTGGATGATCCAAGATTTGGAAAATACACGTGTCATGGGTAGATGGCTTCATGAAGCTGGTCAAAGTGGTTCATTGAAACCGAGACCATTAAGGCCGTAGGCCACCAAGGAAGAAGAAGAAATTGTCAGATCTCCATGGGGATCAACAAATCTGAAGGGGCTAAGTCTGGTGACTACGCTGCCTGTGGTAAACACCTTCTTCTAAAACTTGAAAGCAGTATGTGTCGGATCTGATTTTGTCACCATTTTGATTCCAACTCATCATCTTCGACTTTTTTGTCTTTTTTGACGTGCTCTACTATTAATTTGTAGATCTATTCATTGGCTTAAATTCAATGGTAATCAAATTGCATTATTTAACATATACATAATGGAAAATGAAAGTACCTATTGAAATAGTGATTAACTTTTGTTGTTTTTTAATTACAAATACTTTCATTAGGTTACGTTACGATAATAAACTATAATAGGCCTCATTTGCTATTGTAATTGCTATTGTAAAAGTGTCGCTATATAATTAAAGAACCACTTTATTTTTATTTATATAAGTGTTTAAATAAATGAAGTTTAAATTAACTAGGCATATCGACTGTTTGGTCGAATGATTTCAATTAGTACAATACCTATCTTTTGTACTTTTTATGGTATTATTAAATTTTACATTTACTTTATATCATTCTAGAAATCGACTAAATCAAATTAAATTCTGTCGGTCGTAGCCCGAATCCCGTCAGTATCAGAACGATTAATAAAAAAAATCGTACGCAACAAAGAAAAGGGTCAATTAACTCTGATGACTGTTCCTTAACAATTAAAATGTAACTTTAATTTTGACCCCACGTTCGCGTCGAATTTATCGGCGTACGTTTGGAAAAATAAATGTCGAACGCTGCCCAGGCGATGTAGGCGAATTTCGTCCAGCTGTGCATCCTTTCCAACCGTGGTCTTATTTTAACAAGCTACACACAATATAATAAAAAGGTGACTAAGCAACTTTCGAACGGCTCGTTGTGCGTACAAGTTCGAACCAGACGGAGCTGGTCGAGAGGAAAAATTTCGAACACGACAGCACCGAGTTATACTTTACGATTTATTTTGTTCAGAAGTTGCCGTCCAAAAGCCGTTTCAAAGTTAAAATGTTTAATAAACGCAATATTGTAGCCACGCCAAATGACTTGCATATGCTGCGATACTTTGTACTGCACTTACACGCAGTGTGATTGGTATCATTTTTGAACTGCGATATTTATTTTGATATTTTCTCAAGCCTTAATACGAATCGAAAATGCCCCGTTACAAAAACATCTTCAAATGAAGAATTTATATTCTTTTGAATGAGAAGAGGAATATTTACACATCCGTTTCGGATTAATAAGAGTGCCATTGTGATTTGATTTTGGTGTCTATCTATTCATGGGTGTTTTGATAATTTGACACCGGCTAGATTTGTTTTTTAATAAGTTCATACACAGTAAAAATGTATTTGTTAATTTTAATCCAGGTCCACATAACTTTATGTTAAGCTTACCACCAACTGTAATCTGTTAACTAATTGAGTTTGTAATAATTATAATTATTATAACACACATTTGTAGATTTTTCCCGTCAATAATTCAATCATAATTCTTGTAATTTTCAAAAAGGACCTTATTTTTACAAACCTTTTTGTGCTAAGACTTTTTTAAAAAACATTTTTAAAGCGACTCTCTTCATAAAATCAGTTTTATTGTAAAAAGTAAATATTGCAAACAAATATTTTTGTGCATTATAATGTAGTAATAATTTACGTGAAAATTGTAAACATTTCAATTCAGTAAAAATTATAAAACAAATAAGTCGTCTAAATTTAAACAGCGTTATGCATTGATTTAGAAAGTCTTCACTCAACGGTGAAAAAAACAAAAACGGGTATTATAAATATATAATATTATGTTGCCATGAATTCGTAGATATATTTTGTCGTTTACTATTTGAAAATGCAATTGTCGGACTTTTTTAGAGGACTCAAATATAAAAATGTTTGATTTTAAGGTTATGTTTGTTCAACAATTTTTTTTGGCAGTTCTTTCCATTATTTTAACCTGTTATTATAATGACTTCCCTAATTTAATGGAGTAACTTAAAGAAGGTTGGTAAGAAATGTCATTTATGGGTACATATTGTATCTATTATAAATCTTTGTTTTCAAAATGGTATTTTTCCGGATAGTCTAAAGTTGGCTATTGTCAGGGTTTTGCATTAAAAAGGTCCTGAAACTGATGTTAAAAACTATAGACCTATTTCTTTATTATATATTTTTTCAAAAATTTTAGAAATATCAATATGTACAAGATTACTAAAATATTGTAATAAACATTCCATAATTTCTAAACATCAATATGGTTTTATTAAAGGTAGTAATCGGAATTAGCAATTTTCAATTTTATTGATAGAATCATAGACCTTTGGAATAGCAAAACCCTGTCAGTATCTGCCTTTTTTTGACTTATTAAAGCCTTTGATACTATGGATAAACAACTATTGATGTTAAAATAAGAAAGATATCTGACCAACAAATAGTGAAAATATCTTCGGAAAATGGTTTGGAGTTTTCTTCCAATACAGTGGATTAAAAAAAAGGAGTTCCTCAGGGTTCAATTCTTGGCCCTCTTCTGTTTATCTTATATGTAAATGATTTGCCTCAATGTCATGATAATATTTTTATGTATGCAAATGATACTACTGCAATTTTTAAATCTTCCACAATAGATTATTTAATATCTAACATTGTTTTAACACAAGAAAATATATTTCAGTGGTTTCAAGACAACGGCCTCAAGTTAAATGTAGGCAAAACACAGTATATTAAGTTTGGAAATTAAGTACCTCAATTAAATTTTTAGGCGTTACTTTGGACAATAAATTGTTGTAAAATCAAACAGATAATGTTTTAAAGAAAATCAATAAGTATCTTTACTTACTCCTTAATTTAAGATTTATTGTTCCAAAAGTGGCACTATTAAATATATATTATGCTTTTGTTTATTCAAATTTAAAATATGGAATAATTTTTTGGGGGAATTCATCCCATACCAAAAATTTGTTTACTTTTCAGAAAAAAATTATAAGATGTATTTTTAATTTGGAATTTAATGAGTCCTGTAAGCAAACATTTAAAAAACAAAACTTACTTACGCTACCACTTTAACTTTAATTTTTTACAAAAAAAACTTGTTTCTTTTTAAACACTAGAGAACATTCATATTTTACTAGAAAAAAAGATTTGGCACTTATTACTCAAACCAGGTGCATTCAATTTTCTTCAAAAAATATTCTTAAGTCAATTTTGTTAAACTCAATGATTTGGGAGTTCTGAGACAAAAACTCGCTTAGAAAAAAAAACCTAAAATTGCGATGATAGGCCTCTTAATATTAATATTATGGACTCAAACTTTCACCATAATTATTTTTTGTCACCACAAACAATATTTTCGATATACTTTCCAAAAAAAAATAGTCGATTTTTTTGGCCCATGTATTGTTTTTTGACGTGTTCAACATTGTAAACATTGCAATATTTTGAACTAATAAAGTAAGTGTGGTCCAAACAAAAGTTAATTACCGGAATAAAAAACAAATAAATATTGTCGAGGTTTAAATGATTTATTTCTTGTAAGTAAAAGTCCCGATTGTGGTGGTTCGGAGATTAATTAATTAGGCGCTCCATAAATAATCGGTTAATTTCGATAAGTTTGTTTTTGGTAGCATTTAAGAGCAGCGTGAAACAATGTAAGTAAGAGAAAGAAACCAGTTTTTATCTGGAAAATACATCTTGCTCTCTCGGTATTAAACACAAAAACGAACAAAAAAACGTCCCAGCAACAACATACAGATTGTTCGAAAAATTGGTCCCTTTATCATTGACAGATACTAATACTTGCCCGTGCCTATCTTTGTGGGCATCCGTCCGTTACCAAAGACAATAACTAACTAACGGTTAGGATCAGATAAAGTGCGATACATTTCAGGCATTCCTATGATTCCCCGATCAATCGCCCAGGGCCGGTCTACATTCTATACCCTACCAAATCAACTACCACCGGTCAAACATCAATTATAACATCGATTTCCAATGAAAAGATATCCGAACCTTCGAGCGCAACCAACCAGTCTGACTTTATTCACCAATTCATGTATTCATATCACAAAGATCTAAACTGTAACTTTAACTCTTAGCTGTCATATTTTACCAGGATTTTCTTATAAAAAAAAGCTTTGTTCCAATCAGAATCATAAATTACTCAGCAATCAGATAATTAGATGTGGGTGAATCTCGTGATATTTAATTTATAACCATTTATGTAGGTGTTAGCAAAAATCGATTCTATCCTCCGTGAATCTGTTTTTGCTTTAAATTTTATGCAACGGATGGCGCTTTAATCATTTTAAATAAGCAAAAACCACCACGTGACCACGTACGGAACGCAGTCTTTTGAAAATTTGGCATTTAAGGCTTTTCAGGTTATGTATCTGTCAAAGTATAGTCGAACGAAAGAAATAATATTATGTTTAGGCGTTAAAAATGTATAAATCTTTATAACATTACAATAACAATGGATGGTTTAAGAATTTAAGAATATAAATACTGCATTTAATGAAATTCTAAAGTGTTTGGTGCCAAATAAGTAATATGTTTGTGCATTTGGTCCAAATATCTGGTTTTCTCCATAAAATAATTTTAACTAAACAGCATTTATTAAAAAAATCTAGCTTCTCTATTATGGAATAAGAATATCTGTTTTAAAGGTAGGTTAATATATTATAACGAAAATATCATCTTATTTTGTAATTTTAAGGTTAGAAAAATTTATTTTGACCAAAATAAATAAGTATTTTGGATTATTTAAAAGACTGTATAATATGGTATTTAATAATGTGGTAGTTTTTCTTATCCAGCTTAAAGTGTACCTACATAAAGTTTTGTCAATACAAATAGTTAAAAAGCTTCGACTGAACTTGATCTACATCGAAAAATCATTATAACTTTAAAATTTTTAATAAATCACATGTCATGGGAGTATTAAATATTTTCACATTGCAAGTTTCTCCAAAAATTGTTTGTTTTCTTATAATCTAACTTAAAGTAGGTATGCCGAGAGGTATGCACAGGTTTTGTCATTAGAAGTATAAAAGCTTCAATTTTTTTTAACCATATATTTATTTATGACCATATTAACACACTCTTCCAAATCATCCACTTATTTATTTTGGTCAAAATAGATTTTTCTAACCTTAAAATACAAAATTAGATGATATTTTTTGTTCTAATCACAGGTGGTCTGTGGTTCTAATACATTAACCTACCTTTGATACAGATATTCTTATTTCATAATAGAGAAGTTGGATTTTTTAAAATAAATGCTGTTTAGTTAAAACTATTTTAGGGAGAAATGTAGACCCAATGCAAAAAAATATCACTTATATTCCACCTTACACTTTGGAATTTCATTAAATGCAGTATTTATATTCCTAAATTCTTAAACCAACCATTGTTATTGTGATACTATAAAGATTTATTAACTTTTAACGCTTAAACATAAGCGGTAACACTATAAATATTATTTCTTTCATTGACTATACTTTGACAGATACAAAACCTGAAATGCCTTAAATGCCAAATTTTCAAAAGACTGCGTTCCGTACGTGGTCACGTGGTGGGACTTTGAGGTGTGGAGCATAGTACATCGTTTCTAAACATTTAGATGGTTCTGGCTAAATCTTGGCCAACCCAGGGACACACTATATACTTAAAAATTGCAAGGTTACCTTCAACTAATAATAGTGTAAAAAGAATGCAAAAGCCCTCAAACGAACCAATTAACGCAAGAACGTCCAAGAAAATAACTCGTATTAACGAAATTTATCAATTAAAATTAATACACTTTGGTAATCCATGCTCCAGGCGAAGTTGTTTATTTTAAAATTACACATATTCGTTATAATTTATCGGTGGAAAGCATTGTCTCATATAGATATTACAAGCATTAATTTACCATGTTCAAGGCCAGTGTGCATATTGTAATCTCAATTATGATTACGAAATTATGTTAAGTCCCATTGTCTACATAAATATTGCCCTAGAGATGCCAACCAACATGTTATTATAGGCTTGTATAAAATAATTTACAGGCGTTTACATCAGGAATTTATTATTAGGTATTCCTAAAAAAATTTAAATTGACAGGGCTATACAGAATAAACCAGGTAGTGTACCTATTTTTTATGTGCAAAAAGTTTTTATATTTTGCCGGAAGAAGAAGAATGAGAACAGAAGTTGATAATCAAAATGAAAACTTTAATGCACTTTTTTACAGGGAAAATAAAAGTAAAAAAAATATTTGTTCTTGCCTATTCGATAACTCGATATTTTGTTTTTTTGCTCTTCGCCCAAAATATCGTAGAATATGTCCGAACAAATATCCTGTTAAAAGCGGAGCTCATAATTTCAATTTTAAGAGGTCCTTCATCGATTCTGAAGTTTTGCCACTTAAATAGCACAGAAAACTGACTGTTTTACCTTATTTATTCTTGCACCCTAGGACCACAAAAAAGTTTTAGGCGAACTTTTTGTATCGTCAATATTCTAAAAGAACAGGCGTATAAAGTCATCATTTTTGTATTATTAACTTTTTGTTAGTGAAATATTAATGTTAGCACAAAAAGTCAATAGAGAATTATAAAAAAAATGAATTTTCGGAAAAATTGTCCTAGTAAAATTTGATGTACTGTCAACCATTAAAATTTACAGACTTATTTAAGCTTATTTCGATGTTTTTTTTAAGTAAATCAGATAAACAATTGACAATAGATACAAAATTTTATAAGAATTTCATGTCTTATTCCATTGTTTACAGTGAATTATCGCTTAAAATACTAATAATAATATCTTACTAACTATTATCGTACAAAAAATTCTGAATCTGTAATTATTATATGCTAACATTAATATTTCACTAACAAAAAGTTAATAATACAAAAATGATGACTTTAAACGCCTGTAACTTTTAGAATATTGACGACAAAAAAAATTCGCCTAAAACTTTTTTGAGGTCCATCAGACAGGCAAAAAAATTGCCATTTGACTTTTTCGTCTAACTTCAATGGTTTAGCTGAAAAAGACAAAAAACGTAACATTTTAAATTTAAAGCTCTGTAAAAAAATCAAATAATGAAAATTTTTTTGTCCAAATTTAATGCCATTTTAAAGTCATGGATTTCATGAAAAAAAATTCTTCCTACACTGAAAGAAATATATACTAAAGTTAAATAAAAAAATAATTAGGGCAAATATATTTTATGTTTCATATATAGACTACCACATACATTGCTAAAACAAATATATTCGTTTGGTTAGCAGCCTATTGCTGCCCTAGCAATATAAATGGTGTTTCTAGCAATATTTTTTTGCTGTAATTCACTTATAGTTTACATTTTATAGTAAGGGTAAGTTTATTTTTATTTAGATCTAACATATCTTCTTTACAATAAATGTATTACAAAATTTACCATACATTCATAATAAACAGTAGTATAAATGTGTAAAGCACTAGTATAAAATTTTTAGTATAAATTTGTATTTACTTTTAGCAACAAATTTCTTTCAGTGTAGGTTGCAAGAATAAATAAGGTAAAAAAGTCAGTTTTCTGTGTTATTTAAGCGGAAAAACTTCGATGAAGGACCTCTTAAAATTGAAATTATGAGCTCCGCTTTTAACATAATATTTGTTCGCAAATAATCTACGATATTTTGGGTGGAGAGAAAGAAAAAAAAATATCTAGTTTTTTTGGCACACCCTAGTGTTTAATTTAACTACTTTATTAACCTCTCGGTAATTTATAACTTTTTGGTTTTGGTTTAAATTTGGTTAATGTAATATATTATAGCTAATAATTACCAAAATTAGTTAGATTAAAGTAACGTAAAAAAAATTCCCGCTGATCAAACGTTCTGATTTTTGTTGCATTTTTATAAAACGCATCTGTTCTGTGATAGATAAATAATTTCTTTTAGACTCCATTATCACAGAAAACTCACAACCTATACATTTATATATAAAGCTATTTTGAGAATAATTTTTCTATGCAGTTAACAATGAAAACTGCAAAACTATCACTAAATATATTTGATAAAATATAACTTGTTGGTTAAAAAATATATCCAAATTAACCAAAGCTGTGGTTAATTTACCAAAAAGTTATATCAAAAGTTAAACCAAACCAAAATATGCCTCCATTAAACCAAGGTTAAACTTAGAAGTTAATATAACGTTATCTAACTAAAATAATCAACTTTTGAACTTATAATAAGTAACATTACTAACTAGTTAAATATTTGGTTTATTTATGTCAATTTAAACTCTTAAAATAACCTTAAGGTAAGTTTAGGTTATTTCAAGAGTTTAAATTGACTATAAATAAAGCAAATATTTTACTAGTTAGTAATATTACCAATAGGTTTCTTTTATTAATTAAATTATACTAAAAAATATCCTTTGAAAGTGTAAAAATTAATGTTTTATCATAATACACAAATTTACATCGGATTTAAACGGTTGTTAGTCCATTTTTAAGGGATACATTAAGACTTACACAGGAAACTTTGACAAATAAATCATTTTTAGATAATAATAAGTATTTGTCGTGGAAAAAGTATAGTATGCAACTCTTTTATAGACACTCGTTTAATTAAACACTCGCTTGCAGGCTCTCTTGTGCCAAATTTAAATTCGTGACTAAAATGGCGTTTATCAGACTTGATACATAATACACCCACTATAAAACGATGTTGTCCCGATGTTTCGGGCATGACAGTCAAATTGACTGAGTCAATAGATCACCGATTTTGTTCTGCACTTGCGCTTTGATAGAAAGATTATACCCTCGAGGGGCATTGCTGCATATGAAAAACCGATTACCGACTCCGACCGATGCAAAACGTCAAAAGTGCACGCCAGTGCAGTAGACTTGTTTTATAATAGGTAATAAAACATTAATAACGAATATTTTAATCCTTTGCTGTTGAAGGATTTATGACGTTTTCTCTGGGGGGTTCCACAAGGCGTCTATTTGGGGCCGTCCAGTTTTTTTGGCATTACAAACTGTTAGTTTCTTGGAATGCCATATAAGATGCTATTACTTTTTTTATTAATTTTTATTAATAATAATAGTTTTCTTGAGTGCCACAACCTTTCTTTTTATGCAGTGACTGGCAATATGCATTATTACATTTGAAAAAAAAATAGTACTGGATATATAAGTAAATGTTTAGGGTAAGAATTTAATCCATGTCACTGGGTTTTTTGGAAATCAAATGTGAACGACAAAATAAAACAAATTCCTTTCAATGCATTTCCACAAAAAACCTGGCCATTATTTGCAAGCAATTTGTTTTCGAATCCAAAAAAAAATGTTAAATTTAATTATAACGTGGCTTCAACTACCCATTGACGAACGTCACTTTGCCTCAAGATGGAGATTTTATTCAGAATGCTAAACGCATCGGACATGCTACAAGTTATGGACACATAACGCCGCGGGCTTTTTTATATTTTTTTCCGCGCGCCGTACTTACGAATTTTATTTCGGCCGATTACCACTCATCTGTTCAAAGCTCACTGCTATGTGTTCACACGAATTATATTTTTATTTTCAATAAATTTTATACGCTACGTGATGCGAAAATTCGGACGAAAAACCCCATATTACGACCCATTTATAACAAGCATCGAATTACGTTATTATATGGTGTCAAAAGGGGCCGTACCAGTGCTATCGGTGCAACGAAAAACGCTCTTTTCAGTCCAGAATGACAATTAAAAATAACGGTTTTTATAGCAGTAAGAAATAAAATAGAACCTCTAGTTTGTAATTATAACAAACATTTAGATTTAATCCTGTCAATAATTCAACCATTATTCTTGTAATTTTCAAAAAGGACCTTATTTTTACAAACCTTTTTGTAGACCCAGTAACAAAAGTATTTGTTGGAAATTGGGAACTTAAATGAAAAGCTTTTTGACAAGAAATGTTGCTTTATTAATTAATTTCCTAAACAAAAAAATTATCACACACCTACATAAATGAACACAAAAATAACATACTGTACTGTGGTACATAAACTTTTAAATTCAAATTTGGCGCTCTTTTAACCAAGAAAAATTTAAATAATACACTAAAAACAATATTATAGTTTTAAGTTATTTTATGTTTTAAAAAACTATTGAGTTTTTTAATTTCACTTCTTTGTATTGGAACGTAGAAATGTTAGTGGGATTTGTTTATGTCTTTCGCAAGTAATGATAAACACTTGTTATTTTTGCACGACTTTATTTACCTAATTCGCATATTGGTCTTGTCGTTTATCATTGCTAGTTTATTGGGTCTTAATCATTTTAATTTCGGTATTTTGAGTGATTTTTGGTAATAATATTGGCAACTTCATTGTCCAGGAACCACCAAAAATCCTTTAACACACACAGAGGCCAACTTAACGGCTTGTGCGGGTTAGGGGTAGGAACGGACCGTTGGCTTAAAGTCCCCTCCGAAGGACCTAAATACACAATTGGACAAACAAAATAAAGAAACCATACCAATGGGGAATTCTATCCCACAACCTCTGAGATTGTAGTCGAAGCGCTGACCACTACTCCACCGTCAGCTAAATTTTACTCTAGAATGTCTACAGATTAGATAAATGATTTTTTAATTAATTATATGCAAAAATTGTTTGAAATTAACAACAAATCATATTATAATACAAACTAAAACTTTTTTGAATACTAATAAGTTATTTAACATAGTAGTTTTGATTAATTACAGCTGTTTTAAATGCAAAATGTTTTATTTTTACAATTAATTTATGCTTTAAAATCCTTCAAGCTTATGTTACTTAAAGTAGTATTAATTTATTTAATTTTCTGTATTAATTAAGTGTTTTAAATGCAAAATAATATGGAAAAAAAGGCTAAGTAAACATGTAGGTACACTTTCGATTTTTTTAATGCTAATATGGGCTAATTATGTATACAATCAATTAATTATTGTGAAAAATTATTGTAATTGATTAAAAACATTTTAATATTTTTATGTTCTTTGTCTGATTAATTAATGATATCATTTTAGCGTAAATTTAATTTAAGTAACTTTTTCTATATAGATTAAATTTTTGTGGGCAGTACCTAATAAAAATACATTTGTTCAAATTAATTGAAAGTAACTTGTAATAAATGAGATAAAACTAAAATAGAAAGCTGTTATTGTCCTGGACAGGAAATAATAGTGTAATTAATAAACCTTATCTAAAAAGTATCAAAATAAATTGAATTCGTTTTTTAATAGTTATTATATTAGCTTAATTAAATTAAACTTCTTTTCTAAACATGGAAAGATATCTTTAACAAAGAATATCAAATTAAAGGGGCCAAAAATGATACCTTGTGGAACTCCAAGTAGTTTTAGTTCGGACGTATTGTGGCCTTCACATTTGGGATCCCTAATATTGACTAGCGTTTTAATTGGCGGCATTTTCGTTTCAAAAAGTTGATCTGATTGGCCGAGCGATTATTTACTCTCGAATTAATTTTAATTTTGGTACACGAGTCGACAGTTCGTTCAATTGAAAAAAACAAGACGGATTATATGACGTGAATTTTATAAGATCTAGTGTTGCCTAAAAGGAGGAATGCTACTCGAAAAAAATACAAAAGGGAAGAATTTTGTTGCATAATATGACAAATGATGTCTTCAAATAAAATTTATATGACCGTTCAGCCGGTCGAGGCGAATTAATAATCCAAAAGTTTTGAAGTGGGATGGCGTACAGTACAAGATGAAAAAACGAAGCATAACCAGTAGAACTAATTTTTATATTAGAATACAAAACGTTATTTAAATTAATAGATGAGAAGTTGGTTATCTCGCATAACAATCTCACTTCTTCACTGTAGACTGAAGCAGTAATTGAAATATGATTTTGCTGCTGGTTATGAGACATATGAAATTAAACTTAAGTCTAGATTTACCTTTAAATTTTGCACTTAAAACTCACTCATAAAATATCAAATTAATTGGTGTTTTTAGTAAGTATTCCCAAAATAGTTATCTCCTTTTATTAATGAGAAGAAACTGATATTTAACTATTTGTGGATCTCCCACAAAGTATTTAAAAAAAATCGATTTTGTATAGTATTAATGAAACCTTATTATTGGCCAAAACTTCTGAGAAGATATACATTGCTTTAACGATTCCCAGTATAAATTGTTAAGCCATTATTATAGAGATTGTGAAGGAAGAGAAAGAGAAGAAAAAAATTGAATTCCTGAATTTGGTGTGCATAAAGAATTAATTTTATTACAATTTAAGTTCCTGTTAATCATTGCAAACACAACGGTTCAGTGGTTGAAGCATGTAATCTCTCTCTATGGGTAGAGACCAAGTTGATAATCTACTAAAGTAATTTTAAGTAGCATTTCGTGTATCAACCGCTTTATCAAATATTTATTGGAATCTTTTTATCGAATACATTATTTTAATCGGCGATTTTGAAGTTTTTATGAACGTACAAGAAAGACTACTTTAGATTTATATTACCTGTTTCATTATGAAATTCGTCTGCAATGCCAAATTAACAAACCATCTCCACGCCAATTATTGTAGCTGAATGGTCAACATTTTGGATTAACATGGCCATTAAGTCCACATGGTGAAAGCATTTTTAATCAAAGACATTTTTTTTAACCCCAACCAAAACTATGTTTTAATGATGATTATTGGGAAATGACTCTTGACAACACCACGCTGGAAAATGTTACATGATACAAGTGATTAAACTTGATCGAGAAAACCAGAAATAACCAGGAGGACTAGCTTATCTTGGGCTGTTTTTTAAGCTCAGGTACATAATCAGAGACAAAAATATACTCAACAAGGAAGTCTATGATATGCAAGTAGTATATTACAACCCATAAACAGGAAAGGTCAATGCTAGACGTGATCAAAATGGAGATGGGCAGAACACATACCCCTCGGTATGATCGGAATGGACCAAAAAGATCCAATGGAGACCAAGAGACTCAAAAGAGAAGTGTAAACAGCATGAGGGGAATAATAGACACAGTATTGGACAAACAGGCTGAAGATGATGAGGACACTAAATTAATGAAAATGTTCAGGTTTAGTTTAAGTTATTTCTTAGTCTATAGAAAAGTTTACTTCTCATGATTCAATAAAGATTCTTTAGATTAAAGTAAACTATGTGAATAAAAATTTTTGTTTTTTGTTTAAATTTAATTACAGCTGAAATGGGCGTAATTAAAAAACAATAAAAGATACATACCTATATGTTAAAGTAAAGAAAATAAGCTTTTGATAAAATGGTTCCTGGGTGTTCCATTAATGGGGTTTTTATGTTATTAGTTATTTTATTGCTTTTAATTATGACTTAAAGTTATGTTATGTGCGAAATATTACATATATGTATGTGAATTATTTAAAAAACGCACTAAAGTATTTGCAATATCAATTTTTATACCTTTATACAATCAAATAATAATTCTCTCCAAGAATGATTAAAAAAGTAGTTCCACAAGGAGCCTTTTTGGGGCCCTTTCAGTCTTGCCTTTAAACTAATGACATTCTTCCTGATTAATAATAACAAGGTTTTATCGTTGTTTGGATTATAATTGAAATTGATATAATTGCTCAATTAAAATTGACAAGCATAGAACTGGCGCACTTTCAAATTAAACAATTGCAGACTTTTGAAGGTTGCGTTTTTTGCTTTAATTTCCTTGAATTCAAAAAAAATCGCGAACATTATTAAATTGATTTATGTTTTACACCTCACACTGGTCATTAATAATCCTTAATAGTATTTTAATTATGTCGCGGTTTAGAAAGAAGTTAATAGGAATTAAATCGGAACTTCTCGGCGGCCAAAACGCATTTCTCGTGCACCATCCCGCGTAATTACTCAAAATTAAAGTGTGTTTGACATAAATTATAGGAAACATCAACAAAAGCCTTGCGCAGAAAATAAATTTAATTTTGTATGGTATGTGCGGCCATCAGCCGTCATCAGACAGAGGAGAAAATGAGTGCACAATTAATATCAATTTAGCACACACAACAATTGTAACTAACTAAATTATGTTTTATGAAGCTGTTTATCATCGACAATTAGGATTTTTTAAACAATCAAGATGCACTTGTAACCATGTAATTAACTTTTCATTATTATTACTTTTTATATTGAGTTTACCGCTCCAGACTAAGTCGCTCCCACCCTTAAAATGAGTGTGGTTATCCTAATAATTAATAAAGGGCACTGTATTACAATATCAATAATTAGCCTATATTGAAAATATATAAATACGTGGGTTTGTATATGATTGCATTGCGATAAGTCTTACATTCTAAAGGTGGAATATTTTAACAAATCGTTTACCGTTTTTGTTAGAACGTTTCCTATAATCAATGTATTAAGCATTCAAGAAACAATGAGTATTTAATTGAATATTATAATTATAATTTTTTTTCTATGTTAACGCTAATAAATAAGGCGCTTGAGACTCATTTGTTAGTGATCAACGTATAATTATTATGTTGCGCTATCGCGAACTCCAATCAATATTCATAAATAAATAAATCGAGAATAATAAAAGATTTTATCTTATTCAGTGCTAGTATAGTTCTTGTTGGGAAATGAATATAAATATTAAATCTAGCTACGTGAATGTTATACAAAGATTTTATTAAAATTAATGCACAATTTTTTATTTAAAGTATACTTCTATGAATGGATATCTTTTTTAGTTTTTTTTATTTGTAAATGTATGATTTTTTTCCAATTTATAAATGTAGTTTTAATAAATTTATAATTACGCAACTTTTCTATAACTTGACCGACATGTCGCGACATTTAAATTAAAAAAAATCCCTGTAGAACCAAATTTTAAGCTTTTTACCTAAATTTTACTACAATTTCGATTATTAAATTAATAAATTAATTATTCTTTAATAAACTACACCGATTAATACAATCAATATGCAATACTAAAACCGGTACTACAGGCTCCTATCTACAAATTAATTAGTACTAAATGATGTGAAATATAGAAAACTAACTGACTTCCATAACTTATTTATTTATAATTGGTGATTTATATTGGGTCTATAAATTTTATTATCACAAAGTTTCGTAAAATCTTTTCATCGAACCCATTCAAAAGGCGATAGAAAGTGAACTAGAATTTTTCGCTTATCAAAATAAAAATACTAATTAATATGACAACTCGCACCGCAACCGTAATTTTCAACCAGACGCTGATTTTTTTCGATATATTTTCAAACCGGTTTTGTCCGCGTTATCTAATGTTCATCTATTTCAATAATAAAGTTATCCTATTGCAAAATACTTATGGCCAGTTTCTTGGACCTTTCAAATAAGATATTAGGTACTTGCTCAATTAAAAACTAGCCACCTGTTTTTGCTCAAGATTAAATTTACTATAAACTTAGGGTGGCTAGTTGTCCAGTATAATATAATAATTGTTTTTTATTTGCCCTTACAATCTACAAGTAATATTTTAACTGAACAACAACACAAATAAAAATGATTTGACTTTCCTGAAACATAAAGCTCGTGATCAGGCCTACAATTTCTTAGAGCAAATCTATTATGATGATAAATTAAAATGAGACATGATTTATTTATTCAGCATACTGGCGCTTAGCATTCTTACAATCACCGGACCAACTTGATCCACAAAGGCGTATCAAGCATTTTGACCATAAAAATAAATTTATATTAGTTAAAAATAAAATGTTAGAAGGAATTTTAGTTCTATAATATATATATAGTTTCTATAGTAGCACATTTCAGCTGAGTTATTTTTTGTTATTGTGGTGGTACGCCCATGGTTTCAGGTGGCCAGACGGGTTAAACAGGTCAAGGATATAACTCGTTGGGTTGGTAACAATGCGTCCATGGGATACCCGTGATGGTAAACTTCGATTATTTATAATCATATATACATAACTTATGGGTATGTGCTTAGCAATAATAACGCATTAAATCATACGTCTTCCTTTAACAATGTGGTGTTTGATTGCCCGCCCTCTGCGACAAATTTCTCTGTTCCTTATTGCGCGAAATTATTAATTTGACAGAGAACACGGTTTTCCATGTTTACTGGACATTTCAGTGGTTTTCTTTATGTCCTCTGCAATACCATGGAAATAAATTGCACGTTATTTGTTATTCTTGTAAAATATTATTGGGTATGCCAAATTCAGAAACGATATCTGTTTTTAAATCTAAAAAATGCCTAGTAATTTTTGTATAAATCATAGAGGGTCATGGAAGCTTTTCGAGTACTATAATACTATAGTACTCGAATATATAATATATACAATATTGTAAGGAAAATCTACTACTCATTGATTATATTATAATCAATGAGTAGTAGATTTTCCTTACAATATTGTATTTAACTCAAAGATAATAAAGAAAGTGAAGAAAACGAAAACGTATATATGGGTGATTCTACAAAACTTTGGCAACTTTTGACCTCATTTTGTTTATATGGTTTTCGGAGAAAATTAAACAGTATTTTGTTATGAGAACATAGACAATATAATAAATATACTGTTCCAGACCGGGCCAGTCACTTTTTCAAACAGTTTCTGAAATATCTGTTTTCTAAATTTGAATGCAAAGGAAGTGACGAGGATACCAGGGTACTAATTAAATACATAATGTATTGGAAAATATAAGATTTATTGCAACTTTGAGCATATTATACATTAAATATCTTAAAATCAAATAATACCACACATCAGTGGCGGCTGGTGGATTTTGGGTAAACCAATATCCCAATTATTAGATATGGGACCCACACCAAATTTATATGAGTTTATAATGACATTAAATAAACAAGTTCTGCGCAAGCAGAATTTAAATTGAAGTTTGCCAAAAAAAGATAACCGAAACATCGAACATGGAACTGACGACACGGTACTGATGAATGGGATACAAATTTGAGATTATTATTCGGAATTAAGTATTTTACTGATATTTTTTATTAGTGGATGCTACTTATCAACAAATCACATATAGCCTTAAATAAATTACAATTAAATATATATACGTAAGAAAATAACTATTTTGACTGGAACTATACGTGTATTCACCACAACTTCGCCGCTTGCATTGTTTTCAAGATGACTGTCGTGCAAAGGGCGGGCTCTGTAAGTAATTTTTTACCAACACTTAAGTTAAAACGAGGACTTGACGTTTAAACTTTAATATTTCCCAGGAATTTTGAATTTTAACATTGGACACAGAACTGACGGGTAAAAGTGGGTACAAAGATTATCAATTTTTTAAAAATTGCTTTTATGCGAATCTATGATAAAATATGAAAAATACATTATTTAATGTTTTATAGTTTGTAGTGAAATTGAAAAATTTAAGATAAATTGAATATATTTTAAAATAAAATCACTCAAATACATGATTCAGGAGTTGTGGCACGCCTAGGTACTGATGTTTTAAATATTTATTATGTTTTTCTACAAAAGTGCTTTTGAAATACAATATTGTAAGGAAAATAAAAAAATTATATAATCATTAAAGACAAATTTGTTTTTATAAATGTGCATTAATTTTTCTTTTTCTAAATTGTCTAATTAATTTCAAAATCTCTTGGGCTAGATATTAGCCTGTGTAGAGAAAAAAAAAGAAATTTTTAATACGCTGGTACAACATAAACAAAGCAGTTAATCAATTAGGCGGCCAATAATTTCAGCTCATTATCTCGATTTGACACATTTCGACATTTTTATCAATTATAATATTGAGGTTAGGGCGCGGCGGTCCAGAGGAGAAATAATTAAAACAAATTATGTTACGTTATATACCGAGCGATTTGCATGAAAACAATGCCAAAGACATTGTTGAACGAAAACGTATCACCCACAATAGTCTTAAATCTGCTACCGCATAATCGCTGAGCTTAACGTCGAAAAAAATGACATAACTTGGTCGGCTTTATCGCAATTATTTAAATTTTAATCGATTGGGACCTTGAATTTTAAACAATACCACTAAATATAGTCTTTTTAATACCTCTCAATTGGGATGATAATTAGTGAAAAACAAGACACAATATTTTTAAAAATTTTGTGGTGAAGATTTCTTTTAAAATAGGGTCTGTAGCAGTGGCGGCCCGTCAGGGGAGGCAGGTGAGCCAGTGCCTCATCATAGAGAATTAAAAAATTAAGTATAATTTAAATATTTTACTTTCTATAATATACTATACATAGCAACATTTAAATTATTTGAATTTGAAACAATCGCAATTTAAACTAATATTTATAGCTAGATGATTGGCTCAGAAGCATGCCTTCTCTCGTATTAGCTTACGCGAGGCAGGCACGCCTACATCCAAGGAAATAAGCAGGTGTTGTGGCAACACTGTTGCGGAATTTTAGATAAATTATACTTCACACATTTTTCAAAATTCAATAATAAATGGTATTATTTTTCTCATAATAAATCGATTTAATCGAAATTATATTTCTATTCTAAAATAAACAAATTTTAACACTATCGCCATCTTGTAGCCATCACAGTAACCAATAAAATAAATACAGATTCCTTCTTTAGGTTTGTTTTGGTTATAAAATTCTGAACTGTTTAAAGAACAAATCTGTGGTTATTTACGCAATATTTTGTTTATTCATTTTTTGTCTATTTTATGATTCTTTTGTAAGTGGTTTATTCTGTGTGTTTAGTTAATTGAACTTGGTGATTTATGTGAATTTAGTCATTATGGGTATTACGGTGAGAAACTGTACCGATATTGTTGACCTTCTCGTGGTTCTTGTTGAACAATGAAATATTAATTAGACAAAAATGAGGTTTATTTAAAATGCCTCACCAAAATGAAATGTCACTGGCCGCCACTGGTCTGTAGTATAATAATTATTGATTGAAGCTTTACTACTTTTATGTTTAAAATCGCAATTATCTAAATGGTGAATTTGGCAGCACTGCTCGTATTTACATGTGTAATTTTATTACAGTCTCTAAGGATTTTATATCTATGAGCCCATCTACGTGGTAATACACTTTGGCTTTGTAATCGTTAAAGTCATCTAAATGTAAATCAAACTACTATCCTAATACATAAAATTAAAAAATTTTATGGACTCTAAAAACTAACAATATATATATTTTTTAATTTTTATAATCTTTGATTTATTTGAAAAATGTCGCAGCTTAGAATATAAATTTATATTTATACATTGATTTATCGAAAAAAAGTAATAAAGTTAACATACTGGTGTTCAAAATGAACATTTTTGGAGAGTAAAACTAAAACAGGATTTTGTAATAAGTAATAAAACTGGGCAACATTTTAAAAACATTTATGATATGCGAATAAATAAGTAAATGCCAAAATAATAATAAAAAAGTTATGATGTTCTGCTTATAACCTACACGATAGTAAAAGTGATATTAATGCCAATCAAATTCGCACTTAAATATTTAAATATTGTCTTTGCTTGTCTTAATTAATTAATATTTAAATAAATCTTACGAAATAAATATTTAAAAGTTAATTAAAGGTAAATAAACCTATAAGAAATATTTGACCACTTGAAATATGATTCAGTGGCGGCTCGTGTAGTTCATTTAACTATATTAATTTAGTTGACCCATAAGTATTTATTAAAATCAACTGTGGGAAGGTTAATATAAACAAAGATTAGTATGATGGTACTAAACCAGATAGTTATTTTATTTTTTTTTAAATTGGTTAAATTAACACAGAAAACTTTAGTGAAACCAACCCGCTGTATGGTTCAGTTTACTAAATATGTTGTTTGTAAAATAAGAGTTACTTCAACCTAAAGCACTCTGTTAAAACGATTAAAACAATTTGCCGTGCATTCCTGGTTGCATAGTGTGTACCGATCGCGACAAAGGCGTGATGTTCTTAAATCTCGCCTCTGTTGACTTACATGAAGAGTATATAAGCTCAGGTAGTCCTTTGCTTTGGTGTGACACTACAAGTTGTTCGATACTAAAGAAACCTTAAATAGGTGGAAACAGCTGTCAATACTTGAAGTATTTTAAGTTGGTGAAACGCACTAAAAAATTTATCTCTAGCGAGTTGAAGGTTCAATTTTCTGGAATAATACCACTGGTAATGCGTTGTAATATGATTTAATTTCACCAAAAACACATAATATTTAACACTGAGGAGTTCAATTTACAGCAGGTAAAATTTATTTTAATACTGTGTGAAAGTTAAATTTACACTATATTAGTATTTGAATTTACACTGGACGAACGAACCATATTTAACACCATTTTGGTTTGTATCGATATAGACCATGTATGGTGTTAAAATGGTGATGAAATTTTGAACAGTGTAATTGCTTATTGCAGCCCGCGTCGTGAGAATTAATAAATGTATTTTGAATAGCAACGGAATCTTCGGAAGAATAGCCTGAGGTAATTTAAAGTTAGTTTATAAAGAGCGCGGTTCAGTATTTTCATTTATAACGATAAGATATCATTGTAATGAAAATTATAATTCTAAATTTGATTACAATTTTACAAGTTATTCACTATTTAGTCGAAATAATAGTAATAGGGCAAACTAAAACAACTCATTTACCCAAATGATAAAGTTATAAATCTTGTGGTAGTAAGAGCGGGAAAATCAGCCGGTAGTAGGTAGAGTTGTCTTGGCCGAGAAGAGAAGAAATCTTAATCGATTCGGTAGTTCACCCTGTAGAGACGAAGAATATGAAGGAAGAAGAAGAAGAAGAAGAAGAGGAGGAGAGCAGAGTTTTCGGCAAGCGAGCGGATTCATTCCCAGAAACGGTATGAGAGACAAGTCGCAAAGTGGCGAAAACAAGAATACATTTAGTTAATACTCGGACTTCATTAGTATTCTTCGTGAATTAATTCAAAAACAGAATTGCAAAAGACACCGACAGCAGCGCATTCCGTCCGAGCTCATTTTAGCCGCTAAACGACGTCAGCCAGCGCTGCAAATATTTCAAAATCGTTGTGAAAAACTGCCCGACCGGACCGACGAGACTCATAAACATCCACCGGAGAATGCCACACTGACACAGGGGCGGACTGCCCACCGGTGCAGCCACCGCCGAAACCACAACACTTGTTCACATCATTTTAGTCCATTGCTGCTAAGGTTTTTCGACCAGTAACTTCAAGTCTCGTCACATGGAAAGTGATCAAGAAAATGAATTTCTCCCGACGATGGTGTGATCTGAAAAATGTCAATGGCAAGTTCAGGAAAAAATTTAAAAATCTTCAACGCTTTAATCAAATTATATCATGTTAAGGCCGATGATGAACATAAAGAATCGGGACATAAGCAAATATTACAGGCTTGTTTTTTTTTTAATTTTCGTTTTTTGAAAGAAAAATTTATTTATTCGTCTACATTAATGTTGTCGCCTTCAAAATAGTCCCCTTTGGATATTATGCACATGTGCTAGCTCTTCTTCCAATACTCGAAACACTTCTAAAACTCGATCTTTGGGATAGCCTTTAGTTCTTTCAGCGATGCGCTTTTAATGTCATCTATGCTTGCAAAACGACGGCCCTTTAAGGTTCTCTTTATTTTTGGGAATAGAAAAAGTCAGACAGAGGCATGTCTGGCGAATATGGAGGCTGGGGCATCGTTACAGTATTGTTTTTGGCCAAAAATGTTTAGAACAAATTTTGCTGCCACGCGTTTCATACCCAAAACATTCGAAAAAATTTCATGGGAAGAGCCAATCGATATACCAACATCATCAGCGACTTCTCTGATGGTTTATAACCATTTCTTCCACTTTTTCCATGTTTTTATCGGTTGTTAATGTGCTTGTGCGTTCGGGGCGTTCGTCATCTTCAACGTCTTCACGGCCATCTTGGAAACGCTTATACCACTTGTAAACTCTTGTTTTACTTATAGCAGACTCACTATAGGCCTTTGTTAACATTTCACATAATTTATTTAATTTTTTAAGCAAAATTGGATACAAATTCTTTGATCCATTTCTTTTTAACGAACGAAATATCGCCGAGCTCATAAAACACGTCTAACCTTAGCGGCTGGCACAGACAAAGTTAACAATGAAAACAGCTAGTTTTTATCATACTTCGGGGGCATGTATACCAACATAATAAAGAAAATTTTATGACGACCAGACCCTCCGAACCCGCGAAATTTAACAATTCCCGTTATTTTCTGAACACACCTCGTATGTGTATACAATTTTTTTCTATTTTTGCACCAGTGTTAAAGTAAACTACTTTTAATGCCATTTTAGACATTTATCTTAATTTTTATTAAATGATTTAAAAAAAACATTATTATTAGATATTATAATGAATTCTATGATTAATTTTGTTGTTATTGTTTATAATGAGACCAAGTTAATTTAACAACCAAATTTAGGAATGTATAAGCGATTTTAATATATTACCAAATTCCAGTCATTATTTTTGGGCAATTATTTAAATATTCCACGGAAAAAATGCTATTATTCCTTATTAAAATAAAGCATGATATAACCCGACCGCATTACCAAATGATATTTATTAATAAGGCAATTAGCGAAATAATATTTTTTGTTCGCGTTTTCCCGCATTTAATTGATCTAACTAAAATGCTTGTGTCGGGTCATAATTAGGCTCTCTTTCGTACACATCGAGGCTATTTCAGAAATGTTGTTATGCAAAAGTCCGGAATGTTGAGATGGGTTGTAGACAAAAAATTGTACATAGTTGGGTCGAGAAACAAGGCATTTTTAGTAAAGATAGAATAATAAAAGTTTGTATTTATATAAATAAACTGATCACTTTTTCAAAGATTTGTCAGTTTGTGAATGCTAAAGAAGTAAAATCCGATAGATGATGGATCAAAAACCTTAAAACATAGATTTAGAAAATGCATATTTTGTTCGACCCAAAGTTGAACTTTAACGATTGTAGAGGACATTAACGGAAAATTTGATCCCAACCGGCAGACAGCACTCCGTCATTCTTCGGTGTCTGCGGCCAACAAAAGCAACAGGCGTAAATAACGTTTTATTGTACAGGGTGATCGATGTGCGCCGGACTATAAACGAAAGAACCCAAATGGTCGCTTTCAATAGTTTCATTTTAAGACAAGATATGTTACAAGGTTTGATTAATATCGAATATAATTGGAGATACCAATAGCTGCAAAATGACGAACCCGATGTTTTTTATATTAAAATCCAGGATGAATTTTTGATTTTTGCAAAATTATTTCATAAATATAAAAACTTTATTTTGTTATATGTCCAACACTAACGGCACACATTTACGTCTCACTTCACCATGTTGAACACATGAAACAACCAAGATGAAATTTCAGGAAGACGAATAAATAAGTTTCTAACAAAACACGTGTAAATTTCAAAGTAATACTCAAATTACTCCATTCGTTGTGCTACAGACTACAAATATAAGCATATAGACATTCAATAGGATTTGTTGAAAAACTAATTAGTAACATTTATAAGGTTTATTTAACGTATTGTTGTTTTTTTCAGGTTCAAATCACAGTTTTGGACAAAAATGACAGTCCTCCATCGTTCAAAGACACCCCATTGCAATTCTTCGTGTCGGAAGATTTGGGACCAGGGCAGTCCATAGCCACCATTAGAGCTGAAGATCCCGATACCATCGGGGAGTTGGAATATTCCTTGATCAAAGGACACGACGGTCACTTTACATTGGACAAAAATAGTGGCGTTTTAAGATTGGAGGATTCCTTGGACAGGGAAACTAAGGACACGTATAAGCTAACTGTGAGAGCCAGTGATGGGATACAGTACACAGATACTGTGGTCACAGTTCAGGTAGGAATATTTAATTTTAATTAGTATAAACATTTTTGATTCAGAGAGTAAAACATTTAATGCATTTGACCTATGAGTTTAATACACAGAAACGTATTAGCATAAACAAGTTAAATAATTTCAAGTATTTTTATTTGATCCCATAAGATCAAATCTCAGATTTTATCGCGATAGTAAAAGTTAAAATAGATACCTACATGTAACATGAACCGGAGTGCATAAAATTTTTAATATGTTATATTTAACATTAAAAATATCGTTTAGAATGCGAAGGAAGTTATACGGGGTGACCTGAAATTGGCAAATTTGAACTTTAAGGTTAAAATTTTTTTTTTATTTGACTAAAATTCATCGAAATATTGAATTATCTCCGAAGAGTCTACACTTTTCAAAGAAAAAAAGGTATGTACCAAAGTTATGGCCGTTTTTATACAAGTAGAAAAATTGAAATCTTGAAAATCTTTAAAAAACAGTCACTAATAATTGGTAAAATTCTACTGAATGAAATTAGTAGATTTAAATTAAAAAAAGTTTTAACCCAGCCGGGGATTGAACTCAGGTCTGTCACTTGTCAAGCTTGTCAAGCTGTTGTCATAACCCATTTAGCTATCAGCCGCTCTTATAAAAACCAATTTTATTTGTCAATAAATATTGTTCATAATATTTGTTGAATATATTACTTGTGTTGCTGTTTTGAGCTAAACTTTTTGCATCTTTATTTGTTTTTATGGGTCTTTTAACCATGGAGCTTAGGTACATGCATTTAATTCAAATAATACTTTGTTGTTGGCCGCAAACGATTATTGAAATTAGTTACTTTTAACTCTCAGAAAGATGGCGACTAATCTTAAATTAGTGAAACTTTAACTATTTACGTAGTAAAAAATAACTATTTAAAAGTGAAAACGACTATTTTATTAGTAAAAAATGCTGGTACTAATTTAAATAGTAGAATTTTAGAGCGTTTACAAAACTTTCCGTAAAATATTTTTCTTTGTTAAAATAAATACAAACCCTGGTTTTCTAAAGAAAAAAATATGTTAAAATTTTAAATACATCTCATGTTAACAAATCGTTTTAACAGTGTACCTATCTGTTAATTACAACATTAGAGGTGGGTTTTCATGCTTAATACAATGAATACAGAAAACCAGTTAAAACCATATTTCTAAATGATTAAGTACCTACTGTTATATCAAAATGGTTGTTTTTTATTCTGCAATTCCAGGAATGCAATCAATGATGGAAGGGTTATATATCGAGCTAACTTGACATAGGGGTCAGCGTATGCAAATAGTCAATACAAAACATGTGAATGACTTGTACCTAGGATTGCCATTAATAATGAATAATCACAGCTGTCTTGTTATTTAAAATAGACGAATGTGAAATTAAAAAAAAAACGATTTAATCGGCCACATTTTTATGTTCAATAGTTAACATTTATATATTCCTTATATGACTTAATTATTTATTATTCCGGGGCTGTATACGTTTTTAATGTGTGTTAATTAAATACCAGCCCTATAAATCAAAATTCTTCAATTCTACTCATTAAGGCTAGAACTTTTTGTAAGACGTCTGAGCAGTTTTATTAAAGATAATTACTCGGGCCAGATACCACTTTAAAAATATTCCCTCTTTAAGTGGTATTTTCAATTATATAAACCATAAAAACATTCTTTTAAAATATTTATCATAAAATATTATTCAGAAATTAATTAACAGTTTTAGGGACATTAACGAGTTGTATGCTATACTTTTTCTACGACAAATAATTATTTTTATCTTAAAATGATTTAAATCAAAAATTTGTATAGAGCGCCATCTATGAAACAATAGGGGAATCTGTGTGTCACCGTCAAATGTCAAATTTTTATATTTTATAAACATAGATTATAATGGTTATAAATCGAAATGTATTTCTTGAAAATTGACAGTTTTTCACAGTGAGAGTAAAGAAAATGTTTTATGAGCACTTTACAGTGGAGTCCGTGCCCGAATTTATAGTTTACTGCCGGCGAAATGTCAGAAAGGTCAGTACAATGTTCATATAAACTTTTCAAATATTGGCGTTGAGAAACTATTTAATACTTTTGTATTTTTGTGTTGAGATAATAAAATAATTTTCACATTTAGTATTATTTTACAAGAAAGGCAATTTATTTTAACGATTGTATGACATTTGACAACTGTCAACTAACTTAAAGCTAACTTCAGCCCGTGACTAAACACCTGTTGCTAACTTCGGCCCGTGACTAAAGCGCCGTAAAGCCACAACTTGTCAATGTGTATTTAAAAGGTTATGGAAACATGTACGATAAAGGGCGTTTTAAAGGTGGGAGTAGAAAAATTAATTAATTTATTAATTTGAGTATAGTAAAACTCGAAATTAACGTCTTTATGTAAATCCCATAGTTAGTTATATGATTATATAAAAACTGGTCGGTTATCGTATGCGACAATAAGAAATAAATATTCTCCATCGACTTGTCAATTAAAATATGATAAACATATGTGCGATTGAATCTGCCTCCTATGACTTGTAATTAAATTTTAAATTCTATTGGAATGCATGCGAATATTATTTATGTTATCGGTTACATATAAAACCAAACATTGTTGTAAAGTTTCAATTATTGCCCTCGCAATTATTTGTAATGTATTGTAATGTCCAGTATTGCGCACACTGTTTGATTAAAATTATAGTGGTTGTTTATTGGAAAATATTAAATACTGCAAAATGTGATACCTAGGTAGTTAAAACATTTATTCATTATTTTAACAGTTTTTCTTATGATTTATGGTAAACGGAATATTTTCTTATAAAAACGCATCCTACTTACCATAGATATTTAGGAATGTCGCGATCTAATTAAATTTAAAATATAATTCGCATATTTTGACGTCAGTCACATCGTTGCGACTGATTTGTGGAATTTTGAAATGGAGCCGAACAGCTGTTTGAAAACCTCAACGGATTTTTCCTATTATTTTTCCCTGCGTTCGCAAAGGACATTAATAATCTTCTGAATGGGAGAGTGGAAATAATCGACGAGCACCATCACAATTACAGTTCAATGCCTCGCCGCGTTGAGTTCGAAATCTGTCTGATCTGCATCTGATGCGGTCGAAACTATGATAAAGTGGCAGAGTCGTCAGAATTTTGCGGCTTCCTCCATAGGCCAAGCATTTATCATACAAATTGTATTGTTTTATTTTTGTAAATGTCATATTTTCCAGACACTCTGTATGGGTAAATATATTGAGATGTCCCCCAAGTGAAAATGATTATTTTTTATTTTTGGTTGTTTCACTGATAGTCTAGAATTGGGTTTTTGGAAACCCTATTAAAAATGCCATATACAGGGTCCGGCATCATAATTGAACGGTTTTGAAAAGGCTGCTATGGAAATACTATTGATTTGGTATATGTCAAATAATGACAGACTTATACCTTATTGCCGAAGGTTTCGTGTGCAGTGTCAAACTGGCCGGTTAATCAACGGATCTTTGCTGTAAATTTGTTTACCCTGACCCAGTCCTTCGTACAAACGCAGAGACGCTTTCGTCGTGAATATAATTTTCAAGTGCCAGCTGAAGTCCCATAAAAAATGGCATTTTGAGATGGGTTTAACGAAAAAAAAAAATCAAAATTTGTCGCTGGAACTCGTACAGTTTGTACACAAGAAAATATTGGAAGAGTCAGAGAAGCGTTTGAGCGGTACTCGATTGCTCTTCACATTTCAGACCGAAGTTTGTGACGAATGTTACATCTGGATTTAAAACTCCATCTAAAAAACCGACAGTCCAGAGGCTAATTCCCATTGATAAAGTCAATCGACTCAATTTCTGCACACAATTCTTAATTGCCATTGTCATATGACATATATTAAATCAATATGTAGTATTTCCATAGCAGCCACGAAACTTTCGGCAATAAGGTACAAATCTGTCACTATTTGACATATATCAAATCAAGAGTAGTTCCATAGCAGCATTTTTAAAATCGTTCAATTCTGTTGCCGGACCCTGTAGAAACACAAAATAAAAATCTATATGGTTCTATCTGGTTCAATATAGGAAACAGGCATTGCACTATTGAACCAGATAGAAAAGTGATTTCTATATGGATTGCCATATAGGTTCAGATGGAACCATATTGGAGCTCTATCTGGCCCAATAAACTATGAAAAAATTATTACCATATATATGGAATTCCATATTCAACCATATAGGGAAACCTATATGGAAAGACACATAAAACAAAAACCATATAAAAACGTTGTACATTTTAAAATGATATTACATATTAAACAATTTAGATTCCAAAGTGTAAACCAGGTCGTTCCATATAGGACATATAGAACCATATAAATCCATATTAGTTTCCTTATCTAGATCAATATGGGTTCTATAGAGCATTTTTAATAGGGAAGCCACCAGGTCTAGTAATAACATAACATAAGTGGTTCTGCACTAATGCAAGAATTTTAAGAAATCATACATTTTGAATATTAGAGCTTCACGGAAGATAGCTTCACGGAGGTTAGGATTTCGTATGTTTTTTTAAACATCCCTTTGTATATTTGAAATAAGTTATTGTATCTTTTGACACTTTAATATTTTTTAAAAATACCATTGTATGTACAAACATAAAATATTTATAAAAAAATTCTTCCTACTGAGATATTAAACTTCACGGTGGATAGGTTTTTAAATGGCAAATTACTGAACTTAAACTCTTGAATTATAAAACAGCAACACTCTCATCAGCATATAAATTCTAACTGACCTTCAGGAATCACATGCATCTATGATGTCGTAAACAGGTTTTTGCTTATTTAAAATGATTAAAGCGCCATCCGTTGCATAAAATTTAAAGCAAAACAGATTCACGGAGGATAGAATCAATTTTTGTAACACCTACATAAACGGTTATAAAAATTATTTCTTTTAATTTTTAATAATATTTTATATTTGATTTGATTGCTTTGGATATTTGATAACATATAGGTTAACCTAGAAAGAGTAACAGTCACGGAGGATAGGTTTTACAAAAATAAAACAATACAATTTGTATGATAACTTGCCTTATTATGCCTACCAAAATTTTAGATTCCACCCTGTATATACATTGTTTGGTTTTGTAAATTTATTGTTTTCTCATTCTTACAGGGATATCATTTGACATTCTCTATTACTCTTAAAAGGCTACCACTCACTCACTTAGTATTCACAAAATGGTATTATTTTCTTATTCCAGAAAAATCGATGCATTTATAGAATTTCGCACACGTTTTTCCATATAAAATTTTACAGTGCACCAACCTACAACCGTATGCAAATGCTACGTGAGCAAATCCTGCTACAAACTGATTGGAATACAAATGAATTTTGCAAAGATGATGCCGAATACTAATTGTTCTTTATTTGTACTAAGGCGAGCCTCAAGTACTATTTTTGTGCATTGCGCAATTCTTATTTCTATAAAAAATCGACTAATACAGTAAGGCTTGTCTCTTGAAAGGTACCGTTGCGAGATTTCGTGTTATGGAATTTTATGGTTAAACAGTTATTTTTCTTGTATAGGAAATGAATATGATAATCTCCCATTACCTGTAAAAAGGTCGTGAAACTTCAAAAATGAAAACAAAATTTTAGATTTTTGATTATATGTCATTTTCAAGAAACACCCGCTTTCAGGAAAATGAAGATCAAATTTTTTTGCTTAAATTGACTTTGGTTGGATTTTTATAAATGTTTAGACTTTTGTTTACTTACATTTAAGACAGGCAGTGCACTTTTTATTTTTTTTTACGTTTTTTTCAGAAAAATATGTTTAGCTAGCTTAATATGTATATCTCCACTGTGTTACCAATTTGAAATCCAAAATTTAATTCAATAAAAAAAGTTGTTAAAAAAATAATTTGAAATAAAATGTACTTAGTTCACAAACTTTTGACTCCAATTTTATTTTTTATTAAAAATTGTATGCCTTTTTAAAATATTTATGTTATTTAAGTTACTTTTTAAAAGAAACCATTCCGATTCTTTGTTAAAAAAACAATACCATTAATATTTTCTTTTAGTCACTGTATTAGTAGGTTAAACTCTATAAAAGGTATTACCAAGTGATAGTAAAATCAATTTAAGGATTTTTTTTAACAAAAACTAAAAAAGTAACAAAATAGACATTGGTATCACAACGGACTGGGATACACAAAGGACTTAATCAGATAACGTAAAAAATAAACTATATAGGGTGGTACGATTTTAGAGTAATGCATAAACAAAATCCCTTGTAGTGGTGCTCACTTGCAGAATAACAACTTGGATTTCTAAATTATAGACACCCTTTTTCTTTGACTATAAGCTGGTGTCTTTTAGTACTTGTATATTGCGTGGAATTTTCCCTTGGATGTATTCTATATCATGAGTTGTAATCACAAATAATTTTCAATTGGTTTATCATAAACTACTTTTAATAAAAGCGACGGTAAATATCCACTTTTTTGTCGAAAAATTCTATTGCGTTACCCTAAATTCCATTGCGTTACCATAAGGTAACGTAATGGACTCGGTAGACATTACAGTCATTAATTACTCTCAATGAGCTTTAGTGCCCTAAAATAAACATAAACATGAAAAATAGTATTTTTTCTTACCTTATTTTTATTATTTTTTTGAGTAACTTAGCGGACAAACAATTATTACATTCGCGTTACCCGCACCTGTTTCAACCGATATCTTCTTCCTGATTGAATAAATAAATTCAGCTGGGTAATGCGTACGTCCAAACATCATTTGTTGATCACGTGAGTGCCAAAAAAGTTGCCATATATATGTTTTTTTTTAATATTCTATCGGTAACGCGACGGACGTAACGCAACGGAAAAAATGTCTGGGACATGAGTCAAATTTAAAAAAAGTAGATTAAAATTAATTAATTTATATATACATTGTTTACTGTATTAACTAAGGATGTTATGGATTGCTATAAAGCAACACAAAGTTCTGGTTATTCAATATTAAAAAAAAAAACATGTATGTAAGTTTTATAAAACGCCAATGGGACTGAAATAACTAAACAAAAATTTTCTGAAAGAGTTTACTAAGGGCTTGTTAGGCTTTCACTTAATAAGATCCGATAATTTTTAACAAAGTATATAGTAATATTTTTTTTATTTTCAGGTGACTGATACCAATGACAACGCACCAACCTTTCTTGAAAGTGCCTATTCCTTCGACATCCCGGAAAATGCTGGAAGGGGTTCCAGGGTTGGGCAAGTAAAAGCGACCGATTTGGACTTGGACCTGAATGCCCAGTTGACTTACACGGTCATAAGCGACTGGGCAAACGATGTCTTTTCGCTAAACCCACAAACTGGAGTTTTTACTCTCACATCTCGATTGGATTATGAAGAAGTAAGTAGAAACTTTACAAACCATCAAGCCTCATAAATAAAAAAAAATGAAAGTGACAGCTTGAAGCATGAGACAATGCAATAAAATTAATTTAAATGGCGATCGTTATGTTGTTTGCAAATAAATGGGAAAAGAGTCCTTGAAGGCTAAAAAAAGTTCAATTATATAAATCAAAAGACATACAAATTTCAAGGCGGACTGGCCGTATTTTTATTTTTTCTCGAAATAGTTTATGTACGATTTATAACGCGTCTGTCAACAATAATGTTAATCATGTTTTCGTTGAGCCTGGCAAAAATAACAAGTGAAGAGTCTCGAAGAAGAAGAAGAGAAGAGAAACAAAAGAGCATCGGAAACTATAACAACATTTAATCATAGGTGGTCTGGTTTTTGCGCAAACGGACTAGCAATCATAAGTCAGGGCATTTTTCCCGAGCGGGTTAACGTAGTTTCACTTAAAAATACTCGACAATAGTTCGTTTGTTTTTTTTTGCGCGAGCAACGGCTTTTGTTTTATGCACGGGAATATTTCCATCTTTTTTTAAAGAATTTACTGAAAAGGTATAACATTATTTAGCTGAATAAAAATACTTCGAACACTCGCAAGGACGCTTTGTTGTTGTGTGTATAGCTGCGAAAGATTTCCAACCAATTGCATATAAATTTACGATTACTTTTTAAACTGCTTCTTCTTCTTCTTCTTCGACGAATATAGAGCCATTACTCCGTTTTTGTGTCATTCATTTTTAATGAGCACGAATTAGAATCAACATTTTTTCATCTCTTTTTTAATAATTTTAATAAACTTTGTGAAAGTTTTTCTAAGTTGTATGTTATGTAATGTAATAATATTTTACTGTTATATTCTTGGATTTTCTTCACTAATTAATTAGCGGCATTTTATTATTAACAATCAAAACATCTTAAATTCTTTCATTGGGTTATAAAGCAATAATCTCTTTTCTTCGCATTTTCTTTATTATTAAACTTAAACCGTTCAGTACTGAGAACTTTTCCTCCTTTGTATACGCATATTTTCGAAATATTCATTATGGTTCAGTTATATTAATTCGTTAGAATGTAAGAAAAAATTGGAACATATGGTGTAACAATACTGGGTACAACACACCATTTATATAGGTATGGTTAGACTCTACCTGTGTGGTAGTGCAAATCAATTTGTATTCTAAACTCACCACCGCGCATTTCTTAAAGCAGTCTTAATTATTTTAAGCTTTTTCTTATCAACATGACGTTTTATTTTAAGTTTGTTCTAGTACGAAAATTCACTACGTAAGATGCTGAAGCTTCTATAATGGATTTAAACAAAAATTAACCTCCTCAGCTTTCAGAAAAAAATATTTGGTGGAATGACCCATATATTTCAAACACTTCATCAAAAATGCATTTACCACAAATGACCTTAACATTTACACTTCCATTAACTGAAAACAATATGAAGTTTCGTCACGCAACATGTGTTATAAAAAGTATTTTAGTTTTATTGTTAACAAAATACTTCAGTTTATTATTTACTACTGAAATTAGTGACATTTAACCGTCTTTTAGAAAACAGTTTCACGATATCACACTTCAAACTATTAGGCGAAATATTAATTATGGTACGTCAATAAAAACGAAATTATAAAAAATCTCGTGGTTTTTATACACGCCCATAAAACATTATATAACTAATTATTTTTTTTGATGGACCAGCTTCTGTTTAAGTAGTAGTTCTTGTCCACTTTCCTTTTAGTAATATTTATTTATTTCAATTTTCAGTAGTACTTTTAAATAATCCTAATCCTGAATAAAATAAAGGTGGAAAACTTGCAGTAGCATTCAGGCGTGAAGCCAATAAAACAAAACACTTGAACATATTGCCATTCCGAATCAATAAGTGACAAAAAGCTGAAAAACCCGTCAACGAATCAATCTATATTCTATTAATATTATAGAAACACAGCTTGGAAGGAAAATTCACCGTCGAGAAATTTCTGTATAATTTCTTGACTTGACCATATCAAGCTGACCAGTTCACAGTCTATGGATGTTTCAATATTGAAAATTGAAATACAAATATTAATCACTGTTTTTGGTTAATTATGTTAAAAGTAATTATCCATATCCCATTCTAAAAACTTGATAATCTATAATAGAAATGGCAAGCATTCCTCGCGTGGGTCTTACAGCACTTACAAGTAATTGTAAGAGAATAATTATTGAAGTTAAATTAACGTTTATATAGCAAAATGAAATATCGCAGTGGAGGTGTATGATATATTTGATTAGATGTCGTACATGCCACGTCTTTAATTACTTTTAACTAAGTATTGTTTAAGGTGCTAAGGGTTAAAATACTTTAAGGAATTTAACTGTAAACAATTATATTTATAACAAAACACTTAAATGAGATTGCTTTGTCCATTCGCCATTAACTTCCCTAGAGCCACCTATGAATATATTCAAGTTTAAAATAGTCACTATGAGCTAAGTCTGGAGATTATGGTGGATGAGGGAGCGTTTCATAGCCCGGTTTATTTTTTAGATTTATTTATCAGTGTCGATCACTGCCTTATATAGAACACTATTAGTTGATGATAATACCACAAGACCATAGCATTTTAAAATAAATAAAACCTAATACTTCCTTGAACGAATGAATTTTCTTTAGAACACGACAATTATTGCATTATATTCTAATGGGGCCATTAATTAGCATCAAATGATACTATAGCGCGAAGCCTTATTATATTAAACTCATAATTTTATATTATTAGACATTTTATTGAAATTATAAACAAAGTAGATTTGCCGTGGCTAATATAATTCGTTCGAGGTGAAGATAGGCAAGTTTTTTTGCATTTTTTGGTGTTCCATAGGTTTATAGGTATATAAAGCTGTATTGAGACTAATTTGACTATGTAGGTAACAATGAAAAATGCAAAACCATTACTTTTTACTACTTTATTAATTAACGTTAATTTACGTTTGTTGGTTAAAAAAATATAGGTATCCAAATTAACCAAAGCTATGGTTAACTTACCCAAAAGTTATATAAAAAGTTAAATTAAACCAAAATATGTCAAAAAATTACTAGTTTTAACCATTTTAAAATTGAAAGTTAATTTAATGTTATGTAACTTATAAAATAACCCACTTTTTAACTTATAAGTAATATTACTAGTTAGTTAAATATTTGGTTTATTTATAGACAATTTAAACTTTTGAAATAACCTTAATGTACCTATAATATTAGTAATATTTCCAATAGGTTTCTTTTATTAGTTAAATTATACTAAAAAATAACCTTAAAATTTACCTTAAGGTTATAGCAACTGGTTGGTAAATTTAATTTTTATTTATTTTTATTTTATTTTTATTGCCTGTAACTTAAAAAAATGTTAATGGTGGAATACAACTAATTGGTTAAAAAACAAGTTTAAAAAACGCTAATTTACTTAGAATGCTAGTTATTTAATTAATTCAGTTGTGCTACTTGGGATATGCCTAGGCTTGTAAAATTTTGAAGAAGGTTTAAACTTTAATTGCCAATATCGATGGAGATAATGGCACTAAAAAATTACTTGTTATTTAATTCTTTTAAAAAATTTTGACGTCACACATATTCTATAGTTTTCCTATCGATAAAGTAAATAACATTCAGATTGCGGAGCTTGGTTAAAGGTTGCATTTTGCAATTCCGTCCGGCAAATTTCATTGTCAATGGCGTGGTGATTCTTATTTGCATAAAAATGTTGTCGGTAAAAAGTTGCGTCACTTAGGTTTGCTGCGTTCAGGAAAATGCAATCAAGTTCATGAGAAAGTCTTTGCTGTTTAACTCTTGAGGTCGATAACTAACCAAGTATGCGCATTTTTTAATTCAAGTTCACGGCAAAAATCTTCAACATATAAATAAATAAATTTGTAGTGGTGTTTGTTTTTAAATGTTTTTAAATAAAAACTAAGAGGTCCCAATTCAACAGTAATTTCGTTATATGCGACAAGATAATTTCTTGTTTAATCACCATGGTGTTTGTTGCGTCCGTGTGCCACATAACATCACGTACTTTTTAAATAATTTTATAGGATTCAAAGTGGCAATATTCTTTCGAGATTGCGCTGTTAAATCTGTCGACTTGCCATCTAGCTCCTTTGGGGTATACATAACATGCATAAAACTATATACAGAGTACCATTTAGAAAAATGTTTGGTCGTCAGTGTGATCTACGAGGCCGGTCAAAAAGTCTTCTGGAAGATGTCTTTTAAGTCACAAATTTCACCATATAGGTGAAGATCATACATCATCAAATTTTGTAAAAAAAATGAATTGCTCAACATCGACCAATAATGATGTCGGTAAATCGGTTACTTTTAGAATCTCATAAGACACTATAGTATCAGCTATGGAACTTTTAGAGTTACCCTGGTAAGTCGTATAAAACTATTTACAGAAAACCATTTAGAAAAATGTTCGGTTTGCGTTTGGTCCGCAAAGTGTTGTAGCCTAAGACCAGATCGCTATGGTGCGCGGCCATATATGGAATTGAGTATTAGCCTTTAATATTTCCACAAGTTTTTATTATGACCGTGCTGAGTCTCAAACTGGTTTATTAGAAATATCCCTTTGGGCCTTGGCTATCTCGACGGTTTTTTCTTATTTTGCTTCCCTCCTTAACTGATGCGATGTTCTTAATTTGTCATCCATTAGTTTGTCCACTGAAGGGTTAATTCGTGTAATCAATAATAATTATATTGTTATTATTTTTATCCACTTCTTATCCATTTACGTCGGCTCACTTTATCTGATGGTCGTAAAATCATGACTACATTCTTCTCAGTAGGTCCGAAACGTATATACTAGATTTTACTACCCACACTAGTTTGGATTTTAGGGTTTTATTATTCAATTCATCAGTTTCAGTGTTTTTAGTCTTAAACATTTTTGTTAGTGCTGCTGACTACAAACCGAGAGGTTGGGGGTTCGAGTCCCACATTGGTATGGTTGTTTATTTGGAGCGGACTTTAAGCCCGCGGTCCGTTCCCACCCTTAACCCGCACTAACCATTAATTTGGCTTCTGGGACTTTTTAGGAAGTAAGGGAACTAAAAGAGCACTTTTGTATATAATAGTATTTACATGTGTATTGTTATGTTTTTCAATGAGTAAAGAATTACATTCAAAGAATCGTATATATGTTAAATAAGTATTCCCAACACAAAAATATGCAAAACAGTTCTAAGTAGAAATAAATCATTATTTAAATGAACTAGTACAAATTCTATGGTGCTTGTTAAGCTCACGTTTAAATTACACAACCTTGAGGAAAAATTAGTTGCACATCAAGAACATTTAATGGTTAACTTAAACAATACCGTAAGCTGTATAATTAGTAAATACTCTATCGATATAAAAAAAAATGCGAAAATTTGAAAAAAATATAAATTTAGCCGTGAAAACATTTAATAAAAAAATCTTGGATTCACCTGTCTCTGCGCGCGGAATTGTGCTCAAAGACCGCCTGAGTATATAGCGCTTTATTAATAATTTTTGTTTGACCAAACATTATTTTTTAGCATGCTAGAGGTACATAAATTTTAATATTTTTTTGTGATAATATTTTGCAATTATAGTAATAAAAAATTAAATGATAAAATAAGTTTATTTAAAATTAATAACTGGCAATTACGTCAAAAATGTTCATTTCTCTATTTTCGTATAGATTTCGCTTTAAATTACACAACCTTGAGGAAAAATTAGTTGCACATCAAGAACATTTAATGGTTCACTTAAACAATACCGTAAGCTGTATAATTAGTAAATACTCTATCGATATCAAAAAAATGAGAAAATTTGAAAAAAAATATAAATTTAGCCGTGAAAACATTTAATAAAAAAATCTTGGATTCACCTGTCTCTGCGCGCGGAATTGTGCTCAAAGACCGCCTGAGTATATAGCGCTTTATTAATAATTTTTGTTTGACCAAACATTATTTTTTAGCATGCTAGAGGTACATAAATTTTAATATTTTTTTGTGATAATATTTTGCAATTATAGTAATAAAAAATTAAATGATAAAATAAGTTTATTTAAAATTAATAACTGGCAATTACGTCAAAAATGTTCATTTCTCTATTTTCGTATAGATTTCGCTTTATCCAAATATTTAATTCAAATCATTTTTTAGATAGTATTAAGTATTTGTTTTAGAAAAAGTATAGTATGCAACTCGTTTATAAACTTTCCTATACTCATTTATTTAAACACTCGCTCGCAAGCTCGCAATCCACTATGATAAAATCAAAATTTCCCGCATAAAAAACTAGATGGTCTATCCAAAGTGGATGTGTTCTTATTGTCGGAAGAATCGACAAACTAAATAAATAAGCGTACCTACAAATTTAAGGATGTGAATTCGTCTCGTTGACTTATGTCGCTCGAGTTTGTAAACGTCTCCAAACCCTTGTATCAGGTGAAGTTCGCGGTAAAAAGTAGACCCACAGTAATGCAGTTATATAGGATCTCTTTCTCTGTCCTTTTGTTTTCGTTGTCCAAGTACGAACAGTCGGACCAGAAAGTTTCTAGTTTTTGCGCCGGGCCGAAATTCCCATCTCTCTTTCTCTCGAGAAGTTATGCCAAATACTTAATATGAAGCCCTCTCACGAATCATACAATGTTGTATTGTATAGTTAAATGTTCTTTAAAGGTAGTCTCGAAACTAATCAGATAAATTATTAACTTTATGGCTATGAACCCCCAAAATAACTTTTAAACAACCTCTCAACATTTTTCTTCTTCTTGTTTCAGGTTCAACATTACATATTGGTGGTTCAGACGCAGGATGCTGGCCATCCAGCTTTATCCAGCACCATCACGGTTTATTGCAACGTTCTGGATCTTAACGACAATGCACCCTTATTCGACCCAATGTCTTACAGCAACGAAATTTTCGAAAACGCTTCCATAGCTACTCCAGTGGTGACGGTCAGCGCTACTGATTTGGATTCAGGTGAGAGCTGCAGTTTACAGGCAAACGAACTATTTATTGTTTCCTTGAAAATTAAACTTATTGCGTAATTTACTAACCGTATTTTGGTGGCCCGTAAAATATACGCTGGGATTCGTATAATTGCGTTTTTTATGGCGATGCACAAACATAAAAACTTCGAATTAACACCGAGGGTAAACTTTAATGTATAAGTAACTGTAAGGGGCAAAGTATTTAATAAAATTCTCTTGATTGTAAGCATAATGGTTATACAGCGTGTTCTGTAATACGTGGGCACCCGCTTCAGGTGTCAATACCAAAGTGTAGTGACGACAAGGAAAAAACTATCTTCCAGCAGCAATATTAATTAGTTTTAAATGGCTGACGAAGCAAATTAGATAAAAAGGTATTCCTCGCTTCCTTATGTCTAATAATGGGAAGCGAATTTAAAATTATTTATTTTTCCCAGAAGCATGTCGTTTAGGAATGCCATGGTGTAGACGTAATTTTGAAGTTTATGGCCATCAAATTTCGCACATAAAATAACGAAATAATATTTTAGTTATTCATAAATTCGCATGTCCGGAAATATGTCAAAGAGACCGACAGAATTAGTCGAAGTATTAATAAAAACAACAACGTTCAGCAATTTTACAATTGTAAATTAAATTATAATTAACTGAGTGTTTAAAGTTTATATCACTTTCGTCCTTTTATTTTACATTTTTATGGGTAAATCCAAAGTATTTAGATCCGGCGATATTGGCGGCCACTGGTAAGAAAATTCAAAAAAAAAATATTATAATTTTATTTATATTCGGTTGTCCCTGGGAAGATATTTTTTTGCATTTTTGGATTCCACAAACTTTTTAAAATTTTGTAAAAATATTAATTAAGAAAATGTTCTTTTTAAGTAAACTAAATATTAAACAAATTTTCTTCAAAATTTAAAAATAACCAAGTAAAAATTAATATTTTTTAACTTAGGAGGTACCATTTGAAGAAAATTTGTTTATTCTTTAGTTTACTCAACAAGTACTAAAATTTTCTTAATTAATACAAAGTATACTACCTTAAAAAGTATGTTGAATCCAAAAATGCAAAAAACAGGGTGTTTTTAAAAATCAAAAAAAAAACTAAAAAACATGTATACTTTCAAATACAGTTCATTTTTTTTATCTGGACTCGTGTTTTTTTGTTAGGTTGGTGGCTTATGCCAGTTTGACTAAAAATGGTACTTCTGCTAAAGAATTTAATTAAATACTTTGACACTGTCAATATTTATTATTGATAATTTACTTGTCAATTATAAATAAAAAGATTATGCCAAAAAAAAATAGCAACGAATTCGAATGTAAAAGCCCTTTTGAGGGCAAAACTTCATTTTGATGAAATTATGCCAAATGCCACAATGGAAGAAAAAGTACATCTCCTTAAGGATATTTTTGGAGTAAAAAAGTAACGATTTTGGTTTTATAAATATTACAATACACATTATTTTCACATTATTCACCATTGGACAACATTTACGTTCACAAAAAATTTTAATTTCTTTTATATAAATTCTTTTCAAAGCGAAGATTATTATCCGCTAGGAATTCTTTCTCTTCTGGGCCGTAAAGCAACCTATATTTAACTACTTTTTTATAAGATTTTACTGCACAACTGCACAATAATTTATACATAACCACAATTAGATTTATAACTAGCTTAGTTTGTTTTAATCAATGCGACCAACTTGACAACTGTATTTAACAACCAAAACCCTAAATTTGCAACGTTGCCGCAGTCCAGATAAAAAAAATGAACTTTAGGTATGTTTATTTTTGTTTTTTTGTACATAATATTTACATCAAAAATTATCAACAAAATCTATAAGGAATGAAAAACGTTTCTAAAATTGCGCTACATTAAGTTTGGTGCACGTTGAAGGCTAAGACCGTGGGGCACTTGCTTCTAATTGCTATAATTATTAAAAGAAAAAAGACATAAATAAATTATACAAATTTATCTACCAGTATGAATACACCTTAATTAAATAAGGCATTTAATATTCCTTTGAGGCATGCAAAAAATAAATAATTCCCTTCTTCAATTGCAAACAGGAAGATGTTAACTAGTTTAATAAATAATTTGCCACACATTCGAGTAGTTTCCTTTTTTGCTTTATTTTATTTATTCGTACCTTTATACCACGGGTGTTCCAAACGACCCGAAACCCATTAAAATTTTATCTGAATTGCTTTGGAACAATTATAATTGGGGCATTTCTTAATGCGTCCGTCTTTTATATCAGCACTCATTTATTTTTGTGATAATTTCCTTTTTAACGTCAACGTATACCCATTAAAGCATTTCATTCAAAATTATTCGTTAATTTGTATTTTATATGAATAACATCCCGATTGTGTTCTGTAAATTACATTTTGATGATCAAGAAAAAGTGCCCTATTTTTTGTGATGCCAGCTGGCCACCAAGATAATGCGATTTACCGCTCTTGGATTTTTTATCCATGCATGTTATGTTCTATGTCAATAAACCACGGACAACTGTACACCTCAATTGGAAGAACCTTTGAATAGCAATACATAATTATAATAGGTTTGGGTGTTTTTTTTTAATCGTGCTAAGTGATCTTCTTGTGCGTCGCTATACATTGTTGCATGTCATTTTTTCTCCTCCTAAACACTACCTGCAAAAGCAAAAATGTCGGTGTTCATATGACCTCTCAGCAGGTCGTGGTGCATTGTCTGTAATGTCATATAATTAGAGAAACTGTTGATTTAAAGGACGAATCCGGAAAATAGAAGTCTGTAATCTGTATGCCGATGAAATGTCGCACCTCTCACGACTAACTTTTGGAAAAATGTTAGAATGCACGAACCAACAGATCGAGACAATGCAAAATTATAAACATAACGGCTATTGCTAAACGTTTAATTGAACTACTTTTGCAACAAGTTTCTAAAGTTAATTTTCTTCTTTCAGGTTTAAATGGTAAAATCTCCTACTCCATCACATCGGGAGATGAGCACAACAACTTTGAGATATCCGAAATGGGAGTCATCTCAACCAAGAAGATTTTGGACAGGGAAGCACAGGGTCTTTACAATTTGGTTGTCACTGCAACTGATCAAGCCCAACCATCAGATTTGCGCCTATCCTCTACAGTCCAAGTAAGTGAATTTATAAAATTGAAACATCCCCGCTAAACCCAAATAATAATCAAGGTACACATGTCAGAGGCAGCCAAGCATCTCATTTAACATGCCTTCAACAAACACAAGACTGTTTGAGTGTGTAACAAAAAAATCTTTTTTCAGTTAAACAAATATACGTTGTTAAAAAACGTACCTGGTGCGCGTTGAGTGTTTACAAAATAAACAAAACCGCTGGTCAGTCACGCTTAAATAAATATGAAGAAGGCACTTAATGATATAGCCATCAAAAATTGTGTAGATGGAAGAACAATCGTTTTGATTAAGTTAAGTCATTGTTATTAACAATATCGATGGGAAGACAATGTCAAAAAAATTTTAGTAAAAATGTATTTTTCATGATGCTTGAATAAACATAGGTTAATTACATAAATAGTTAAATGCAGTGATCAGAACATTGCTGAGATGTCCATTGTCTCTAATTTAAATATCTTGTCTTTATTTTCTTGTGGTTTCTGGGCCAAAAGTGTACAGGTATTTCAAAGCCAACTTGAGGTATTCAAAGACCACACATGCTATACAGGGTGTCTCAGAACTCGCCCCACACATAAATAGAATGTGGCACCCAAACATCAAGATTTTTCTTATATAGTCTTTTGCAACTTCTAAGTTATCTAATATTATCTCCAAACTAGGAATTTTAGAAAAAGCAGGTATGGTTTCAAATAATATTTAAGATTAAATAGGTTGCAGACTTATAATAATCCATGATTTCGTCATATTGAGCATAACAGATCGTATCAAACGCACCACACTTGCTTTTTTATGAACTCCGATAAGTTAAAGCTCGCCTTGAAATTTAGAACTTTATTACTTAACATAATGCGATTATGTCCATCTGAACATCGTAAAATCCCACCTTTTTTACAACGGCCGAAACTATTAAATACATCTATAAACATTTTTTTTTCTATCGAGAGGAGCGTACTCAATTATGACTTGTTTATATTCAATATAAAATTACGAAATTCATGGTTTGTGGCACAATTTTACGATCCTTAAAAATACGTGAGTCGTAAAATTTTCCCAGAGATTTTCGGTATTGGTTGTGAAGAGTTATTTACGTCCCACAAATGCTAACTGTACACTTACACTAAGAAAATAGGATTATGATTATAGCATTATGTTTGGACTGTAAGTTAACATGTTCGAACTTGGTTACAGGTCACTATAATTCTGAAAGATGTCAACGATATGGCACCGGAGTTCATAACACCAAACGAAACGTCCATAGCTGAAAACATCCCTATCAATACCGTAGTGATGGCTATAAAAGCCGTCGATAAAGACGAGGGTAGAAATGGTTACATTGAATATTCTTTGAACAACGAGTACGATACGAACGGGATATTCTCGCTGGGGCCGGTGGACGGGCTTTTAAGGGTGGCGGGGAAGATTGATAGAGAAATTAAGAGCAATTACACTTTAGTGGTGACTGCTAGGGATAGAGGTGATCCTCCTAAATCGACCGATATGAAAATATTCGTTGATGTCTTGGATGAAAATGATAACAGTCCTGTTTTTGATCCAAAGCAATACAGTGCTAGTATTGCTGAGAACGCTTCGATTGGCGCGAGCGTTCTTCAAGTAAGTGTTCAAAAAGTATTTCGAAACAACACTACTAACTATTGTTTTAATAGGTTTCAGCCACTGACATCGACAACGGCCTGAACGGAAGGGTACGCTATTCGATATCATCAGGAGACACGAATCGCGACTTCAGCATTGCCGAAGACACTGGCATAGTTAGGGTGGCCAAAAATCTAAACTACGAGCGGAAATCTCGCTATGTTCTTACAGTGCAAGCCGAAGACTGCGCCGGCGACATCAACGGCGACGCTGTGAAGTTTGACACAGCCGAAATCGTTATATCCGTTTCCGATATAAACGATAACCCACCTACGTTCTTGGATTCACCCTACTTGGCTTTTATCATGGAGAACATCATACCACCCAACGGTGGTTACGTAATCACTGTAAAAGCCTTTGATGCCGACACCCCACCCTTCAATAATTTGATTCGTTACTTCATCAAGGAAGGTGACACTGACATATTCAGGATTAACGCCAGTACCGGCGAGATTTCCCTGCTACGAGCACTGGACAGGGAAATTCAAGGAGAGTACAGCCTCAGTTTGGTTGCCATGGATACCGGTAAGTCTATTTTACTACTGCATCGTTTCATTTGTTCAACCGAAGTCTAAATTTTTATGTATTTTGCTATTTAAGTGCCTTATTACAGTACAGATTTTGAAGACTAATTAACTTAAAAATTACGCGTTTCTTCTAGTTTTTTTTTGTCGCACATTATAATTTAATGCGAAAAGAACATATTTATTTTTTCACCCTCAGTATCGTTTGTCGCGGAACGACCCTGCTATTACTCAAGACTGCTTTCTTAAGTTGTTAACAAAGGCCTGTTTAATTGATCCAGTTAAATTTGAAAGTTGAGTTATAACGTTCATTAGTTAAGTAGCTGTAAATCTTGGGCTTGCATCTTAGCGAGCACAAATAATTGGGCGCAAATCTTCGCTTTAGCGCTGTGCACCACGTCGATGCACGAAATTGACCAAATTATGCAAGATTTGCCCCAGTTTCGGTCACGTTCTTTCAAGGAAGATTTTTGCAGATCCGGAATAAATGGTATCTTTTAACTCGCAGCTCGCTGAAAATGTAAATCCCGATTTTGAATTAATAAGATAATCTTTATTTGGTTTAACTTAGATGCACAGAGAACATGTTAATCATAGAGTGGTATGATATATCATTATTCTTAACCAGATAATGTTTGTAATTGGATCGTTTGCAGAGCGAAGGAAGATAGATCTTGAAATCTTGAACTCTTCCACAGACAATGTACAAGAGGTTAATTTGACTTAATTTATTCTCTTCGAGGTTATTAAATAGGCGTAAATTCACAAGGTTCCGATGCACCTTTGATCAGATTAAAGAGTTTATATATTTTTATTGTGAATTGAATTTTAAATTTTTACTCTATACATTGATGAATAATGAAAATATTACTGTTAATATACAAGGGCGCCAGGAAATAACGTTAATATACTTTCATAATGTACTGGATGGAAAATTGTAATAAATTTTGGAAAAATTATTAGTACCTAAATAAAATAGAAAGCTCTCTACCAAATGAAATTAAATTTATCAATATTTTAGTAATTGATCAAATTCAATAACTTTTTTGTTCAAAGGATAGAAAAAATAATAAATTGATAAGTTCAACAACCATGAAAACATTATTCAGAGCATTAAGGAACATGAAAATTTGAAAAAATCCAACAATATAAAAACAGGAATTTCAACAAATGTTCTACTTAAAAGGTTGAGGTAATAGGAAATCGTTTCCTAGATGTTGTAAATAACTCTCTAAATAAATAATGGAGTGGTTCCAAGTATCTGGAAAACATACAATTGCACCTGTCCCAGAGTTCCAAATTCAATAAAATGTGAAGAATTTCGTCCAATAAATACTGTCCCTCTATATGAGAAGATTTTAGAATTGGCTGTAAAGGATCAATGCTTAAATACTGTGATAACCATTCTGTGATGGTACAAAATTAATCTGGTTTTAGATCCAATCATTCCTGTATTAACAGAATTTTTAATAATAATTTTTTTATCTAAGATTGATATTGGGGGGAACTGTATTAAAATGGTTTGAATCATATCTAACTGGCAGAACTCAAAATGTTAAATATAAAAACTCTTAATATAATGATATCATAAATAACTTGGGAAATCAATCTGGTTTTAGATCCAATCATTCCTGTATTAACAGAATTTTTTTTAAACTATCTAAGATTGATATTGGGGGGAACTGTATTAAAATGGTTTGAATCATATCTAACTGGCAGAACTCAAAATGTTAAATATAAAAACTCTTCTTAATCCAATGATATCATAAATAACTTTGGTGTCCCACAAGGGGCAGTGTTAGGTCCTATACTTTTTATTTCGTATATAAATGATATTGTTAAAGTTATAAAAAATTGTGAAATATGTATGTTTGCAGATGATACTACACTCACAGGCAAAATAATCGATACACACAAATTGTCGATAATTTTCAATTTTTATTTGATTTCGGATTTAAACAAATATTAATAAATATTGTAGATAAATTAATAGAAAATCGCTCACATTTTAAAAATTACTAAAAAATAGACGTACGTTTATAATATACAGGTTTCAACAAAAATATATTTTTTTACATAAGCTTAAGACACTCTGTAGAGTGGCAAAACCGTATATAGTTCTAAATTAAGTTTTAATTATCAAGTTACATCCATTTTTTAACAGTTTTGTTTTTGGTTCACCTTGATATATATGTATATATTTTTGTGGATTTTTTTTGAAAAAACATGGCAATTTCCAATATTTTTTCTGTACGAAGAACTACGCCGCCCGATGGATGGCCAATTCCGTGGCCTCTTCGCTCTCCAGATTTAAATGCACTTGACTTTGTTTGATTAGGTTTGCAATTTGCCAAAATACATCATTTGATTATAATAATATCGCGTTGGTCAATTAAATTGTGCAAATATTGAACTTTGGCCATTGTTAGCACAAAAACATTTAATATGTTTGGTCAATCTTTGGCAAATTCTAGCCCAAATTTAGTTTGCTGTGTCTTGAAGGAAATAGTTTTATTAAGTTTGTGTAGAGAATCTTGTGAAATAATATCAATATTAATATTTAATGTGCGAGAGATAATCCCGAACATTCCAATAGAAAATGAAGTTAAAGTCGTTAAGAACGCTATTTATTATCATACATTATCATAATAAGTACGAGCGATGTTGTAGATTCCCTCGCTCTTTTAACCAACAAATTCATTAATTCAAGAAAGAACCCGGCACAACTTTTGGCCCGCACTGTACCGGCCAGCTTCTTCTACTTCTTCGGCTTTGAATGGCACCTCGGCGCGTATTAGAAGTAACGGTACCTCAGTGGCAGGTACCTACATAATATTGTGTTCATAGCCACAGCTACAAGCCTATTTATCCATCAGACACATTCGAGTACACGTTAATATATCCCGTTGCATTATAAGTCCAATCTTCTAGCTCTCTTCCACTTGGTGTTCTTCTCGTCTTGCAGATATGACAATGTTAGTTATGCAGAAATGCCCGGCCCTAAGGCGAGTTTTAATTTTAACTACCATATTTGACCTAACAATTTTTCACCAACAGCATATACCATAAGGTTTATTTTGCTCCACTTTGAATTTCGAATAATATTGACTGAAAACATAGTGTGCAACTTCTCATACATACTATACGTTATGTAATATAAGCAATCATATTGGTTATTTAATATTGAAATACCTTAGTTAATGATACTGTTGACCATCGTAATAACAAATATGTTTAACGGTTAATGTTTATACAAAGATAAACTGTTGAATTATGACGACAATAAACAACCGGCTTTGGATGAAAAATCTCGCAAGGAAAACATTGACTGATGAAATAATTAAGCAAGAGCTAGGAGAAGAGAGACGTGAACACGTAAGCGCATTTTGATAAGTGCGAAAATTCGCCGAGTAAATTAATAATCGTTTTGATAAGAGAGAGATAAGTGCCGACGGCGCGCAAGAGATATCCATCTTCTAGACTTCGCCAGATAAAATAAGTCTTAACCTCGCGCGCCGACCAGCACCATATTTGCATTAGCTATAGGGGCGTTTGACCCTGGGTGACCCAAACACAATTTTCATTCAGTGCTTCCACTCTTCTGCGCTCTCGAACCTAGTTATATGGGTTCGATATTGCCCCAGGCCCGACATTTGTACAACTGTAAGGGTCATTTCGTAACATTGAAGAAGAACATTGCATCCATTTAATATGGATAATTAAAATTATGTGTTTTATTTCTTTAGTACATTTTTATTTATCACGCTATCATGCTGAACTTAAAGAACTTTTTAATAAAACAACTCAAAATATGCTATCCAACAAGTGGAAAATTTGCATTCAACAAGTAAATCATTTAGGACAAAGTTGAGCCAAAAATTTGGGAGTTGGACAATATTATAGAGGTTGAAGATACTGAAACCCCTTCAAGCACCTAAAGTTAATGATTTAAATTAAGTAGGTTTATTTTTTTTATCTTTCATTACTATATTAACTTTTTGAAAATGGAGAACATATTTTAATAAGCCCCATTGATTGAGATACGAGATTATTAAAATAATACAAAACAAACAAACAGAAACCAGTTAAAGTACAAGAATGTAAAAACGATGGCAGTCAATGAGCAAGCATGGAAAAAGCAGTAGATCAGATCGCACAAGAAGTCAATTAAATAGCATAAAATATAATATATGATGGTGCTAAAACTAACGTCGCAACCGCTAATTAAATTAGATGTTGCCTTAAAAAGCAAAAACCTAGAAGAATCCGAAGACGTTATACTTTGACGAACATGCCTGAAAGAATTTCTTACACGTAAAACTACTCCAAGGTTGTGGTTTTTAGAGAAAATTGTATCGCTCAAACATAGGCGTTGTTCAAAAAACTTTATTCGTTATATGTCAATAACTAAAGTGCAAACATAAACGACCTCAAAAGGGTACCTTGTGGAATCCCCAAAAATACCCATAATTACTTAATATACAGGTAAATTCCTGTAGAACGTGAACCTTTCATGGTGAATAAAAAACATAAACAACAATAGCTTATTAAATCGGTATCAAAGACGACCTTAATTAATAAAAGACGGAGCACGCCCTTGGTTGTTGGTGCGGTCGAAAAGCATGACTCGGAGCAGTCAAGAATATGGTCTTTTATCGTGGTTTATTGTGTACATTAAAATAACGAAACACACATCAACATTAAACCCGTTCAGATAAATTTGTCTTCGATTAGCGAGCCTCATCTTATAGAGAGCGGCGAATTTTATTATCGCCCCGCGAGAAAAAAGCCACATTTTATTCGCCAGGGGTATCTTACAATATATTGAAAGATTACGAATATATCAAAATAAATAGCATGAGTGAACCGTATTTTAAAACCCGATTATAAAAGAATTATTAGCAAAGCTTTTGAGGTTTGCAAAGAATTTCAATTAACGAACAAAGATCGCAAGGGTAACGTAAAGTCAACCACATCTCTATTTCGGTTATTTAGGATATATTGACGGTACATTGCCTGACCAACAACAATAAAATAAATCAAAATCATTGCTTTTTATCGATAGCAATCGTTTGTTTCGAAAGAGTTGTTGTCAGATTAATAAGACCCACGTTAGGCACAAAGGTAAATTATAATCTTAGATCGGTAATTAAGAGGTCATGAAAAAACGCTTTGTCACCTACTAGACGTAAACGATTGTACAGCTAGAAAAGACCATTTCTGACTTCCATATAAAGAATTACATTGCAATTTCACAATCACTGTAGATTACGATTAACTATTTTACTTCCGTATTATCTTCGCTAATGTTGTTTCTACATATTCTACATTTGCAAATCAGGATTTTGACATCACTGTACCCAAGTACGAAATTGGAGCGCTATCTGTCAACTGTAACTCCAGGATTTCCTAAGACTGGTTGATGATGTAATAAGGCTTTTTAGTCTTTTCCATCAACTAACATGGATTGTCAAATGCTCAGTAAGGTCTTTTAATTCGGCTAAGCTATAGCAATTGTGCCAGAAACTGAAACAGCCGTTGTTGCTGTTGTGTTTATCTAGGCGGCTTAGCGTGTACTAAGCCCGGCGGTCTTGGTCTTGGCCCATGAATTGTCACGAAGTCCAGTTCTCACGATCATGCGATTAGCATCTACATTACTGATTGTGAGCAAGACAAAGCGGCGCACCGTGGGCCATTTTTTAAAGGGTCGAATACATTTTTTCATCTCGAATGGAGTCCATAAAATGAAACACCTGTTGCAACCACATTGGAGATAAGTTTACTAAAGTGCTCTGGTTTATATACACAACTGTTATCACAACAGTGGTGAGATGCACTTCTTCCTGAGCGTCCTTAAACCAAAGTTGGATCAACATATGGGTTAGTGTTAAGATGTAATTCAACATTAACTAAGTCTTCTGTTTTGGATTGTTCCGAACAATTAATTACTTAATATTAATTAAATGTGTTTTTATATAAACCACGAATAAATTAATTTTGATTCGGAGCGTTGCAACGCGTTGCCTGGAGGAATCGAAGAAATTAAAATATTCTATCATCATATTTGTCTGACAGTTTGACGTCGAGCTGTTATAGTCTTACGCACGAGATACAATGGAAGTAAAATTACATAATCAAACGCTTCTCACGATAAATACGCCTTTTGTGATGATATTAAGTTTCCGTACTTAAAGAATCCATGTAATGCAATCAGGTAGTTGACACCTGTGTGTGGGCCTATCACTAAAAAGCAAAGCTCACTTGTCCTCTAGCTTTTAGAATCACAACGGTGTAGGTCTATTTAAACTATTTTAATGACCAAAACCGATTTAATTTAAATTGATTTATTCAAATATCTATTTTTACAGAGTTTGATGATATTTTTGCGTATATATTTATGCATTAATTTTCATTAAATCAGCTTGACAAGAAAATTATGCTTTGATATAGATAAACATGCCACATATCTAGTTTATCACAATTTTGTGAAAATGTCTCGTGGTAGTTATCGCTGTAAATTACACGACAGGATGGATATAATAATTTGTTCGTTTGAGTACAACATTTTTTACAGGTTTCAATCAATTATTAAGAAATTTCAAGGCTAAATGGCAAACTGTTCGTAATTTCTTTCATTTGTCAAAGAAAATTATAACATTTAATTGTTTGCCATATTATATGTTCTAAAATCAAAACTTATTAAATTTGACAATCGAGGTCCCGATATTTAATTCTTATACAACAACTTCGTGTTACAAGAAACGATAAAACATCCAGCATAGATACGATAAACTAGATAGAAATCAGAATTCTGTTTCTATAGAAGACGGAGGAGGTTGGAGAGAAAAAAGCGCTTGAAAGAGCACTTGACCCGAGTTCAAATCTATAATAACTTGAAGTAAGTATAACAATAGTGGAAGATCACGACGTTGTCTTGTTCCCGTCGTGGCCAAAGTTGATATTGCAGATTTAGGTCTTAGATTCTCTTCGTCTTCTTCTTCACTCTTGCATTGGATGCGAATTTTATCTACTCGGTCGTCGCACGGCTTCCCAGTAATACCAACCCCCCGCTGTAACAAGTAATTGTGACAAATTCTAGAATTACATCCAGGAATCTCAACCAAAGATAAGGAGATTTCTTTCTTTGATTGTAAAACTATGTGGTATTCCTTTATGATGCCTTTGAATATCTAGAAGTTGCTAATTAACACATCTCGACTTCTATGTTATATTTTAAAATCTTATATCTGTATGATCCAATACTGTCTTTTTATATTTCACATCATCGTCAGATGCTCTGGTATGTCGGTAAATATCCAAGGAATTGGCAAAATGACGAAGAATATTAATATCTTTAAGATGGTATCTCTCTGGGCATTTTATAGGAATACATCGGATAGTTAACGATGGCAATAAATCCATACATATTAAATAAAATAAAACGAATTTGTGCGGGTTATTGGGAAAAACTTCCATCCGGAAACGGCGAATACCGATGAAAATGCAATCATTCATCTAGCCGTCTAAAAATGGCTCCTCCCGCCTTGTATATTGAACAGCATTCAATTTTGACGTTGACGATGAAATAAAACCAAAAAAGTCGAGTAAAACCTCAAATAAAACCAATTATTCGTGTTTTACAGCTCTGAACCGACTTGTGCAGGGCCGTATTTAGTTTTAGCTTTTCGTGTGTTGCAGCCACAGATGAACTAAAGTTCGGAACTTCAGAATTATATTGGGTAGCTGTTTTGAGCAAATTATAACAAAGATACTATTAATTGATTTTTTTAATAATATTAGTAAATTCTTCAGTTTGCTACATTTTGTCCTAGGTAGATAATGTTGACGTTTGAATCTTAAACTGTGTACAAATATGAGGTATTTCTATATAGCTTATGTGTTATAATATGAAAATTTGTTTGTCATTTACTGTAAACATAATACTCAAAAATTTCCTATATGCCGGCACTGCCAACATGACTTGCACCGAAGAAAAAAATGAACATCGGGCCGTTATATTAAAACCACTTTGCATAAATCATAAGTCAACTAATTTTTAACGGTCAAAACTTATTGAGAATAAATTAATGGAACATATTTTTCCCTCATTACAAGGTAAATACTTTATACTTGATTTGCTCTACAATTTTTACACATTAAAGCACTTAACTCATTATTGCCCCATTTCAAACACCTGTCTAAAACGATCAAAATACCTGAATGGGTAACTAACTTTTCATTTTGTTTTTAGGTTCTCCGCCATTAACCGGAACAGGAACAGTTCGTGTGGTTGTCCAAGACGTCAATGACCACAGCCCAGAATTTAAAAGACAATACTACCACACCACAGTATCGGAAAATTCACCTGTTGGAACCTGGGTTCTATCGCCCATTGCCACAGACAAGGATATCGGATTAAACGCAAAAATTCGCTACAACATTTTGGGCGATAAAGTGGATCGATTCAGAATCAATCAGGACACTGGCATCATAACGACCGATGTTAGTTTAGATAGAGAGGAAACTGATGTCTACTTTTTGACGCTTATGGCGCAAGACTGCTCTGCTACCGAACCACGAGCCACAACTGTGAATCTTACCATAACTGTATCGGATGAAAATGATAATTCACCCACTTTTTCCTTCACGAAATATGAAGTTTATATTTCGGATAACACCAGAGCGGGACAATTTGTGTTTGGCGCAAGAGCTACCGATGACGATATAGGTCGAAACAGCAAGATAACCTACATGATAACCGGAGAACATTCAAACAACTTCAATATAGATCCCAAAACTGGCGTTATCAAAGCTATAACCGATTTATCCAAAGTATCCACAACTATATTTAACCTGGAAATAGCAGCCAAAGATGGCGGTGTGACTCCTAGACAAGCCAGTACGGAGCTAAAAGTGTTCTTGAAGCCTGATTATCTATTCCCGCGTTTTGATGCGCCCAAAAGCACTCAATTCACTCTTCGAGAGAATGTAGAACGCGGTAAAACCATCGGTATCTTCAAAGCGTTCTCGCCAAAAAAAGGACAAGCTGGAGAAGTTAAATACGCCATTGCTGGCGGTAATATTGGTGAAGCCATTACCATGGATATAATTACGGGTGAAGTACAAGTAGCTGGTAAAGGTTTGGACTATGAAACATCGCCAAGATACGAGGTGTGGATTGAAGCTCAAGACTCTGATCACCCAGCTTTACGCAGTGTTTTACAATTGACTATAAACGTAACAGATGCCAATGATAATCCACCTATAATGAGCAGTGCGTTGTACAACTCATCGGTGATGGAGGAAGAAATGCCTCCATTACTTGTGGTTAAAGTATCGGCAACCGATATAGATTCAAACAAGAACGGACAAGTCGCCTATAGGCTTCTGGATACTTTTGACGATGCCTTCGAGATTGACGAAAACACTGGCGAAATTTATACCAGCAGGAAGTTGGACAGAGAAGATGTAGCTAGTTACGAGCTCACCGTTGAAGCTTTCGATCGAGGTTTACCGCAGCTGACCGGAACGGCAAGTGTGATAGTTACTGTGCTCGATAAAAACGATAATCCACCGCGATTCACGAGACTTTTTAGTGTAAACGTGACGGAAAACGCCGAAATCGGCTCCTTTGTTATACGGGTCACCAGTTCTGATCAAGACATTGGTGAAAATGCCAACGCTACCTACAGTTTTACTGAAAATCCCGGCGATAAGTTTAAGATCGACTCCATCACTGGTAACGTTACTGTTGTTGGGCATTTAGACCGAGAGCAGCAGGATGAGTATTTGCTTAAAGTAACTGCAGTGGATGGAGCGTGGCGTTCCGAAACGCCTATTACCATCACGATACAAGATCAAAACGATAACTCGCCCGAATTCGAGCACTCCTACTACAGCTTTAACTTTCCGGAATTGCAGAGAGATATTGTTTTCGTCGGGCAAGTTATAGCGACTGACAGAGATAAACAAGGACCCAATTCGGTCATTAGTTACTCACTGCAACAACCGTCGGATCTGTTTACTGTGGACCCTGCTTCCGGGGAGATTTTCAGCAAGCGTAGCCTACGATACAAGTACACGCAGTTGGAATCGTCACCTGAAAATACCTACGCTCTAACAATCCTAGCCACTGACAATGGCAAACCCCCGATGTCGTCGGAATGTCTGGTGACGATTAACGTCGTAGACGCCAATAACAACGCACCTAAATTTGAACAACAAGAATACTTATCACCGGTTCCAGAGTTAGCTATAGAAGGCCAACAACTTCTTCATGTAATCGCCAAAGATGACCTGGATGTTGGAGTCAACGCCGAAGTAGAATACACCATATTGGCCGGTAACGGCACGAAGCATTTCGTCGTAGATAAAACATCAGGTGTGATATCACTCACCCAACAATTACACCATGTTGGCGACGTATACAATCTCCGAATCCGAGCTACAGATAAAGGCGTCCCATCTCAACAAGATGAAGCTACGGTAACTCTTATAGTGACAGGAGAAAATAAATACAGCCCAATTTTCACAGCGTTGAGTTACCAAGTGATAGTGCCTGAAAACGAACCTCTTGGTTCTACCATTCTGACCGTAAGTGCTTCCGATGGTGACCAAGGTCCAAACGGCATGATAAGATACAATATTTCCGCCGGTAATGAAAGAAAGGAGTTTGCTATTGACGCCATATCGGGGGCTGTCACAATATTACAACCACTGGACTATGATATGATTCAAGAATATCATTTGAATATTACAGCGGAGGATCTCGGTTTTCGACCTAGAAAAACCACAGCTACATTGACAATAACATTAACAGATATCAATGATAACTCACCAACATTCAACCAGTCTGTATATGATGCCTATATCTCTGAAAATCTACCAGCAAACACATTTGTATACAAAGTGAAAGCAACAGATATTGACTCACCGAAGAACGCCATCACACAGTACTCAATATCAGAAAGTCCCGATAAGGAAATGTTTACAATCGACCAAAGTACAGGCAAAATTACAGCTAAAGTGAGCTTTGACTTCGAAGAGAGATCTGTATACAGCCTTAAAATCGTTGCAAGCAATCCAGATTCGACTATGTATGGCAGCTGTGAAGTTATTATACATATTACCGGCGTCAACGAGTACTATCCAAGGTTCATACAGCCTGTCTTTCACTTTGATGTATCAGAATCCACTGAAATCGGAACGAAAATCGGTACAATACAAGCCTCAGATCAGGATGCCGGGGAAGATGGTAAGGTATACTACCTATTCGTTGGTTCGAGTAACGATAGAGGTTTCAGTATAAACTCTGAAACGGGTACTATAATAGTATCGAGGTATTTGGATCGCGAAACACAAAGTAGAATAGTTTTGACTGTGATGGCTAAAAATAGTGGAGGTATAAGAGGTAACGATACTGATGAAGCACAAGTGATTGTCAGTGTACAGGATGGAAATGATCCTCCAGAATTCCTGCAAAGTCTATACGAAGCTGAAATATCAGAGGGAGTACAAATTGGTACTGAAGTTGTTAAAGTTAAAGCCATTGATAAAGATGTAAGAGCACAAAACAATCAGTTCAGTTACTCCATTATTGGTGGCAACACTGAGCAAGCCTTCAAAATAGACCCACAAACAGGAGAAATACAAACTGCCAGACATCTAGATAGAGAAACCATAATGATGTACACTTTAACCATAGGCGGAATAGATACAGGGATACCACCACAAACTGGTACCACAATGGTTAAAATAAAGATAAACGATATCAATGATAATGGGCCTATATTTGATCAATCGCAATTAATAGGTCGTGTAATGGAAAATGAATCACCAGGAACTAAAATTATGACCCTCTCAGCTAAAGATCCAGACTTGCCGCCTAACGGAGCACCATTTAACTACAGATTGATCGGTGGAAAACATAAAGACTACGTGAAAATAGACAGACATTCAGGCATTGTTGTGACCACCAAAGTAATTGATAGGGAGGTAACACCCGAACTAGACATATTAGTGGAAGTTGAAGATAGCGGAACGCCAAAAATGAAATCACAACACAACATAAAGATCGTCATTTTGGACGAAAACGACAGCCCTTCAAGTTCGAGATCTGTACATGTAATAGTGTTTGCATTTAACGGTAATTTCCCGACCGGTAAAATCGCTGACGTGCACCCTAATGATCCTGATACCACTGGGGATTATAAGTGCAAAATAATGCCGAAATCGCAACACTTGAGCATTCTTTCAATACCGAATAGTTGCAATCTCTACACGTCGAAAATAACACCAAATCAAGGGTATAGCTTATCTGTTTCCGGCAACGATGGAAAGCACTCCGATGTTATGTCCACCGTAACAGTAGAGTTTATGGTGTTTAATAATGCCACAGTTGAAAACTCCATAACAATAAGAGTGGCGAATTTAACAGCAAACCAGTTTTTGGCCTCCAACTACAGAAACTTCCTAGAGAATTTAAAACCGGTTCTCAGCAGTGGCGAACAATTAAACGTATACAGCTTGAATGAGATCGAAGAAAGTCTTGAACTTACCGTAGCTATCAACAGTGGTAGTACCTATAAAAGCAAGTTCTACACCAAAGAAAAAGTATTGAAGAAACGCGACGTCCTTATAAATCTATTTCAAACCTCTAATGTTAAAATAGGTTACTCCCCTTGTAACGAAAATACCTGTGAGAACGGTGGTATTTGCACGGAGGAAATAAGCGTCAAAAGAGACACCAAAATCACTGATAGCCAAAATATCATCTTTACCTCGCCTCTAATCGCACACGATTATACTTGTCAGTGTGCTGAAAGTTTCACTGGGCAAAACTGCAATAAACGACAAGATCCTTGTCTGCCAAACCCCTGCAAATCCGGTGGCCAATGTAGAAGACAAGGCTTCAACTTCCAATGCATCTGCCCTAGCAACAAAGACGGAAAATACTGCGAGTTGGAGAGAGGCGATGCTTGCTCGGAAAATCCGTGTCAAAACGGTGGATCATGTAGAGAAAGTCCAGACGGTTCCTCGTTCTTTTGTCTGTGTAGATCGGGTTACAGAGGCAATCAATGTGAAGCACTGGCGGATTCTTGCAGACCTAATCCATGCTTACACGGCGGCCTTTGTGTCAGTTTGAAGCCCGGTTACAAATGCAGCTGCACCGATGGTAGATACGGGAGACATTGTGAAAAATCTACCTTTGGCTTCCAGGAGTTATCCTTCATGTCATTCCCAAGTCTAGATGCCGCAACAAACGATATATCAATAATATTCTCCACCACGAAACCTGACTCACTACTGGTATACAACTATGGCCTACAGACTGGGGGACGCAGTGATTTCGTGGCTGTAGAACTGATTAAAGGACGAGCTGTGTTCTCTTTTGGAGGTGCTAGAACTGCAATAACGTCGGTAGGAGTCGGTGGAAAGAATAAAAGTTTGGCTGACGGAAATTGGCATAAAATAACCGCGACAAGAAATGGAAGAGTCGTTTCTCTCAGCGTTGGAACTTGCAGTGATCACGGCGATGTTTGTGATGACTGCAGACCTGGCGACAACTCTTGCTATGCTGATGATATTGGCCCCGCAGGGTAAGTTATAAAAGTTATAAATAAAAACATAATGCTAATTATTTTCATTCTTTCAGAACCTTAAACTTCAACTCACAGTCCCTTCTAATCGGTGGTCTCAAAAATGCCGATCCAGTTTTGGAACGACCAGGTCAAGTCCACTCGGATGATCTCGTTGGTTGCGTCCACAGTGTGTCGATAAATGGAAGACAACTCAATCTAAGCCAACCCATGGATTCTTATGGTATAGAGAAGAAGTGTACTAGAAGAGGAACGTGCTCACCCAACTCGGAGGACCCATGCCTTGGTTTTGGTCAATGTTTGGATAGATGGTCTGCGGTTAGTTGTACGTGTGGTGATAATCTGATATCTCCCGATTGCCACAACGCCTTGCAACCTATAAGTGTCAGCGATGGGGGTTACGTGGAGTTTATGGTTTCAAAGAAACACAAGAGAATGCAACTTTTGGAGAAAATATACTACGGTTCTACACTATGGAACCACCAAAGAAAACCACGTTCAGCACCTCAGATAACAATCAAGAAAATGGACGAAACTCCAGCGAAAACCATCAGCTTGATGTTCAGAACAGTGCAGTTAAACGGTATAATATTCTACGCTACTAGCAATAAACATTACACTTCGGTGGAGTTGATAAACGGACAAATTGTTTACGTTAGTAAAGTATCGAGTGTTGTTAACATGACGGAAAATCACGCCAGTGTTACGGACGGACAGTGGCACAATTTGACTCTGTATTCGTACAATCGGGATTTGGAGGTGTTGCTCGATGACGAGAGGATCGGAGAGGAGTTGGATTCTGCGGGTGTCCACGATTTTTTGGATCCTTACTTGACGTATTTATCCATCGGAGGTGTCGCGAGGAACGTTTACTTCGCCAGAGATAACTTTCCCGATAATTTCGAAGGCTGCTTCGCGAACTTCAGTATCAACAACGAAATACAGCCTTTTAACGGGTCCGGTAGCATTTTCTACGAAGTTATAACTAAAGGGAAAGTCAGTAGGGAATGCAATGGACCTGTTGGTGTTGGTACGGCCACTACGCCCGACCCGTTGAGTATTGGTATAACTCTTGTTATTGTTTTCTTTGTGGTTCTACTTGTTGCCATATTAGTTTCGTTTGTTGTATTCCGACTGAGAAAACAATACAAGGAGAAGGCGGGGGCGCCAGGTAGTCCTTCCGGTATACACAGCAAGCAAAATGGTGGGGCTACAATCATGACTACCAATGCATTGAATGTTGGTGATAATGTTCTTGGACGCGCGTTGCATTCAGCTGATAATTCTTTGGCGTATCATAGTGAGAATGGTGATGTTATACGCGGTATAGGCGGACATCCTTTGGTGGGGCCGGAATTACTGTCCAAGAAGTATAAAGAGCGTGACATCATACAAGGAGATCTACCTAGACCGCAGAGGCCAGATATAATAGAACGCGAAGTGGTCAACAAAGGTCCCCCGATGCGAGACGACCACCACCCACCTCTACCTCCCAATTCCAACCACAATCACGACCATCCAAATGATTTGAGTTCGGAAATGCCTGAGCATTACGATCTGGAGAACGCTAGCTCGATAGCACCATCCGACATAGACATAGTGTATCATTACAAAGGTTACAGGGAGGCTGCAGGGGTGAGGAAGTACAAAGCCACACCGCCGCCTGTTGGTTACCATCATAAACATCAGGGTCAAGGTCAGCAGCAACACAGGCACTCGCCGCATCACCCCTCAGCCTACCCACCTAGGGCTCCGCCTGTAACGAGTCCCACATCTAGACCGCACCAAAGTACGCCTCTGGCGAGATTAAGCCCTAGCAGCGAGATGTCAGCACAACAACCGAGAATATTAACGCTGCACGATATAAGCGGTAAACCGCTACAGAGTGCTTTATTGGCAACGACTTCCAGTTCCGGCGGCGTGGGGAAGGACGTTTTGCACAGCAACAGCGAGAGGAGTTTGAATAGTCCCGTTATGTCGCAGTTGAGCGGTCAGAGTTCCAGCAGCCGCAAAGTGGCGCCCCCTAACGCCGTAACGTCGCCTTCGCCGGGCATGGGGTTGACAGCGGAAGAAATAGAGAGGATGAATCAGAGACCTCGCACCTCTAGTCTCGTGTCCACGCTGGACGCGGTGTCCAGTTCCAGCGAGGCGCCGCGAGGCGGCGGCAACAGCCACCTGAACCACATGCGGCACTCGCCGGTGCCGGAGACGCACCACAGTTCCACCACCACGGACGAGAGCGGGAACGACAGCTTCACGTGTTCCGAAATCGAGTACGACAACGCCAGCCTGGCCGGCGACAAGTACAAACCGAACGAACCCGAACGACGGGCGGACTCGAGCTCAGGTAGTAAAAACAATATTCCTCCGCCGTCGTACGACGGCTTCGACTCTTCGTATCGGGGTTCGATGAGCACGTTGGTGGCCTCTGACGATGAGATCGGCGGGCCGATGTACCGGCCGTCTGCCGGCTCGCCGTCCACTACGGCCTTGGGTTGGGATTACTTGCTCAACTGGGGGCCCAACTTCGAGAGTTTCGCCGGCGTTTTCAAGGACATCGCGGAACTTCCCGACTCCGTTAACGGCCGGGTTTCCTCATCGTTAAGACTCACCAATGCTCCCAAGCCATCCGAGGAATATGTATAGTATTAAGCGAAAGACTTTAAATCAATTGTAATTTATAAATTAAGACCTTGCATCAAGGATTTGTAATTTTCTTGCCATATTTTTTGTATTTTATTGTAATATACTTAGGTTAGCAACCTGTTCTTCCTATTTGTTTAAAAGACTTATTTTGTATATATTTTTTTACTAAGAGTCATAAATGTAGAATTATTTAAATATAAAACTAACTGAAAAAATATTCATGGACTTTTATTTTCCACCTTTCAAAAGTTTCATTGTAAACAATTCATGTAAGTTGTGAACAGTTTTTTCCACATCCCGGACAGCATACCTGAGTTCAGATTTGTCTCATGAGAAACTGATCATGAGCTCATTATCACAATTAACAATTTTACAGAGCATTTTAAAGATTTAATGTTTTTAACTAATTTAAGTTATTGAAAAAAAAATTTAGTACGAGGTAGTTCATTTAATGTAATACCTACCTAGTAAGTAGCACATTTTGTTTTTCTAAAAAATAATTTAAATTAGCTAAAAATTATAAATAATTTAAATAAGTTCTGTAAAATTGTTTAATATTGAGATACGCCCTTATGTGATAACGGGGGTGATATGGACTCAGGAATGTTTTGCGGGACCTTTTAAATCGAAAAGAAATAAAAAACCAATATGATCTAAAAGTCGCAATTTAATGCTTTTTGCACCATGGTCAGTAAATAACATAAATACATAGCTTAATAATGTTTAAGAAATATTTAAGCGTTTTTACTAAAACAAATCTTATAATGGCGAAAAACAGAAGCACCTAAGCGCTTAAGCAATTACTAGTAATTACTATTGTAAGCCTCAAATGAGGCCTTAAAGTGCTAAGAACAACCATTTTACTCCGCTTTTGTAAAAAATAAACCCTATCATTCTATCAAACCTGTTGTCAAACTGTCAAATTTCAATTATATGGTTAATTTACCATAACCCACAAATTTACCATACCAACCTTAAAATTGACATTTGACAGTTTGATGACAGCCCTGATAGAATAAGGTTTATTTTTTACAAAATAGGAGTACAATTGTTGCCCTTAGCACTTTAAGGCCTCTTTCAAGGCTTACAAGTGCCTTTGTAAGAAACACAACGTTTAAAACGATTATTAATCTGTATAAACATCACAAACCCAAAGCAAAAGAATTATAAACAACATAAAAATGGCCACCGTTAAGTGCAGTGGGTTGCCTAACCTCGTGATTTTTAGTATGCGCGAAACGAGATAGAATAGGCCTTGATGTGAGGCCACAATCCGGATTGTTACATTTTTGAATGTTTCAAATAAACAGGGTGTCCCAAAATTAGCTGCTTAAAGGTGAATTCCCATTAAAATTCCCAGTCGAATTTTCCTTTTCCATCTTTTCAGATTCGCAAAATTGCAGTATTTATTTAACTTTTAAAACCGCCAATGAGAGCGCAATATAGGTAATATCTTACGAGCCCCGTGTTTATTCGAATGCAACCGTATTACACATTGATAATGAAAAAATTGTAGAGAAAAAGTGGCTTTGAATTTCAAAAGTAATTTTCCTTTTATCCTTTGAGTCGCCAATTTCGGGACACCTTGTATTTTTGAATGTCAAAAGTTTGACAAATATTAAAATTTATAATGCCAAACTCATTTAAAAATTTCAACAAACACAATTTAGAATGTCCAAAGCACATTATAGAATCTTAAAATGTCATTAAAATAGCTCATAATAATAATTATTACAATGATTTTTAGAATACCCATAACACAATTTATAACAATAACATACATTTTATTTTGTTAAAAAAAACACAATTTGGAATGTCAAAAGCACAAAAGAACGAAAACTTAAAGAGAAACGTAGGATATAGGCAACCCCCATACACAAAATTGTAATCTTGGTTGTCTAATTTCAAAACACTGCTGCCAACATAACAACAACATAAACAATTATCACTGCATCTAAAATTGATTTATTGCTACTTAAATAGGATGGTTTAGCAATTAAAAATCTTCAAATCGTCTTTAATGAATCTTCCCAGGCGTCGTGAAAACAATTACTTGGGCATTTGAGAGAACGTTTCTTCGAAACGATTATCAACATGTTGGCCGCACTGAAATGAAAGTATTTTGATCAAATGACAAATTAGTCATCGATAGTTGTTTGCTTTGCGAGGTATGTTATTGGTAAATAATAATCCGTTATTTACCCAATATGGCAAAAAACACCCAGGACGTTGTTTACGAGGGATGGTTGACGAAATCGCCTCCAACTAAACGGATTTTCAGAGCGGTGAGTACGGACGTCTCTCCTTGCGTCTGCTATTTGGAATACTGAATGATTCACTTATTAAAGTGACGTTTATAGGCCAATTTAACGTAATGGGACAGTATCAGACGGCTGCCCGTACGAGCAATTAATATTTTAAAATACATTATATTTCAGAGGTGGAGGAAACGCTATTTTTTATTGACAAACACAGGTGAACTGCCAGGGCAATACATCCTCACATACTATGCCGACAGGCACTGTAGAAAACAAAAAGGCATTATTAATTTGGACACCTGTGAACAAGTCGATTTAGGTTTGAAATTCCAAGAACGTAAACTAAAGTTTGATCACGTGTTTGATATTAAAACACCCGGTAGAACGTATTATTTAGCAGCAGAAACTGAAGAAGAAATGCAAAAATGGGTGGACAATATTTGTAAAGTTTGTGGGCTGAAATCGTCTGATGACTCAAGTAAGTACACTTTTAGATATTTGGATGAAACTAAAAAGTAATTTTTAGATGATATAGAGATCAAGGAAGAATCTCAGGATGGAACTTTGACTAGAAATAACTCCACAACAACCCCTGTGTCTCCAGTGAGTACCAACCCATATATACCTATATCAGAGTGTATTACTGGGAAATCCCCTATAATTGACCCAAAGGTAATCATAATTTAAATTTTAAATAACGCAACACTTTATAATTATAATGTTCCAGGACTTTCACAAGTTACTACAATACAACATAAAAAACACCCCGTATATCAACGAAAGTCAATTTAACGATTCATATGACTCTTCTTCGCACAAACAATACATGAATTATGTGAACGATACTCTAGATCCCAGGTTTTATGATTCCCCTAGGAAATTAGTACCTACGGATTTTTCGAAACGCGATTACCAAAATACATCCCCATTACAAAGTCCAACAGACACTGACAGTGTTTTTACTGATGAAGACTGGGTGCATAATGTCTCAATTAGTAAGTACAATATTTTTTTTATTTTCTTCACACAAAAATTGCACTCGCAAATAGGGTTGCCACCTTTTAAGCTTGGGGTTGGAGGACATGGAAAAAGCCCGCCGCGAAAATTTTTCCAAAAAAAGGGGGCGTTGCCAATATCTAAACAAGTTCAACAGAAATGACCATGGACCGATCCCTTGCAATATTAACTTTATTAAATAGAACATTAAACTAATAACTACCTATTATACCTACTTAATATTAAATAAACACATTTTTATAACAAAAACAAAACAGCATATGCATATGCATATGCAATATTGCAGTCAGATTAAAATAATAATATACCCACAATGAACCCAGACTGCAATGAAGGTTCGAAAATATTCCAGGAATATGCTCTATCATCTAGGAATAATCCGCTTCATTCTAGGAATCTTCATTCCAAGCACCATCTAAGAAACTTCCCAGTGAATATTCATAACGCATTTTAAAAAGAACTAGGCAACCAATTATACAGATACCGGCCAACATCATTTTTTATTGTTTGCAAGTCTGTTATTTTATTGGTTTACCGAGAAAAATATTTTGTCAGAGCACAATAAAATACATAGAAAGGAGGACAAATTTCATTTAAAGGAGGACGAAGGACATGATCTTATCAAAAGAGGACTGTCCTCCACAAAGGAGGACGGGTGGCAACCCTACTCGCAAACAAACTAATTTTAAGAATGGCATTATTATATTTAAAATTGTCAATAAACATTTTAGAATACCAAAAAACACAATTCAGAATGTTAAAACCATATGATTATTTCAATAATTATTCAATAGTCTTAAAACACAATTAACAATGTCAAAAACCATTTTAGAATTTTAAAAAACAATTCAGAATGGCACATTTTTAAACATTTATTATTTAAATTTTGGAATGTCAAAACCATATGTATAAAAAAAATATTTCAATATTTCAAGAATTATTTAAGTTTTAAAAACACAATTAACAATGTCAAAAACCATTTTAAAATATCAAAAAACAATTCAAAATGTCAAAAGCACATTTTTATACGTTTAAAACATCATAGAATGTTTAAATCATATTTAAGAATGTGAAAACTATGAGATTCAAAAAATTCCTTGATTATTTCAAGAATTATTTAAGGGTCTTGAAAACGCAATTAACAATGCCCAAAACCATTTTAGAATATCAAATAATAATCAGAATGTCAAAACCATGTGATTAAAAAAAATACTTGATTGTTTCAACATTCTGAATAGTGTTTTGATATTCTAAAATGGTTTTTGACATTGGTAATTGTGTTTTCAAGTCTTAAAAACACAATTCCTTATGTCAAAAACCCATTTTAAAATATAAAAAAACAATTCAGAATGTTAAAAAGATCATGGAATGTTTAAATCAAATTTTAGAATGTCAAAACCATGTGAATAAAAAAAATTACTTCAATACTTCAAAAATTATTCAAGAGTCTTAAAAACACAATAGCCAATGTCAAAAAACAATTCAAAATGTCAAAAGCACATTTTTAAAGGTCTAAACCATCATAGAATGTTTAAATATTGTGTCAAAACCATATGAATAAAAAAATGATTTATTATTTCAAGAATTATTCAAGAGTCTTAAAAACACAATTACCAATGTCAAAAACCATTTTAGAATATCAAAAAACAATTCAGAATGTTCAAAGCACACTTTTAAACTTTTAAAACATCATACAATGTTTAAATTATATTTAAGAATGTTAAAACAATGTGATTAAAAAAAATTACTTGATTATTTCAAGAAATATTCAAGAGTCTTGAAAACACAATTAACAATGTCAAAAACCATTTTAAAACAAACAAAAATATCAAAAAACAATTCAGAATGTCAAAAGCACATTTTTAAATGTCTAAACCATCATAGAATGTTTAAATCTTGTATCAAAACCATATGAATAAAAAATTAATAAGATTAATAAGAATTATTTAAGAGTCTTAAAAACACAATTCCTGTCAATAACCGATTTTAGAATAACAAAAAACACAATTCAGAATGTTAAAAACATCATAGAAAGTCTTAAAAAACAGTTTTTAATGTCAAAAGCACATTTTTCAAAACATGTTTAACAATGTTTAATTAGAATGTCATGTCATAACTTTAAATTTAAAACTGAAAAAACACTTTTTAGAACCTTAAAAACACATTAAAAAAAAATGGAAATTTTATCTTTTGCTGGACACCTTGAAAAAATGTTTTAAATATTTAATTTTAAATTAATTATTTTTTTCTATAGATACTTCTACAACATCTAGACCATCCGAATCCTCCAACGATATAGAGGTTCCAGCAGTGCAAAAATACACAAAATCTTCTAAAAATGTGGTTTCTGCCCCACCAAGGCCCCCAAAACCATCCCATATAGCCCCAAATTCGTTACCATGTTACCTGAATCTAACACCTACTAAGTCAAGGTTTGTTTTTTTTAATAATTTTTTTTTGGTTATAAAATTGTTTTCTCTTTTAGCAAAGAAAATATTGAGGTAGAAACCAACACATCCAAAACTAACAAAGATGTGGAGGTAAGTGTACATTTTGTATTTAAGTTTTAAATTAAAAGTCTTATAAAATTAAAAAATTTGCGATAGCGCTTACACATATTTACATATTATGATACGTCAAAGAATTATCTTATTATTATTATTAATAATGTGAATCACAAATTGTCACGTTTGATAACATTTTGTTTTCTTTTTATGTATTGTATTGTACATGTTTAAATTTGTATTGTATTGCCTAAAATTTGTTGATAAAATTTCAAAATATTAAATTTTCAATATTTTTGGAAATATGTATTATAATTTCCTAATTTTAAACTACATATTTAAATTAATTAGAATCACAAATCCACAATTCTTAAAATTACTTAATAATTTTAAGAATCATTTAAGTGTCAAAAACACTGTAAAATGTCAAAAACCATAATTAAATATTACAAAACATGGGTTGAAATGTCAAAAGCACATGGACACCTTGTATAATGTCAAACACATTGTATAATTTAAAAAAACACATTATAGAATGTTTAAAACATTTTAAAATGTCAATCAAATTCGTATATAATTATCAAAAAACCTATTTAATTATTTAAAAACACACTAAATGTCAAAAAACACAATTTAGATTCTAATAGAATGTTTAAAACATAATTTAGAATTTCGAAATTAATACTTAATAACTTCATGAATCATTTAAGTGTCAAAAACACTTTGTTAAATGCCAAAAACCATAATTAAATATTAAAAAACATTGGTTAAAATGTCAAAAGCACATTTAGAACGTATTTTAAAATTTAAAAAAAAAACATAATTTAAAATGCTTTCATGTAAATTTAAATGTTTGAAGCACAGAATTAGAATGTCAAGAGTACTTAAAAATTTCAAAATCATTTAAAAGTGTCAAAAACACAATTGATAATGTTAAAAATACCTTGTAGAATGTGTAGTGAAATCATATTTTAATATTAAAAAACACAATTTGAAATGTCAAAAGCACATTTTTAAATGTTAAGAACAAATACATTATGGAATGTTTAAAACATATTTAAAAATATTTTAAATTGAATTAACTTATTTAATGATTTAAGAGTGTCCAAAAACACAACTTAGTAAACAAAATTTAGAATGTTAAAAACAATATTTGAAAATTAAAAAAAACACAATTTGAAAAGTCAAAGGCACATTTTGAACATTAAAAACACATTACAAAATGTTAAAAACATATTTAAAAATATTGCTACTAGTTTCGGTCTAGGACCATTTTCAGGCAAAATTGTCAAAAGTTAAAACATTGGTTAAAATCAATAAATAACGCAAATAACATAGTTATATAGTTTAGTTTATAGTTTTAAACTATTTATTATTGTAATCTTTGTCTAACAAAAAAATTTATGTTATTTACGTTATTTATTGATTTTAACCAATTTTTGATACAACAAAACGTCCCATCCACTTTCTACAAGGAATACAATACAACACACATTTTGATCATATTATTTTGTGTAATATTTCATAATCAAAAATAAACCTTCAAACCGCAATATCTCAGAATCACCTATTTGTGACTAAGGCACTTGTTGCATTGACCCCTTAATGTGCTGTTTATAATAATAATAATAATAATGTATATTGCCCAACAGAAAAATTCCAATTAGAGGACAAATAACAAATACATAATTACCTAAACATATACATACTTAATAAAGAGAAAATAATGAAAACTTAACATTATTCATTACCATGCTCAACATAAACATTAGTGATAAATTTCAATGAATCGTAATTAAGATTACAATAATTAGAGATTCTATTAAAAATATTGCACATTGCTGAACCAACATTGGTTCTTGCAAATGAATAAATATACAAATTAACCCTTGCACTAAGTCTTGGAATTAAAACATTAAATTGTGATAGCAAGTCAGGGCAATCAATCACATTGTGAAATAAGTTGTACAAAAACTTCCTCCGGATAAACTCTATCTTCAAACATAAACGTTTATTTTCTCGGTTCAGAAAGTCATAATAACCGACGACATGTACGACTTCCCGCGCTCGCACAACATCGACTCGGACACGCTGAAAAGCCAAGTCTCGCGCAAGCACTGCTACAGCAACGCGGCACCCTCGCAGATCGAGGGCACCGTGTTCTCGTACGACCTGCCCGATCCCTGCGACGAGGCCGCTAAAGCGTCGTGCGCGGACGACGAGGAGCCGGCCTCGCCGCACTCGCAGACCTCGAGCAAGTCGGCCTACTCGAACCTGCCGAGCCCGCTGCTGGCCGAGACGATGCCGCCGCCGAAGGTGAACAGGGGCCTGAAGCCGAAGCGCAAGCTGTCCGACTCGCTCTCGGTCTCCTCGGCGCAGGACCCGCCGTCGCCACGCGCAAACGCTCCCAGCGTCGACAGGAAGCTGAAGCCGCCCACGCCGCTGCAGGAGCGGCACGCGCGAAAAACCTTCCACGCGGAGGAGGACGGCCGCAAAATACGGGCCGGCCCGAGCCCGGTCCCGATGCTGGGCCGGTCGCACGAATCCCTCCTCAGCAAACCCGACGCCTTCTACGAGACGATGGGCAAGATGCACTACCTGGACCTCGATCTCGACTCCAACAACCCCGACGGGACGATGCGGTCCAGATCGTTCAGGGAAAGCGAATCCGACACGGTCTACAAGAAAGTGGACTTTATACAAACCGAGGCCTTCAAGAAGACCAGGAATAATTTGGAGAAGGAGCGGCAAGAGCCCGTTCTGTTTAAGAAATAATGTTTTCCTCAGTAAGTGCATTTATCATTTTTTTTTAAATAATACACACAAAATACCCACAGCAGAAATACACATAGCATACTTAGTATACAGTATTTATTATAGTATTAATTACAAGGGACATTTTAAAGTTTCAACAGGGTAAATGTCCCATGTCACATTATTCATTTCAATAGTATTGGATTATGCCCCACTTTTATATATTTAATTATTTGAGTGGGCGTTTATTGTAAAACTTAGTATTATTTTTCTTAAAACTAGCATGACAAAGCATTTATTTTTTATTACTTTATATAAATTAAAACACTTTTTTACATAAGTTTTATATAATTTGTCGAAAACAGTGCAATGATAATTAAAAATATTATTTTAAGAATACTGTTGAAAATTACCAAAAAATATTGCAAAATTAAAAGTATTAAGTCAAATTATTAACAAAAACAAAGCTTATCGAATTGAGAGTGCCTTTTGATGTGGTAAATATATTTGCTATAAAGTTTTTAATTGTATAAATATCAATAGTAAATATTGACAATACATTTTTAAGGATTGTGTAAGAAAGAATTGAATTGTTCTATATTTTAGCTTTTATATACATATATTGTGAAATATATTTTTTAAAGCTTTAAATTTTAAAATAAGTGGCCATTCATATCATATACTAGACTAATTTTTCTATTCTCTACAAATATAAGTGTTAGGATTTAGTCCATTTTATAAAGATTTAATGTTGTTATACATTTAAAGTATACAGAATATAAGGTATTATTTTATACTTTGTTTTATTTCCCCCCATTTACTATTTCAGATATCTACGTTTTTATACAGGGTGCATTTTTTAAAGTTTTATTTAAATTTTTTCTTATTTTATAATCAAGCAACTATTCTCTAATCAATCCATCTAATCAGTGTTGCCAACCTCAAAATAAAAATTATGGTTCATTATGGTATGCCATATACCTATAACTTAGTAGGTATATATAGTTATAGGTATATGTGGTACGCACCAAACAAATATTATGGCACAATTTATGGTATATTTTAGGACTTCAAAATTCGAGCAACAAGGCACTTTAAGAAAAGTCATATTTATTTTAACATAAACTTTGATTAAATAAAATAAATTAGGTACAAACAAAAAAATAAACTTTGGTAAAAAAACAATAAAATATTTTAAATCTAATAAATTAACACTTTTAATTAAAAATAATATCGTATTCATCACAGTTTTGATTATTGATTTTTAGTTATGTATTTGCACATTTTTTCAGAGAGCTCAAAATTTATACAATTTTTATACCGCTCGAAAAAATCTTTTCTTAAAAACCACAGACGTGAAAAACAAAACTTTGAATAGAAAAGAACATAACAGTTATAACTGCTGCTAACCTAGAACATTAATTTTCATTAACAGCTGTTTATGAAAATTCAATACTGTACTGGCACTTGGTTTAGTCTACTAAACCAAGGTACTGGCAGGACTGATTGCAACGTTGCCTAATTTATTTTCGGTGCAAAAGCATGCTTAAAAATTATACTTAAATTATGTTAAAACAATATTGTAAAAAAAGAAATTATGGTACGCTATAAAAATGAAAGCTACAGGCCTTTAAAATTATGGTACAAATACCATAATTATGGTACGGTTGGCAACACTGCATCTAATGTTTTTGCGACGTTGCCAAATTTCCAAAAATCCCGGAATATGGGAATTTATTGCGATGTTGCCAAATTAGAAACTGGGAATTTTGTAAAACCTTCAGGTTACCTTTTACCTTAGTTAAGTCGTCTTGCATTATTTGGCGGTGTTGCCAAATTTTCGAAAATTCGCAGTACTTGAGAATTTTTGAAAATCTTTAGGATCCTTCAGCAAGTCATTTTAAAGCATTTAGCGGTGTTGCCAAACCCAAAAGCCGCGGGTTTCAGATAGTATATGTTTATATATACATATTTTTAAGTATTCAATTAGAAACTACAAAATATATATAGGTATTTTGTATTAAAATAATAAATGGTTTTTATTAAAATCACAGTTTAACAATAGCATGTATATAAATAGTTTATTATTAAATAAAAAGTTATTTTGCCGAGTCGACACAAGCATTAAAAAGACTTGGGAAATAATATTGTTTTTCTTTGACATCTTGTAAATCCACCCACACTAATCCTTGATCCATCATGTGATCCAAAGCTTTTTGAGATCTGTCCCTTTCCCAATTCAATTTGTCCCTCAACTCGGAGACAGAAATGTATGATTTGTTTAAAGAATTCACTTGTTGCAACACTGCAGTGTGGTCCATGCTTAATTCCCCTGGAATCGACTGTACCATGTACTTCCCCTTACCCACAGGCACAACTGTGAAACCACTACCAAAGATTTTGAGCTTTTTGGCAGCCCTCATCAAATCATCACTCGATATTTCCTGGTGCTTGTTGCTCTTCCCTCTGGCTTTAATTAACCGCGTTCTCAACTCATCCAAACTTATTAGACCGCCGTTTTTTTCGTTTGTAGCCATGCACACCTCTACGATCTGAACTGCCAACTCGTAGTAAAAATCCCCTATTCCCAGCACCGACCAAAACCCTTTCCCCGACGACAAGGGATCCACCCCGATGCTGGAACACATCTCCTGGAACTGCCTACGAAACTCGGGGTTCTTACGGATCTCGTTCTTGTGTTTGGACGCGAACTCCTCCAAATTCGTTTTGAAAACGTCCAGCTGCTTCGTCATCTGCTCGAACTGATTCTCCTGTATCTCATTCCCTTTGTCTTTGTATTTTTCCTGCTGCAATTTCTGCTTTTGTATCGCCCCCAAGCCCGCCCGTCTACGCATTTTTACTATTAGACGAGTCTATAACCTCAACTTTGACAAACGTCAAATTATGTTTTGGTTGGCACTGCCATCTATACAATTATTGTTTTACTAATGTAGTTCATCTCTACTTGGATAGATGGCGCGGTTTACTTTTTATTTCATATACGTAAGTATATGCAAAGATATTATCTTTGAGTATATGTTTTATTTCACATACTTCCACACATAATAGTATATTATGTATCAAGTTTGATAAACGCCATTTTATACACGAATTTAATTTAGGCACCACCGAGCTTGCGAGCGAGTGCTTAAGATAATGAGTGTATAGAAAAGTTTATAAACGAGGTGCATACTATACTTTTTCTACGACAAATACTTATTATTATCTTAAAATAATTTAAATCAAAAATTTGTATAGAGCGCCATCTATGAAACAACAGGGGAAACTGTCAAATGTCACATTTTTACATTTTATAAACACAATTATAAAGGTTATAAATCGAAATGTATCTTGAAAATTGGCAGTTTTTTACAGTGAAAGTAAGGAAATGTTTTATGAGGACTTTACAGTAGAGTCCGTGCCCGAATTTAAGTTATAGTTTACTGCCGGCGAAATTAAAAGGTCAGTACAATGTTCATATAAACTTTTCAAATTATGGCGTTAAGAAACTATTTAATATTTTTGTATTAAGATAATAAAATAATTTTCCCATTTAGTATTATTTTACAAGAAAGGCAATTTATTTTAACGATTGTATGACATTTGACAACTCTCAACTAACTTAAAAGTAACTTCAGCCCGTGACTAAAATGTTTCGATCTGTCAAAAAGTTGCCAACTTCATCCCGTGACTAAAGCGCCGTAAAGCCACAACTTGTCAATGTGTATTTAAAAGGTCATTTAGTGTCATGGAAACATGTTCGATAAAGGGCGTTTTAAAGGTGGGAGTAGAAAAAGTAATTTTTTTTTATCTGGACTGCGGCAACGTTGCAAATTTAGGGTTTTGGTTGGTAAATACAGTTGTAAAGTTGGTCGCATTGATTAAAACAAACTAAGCTAGTTATAAATCTAATTGTGGTTATGTATAAATTATTGTAGGTTACATAGTGCAGTTGTCAAGTTGAGTTGTCGAAATTCGTAGTTAAAAATGCAATTAATTTGGCTTTTGTGGTGCTTGGATGAGCAAATATATATAAAAAAAAGTAGTTAAATATATGTTGCTTTACGGCCCAGAAGAGAAAGTATTCCTAGCGGATAATAATCTTCGCTTTGAAAAGAATTTATATAAAAGAAATTAAAATTTTTTGTGAACGTAAATGTTGTCCAATGGTGAATAATGTGAAAATAATGTGTGATGTAATATTTCTAAAACCAAATTCGTTTTTAACCCAAAAATGTCCATAAGGCGATGTATACTTTTTCTTCCATTGTGGCATTTGGCATAATTTCATCAAAATGAAGTTCTGCCCTCAAAAGGGCTTTTACATTCGAATTCGTTGCTATTATTTTTGGCATAATTATCTTTTTATTTATAATTGACAAGTAAATTATCAATAATAAATATTATTGTCAATTTGACAGTGTCAAAGTACCATTTAATTAAATTCTTTAGCAGAAGTACCATTTTTAAATACTAAAAATACTAAAGTCGTTTTTTCGCGTAAATACCATAAAATACTATGGTTATTAAACTTAACCTTGGTTAATAGTTAAGACATTTTTGCGTTTAGAGTGCGTTCAAAAATCCTAACTATGACGTCACAAATACCAGACCATAAAACTATATCGCTGAGCTAGTTATTCAACGTGGTTAATAGTCTTTCTCTTTTTAATATATATTTTTCTCTGTTTCGATCTGTCAAAAAGTTGTTTACATTTGAAATTTAAAATATTTTAAGTATACTTATATTGTAATAATAGGTACCTATAGGTACAATTGCTCTTAAACCGAATTTAAACTTTGAATTAAAATGGTAAACGGGGTGTTGTCAGTAAAAATAAATGATAGGGTGCTCCATATTGTGGAATCTCCACAAGAAGTGAAGGAATTATATGCAGATTTGTTTTATATTCTTCCTTATTTTGTATTAAATATGTAGGAGAATTGGATAACGTGTATTGAAAAAACTAGTATAGAAAAAGAATATACTAGGTATAAGAAGAGGCAAAGAAATTTATTTACACCGGTAAAAGCATAGAAATTAAATATAAATAGGTAAAAACACATTTCAAAAATTATAGGTTATGAACAAGTAAACAAATGTCAAATGTTAGAAACCTAACCATGGTTATACGAATTAACTTTGACGTCATGACTTATTTAACCGTAGTATTACATAGTATTTACGCGAAAAAACGACTTAAGTCAAACTGGTATAAGCCACCAACCTAACAAAAAAAACATAAAAAATGAACTGTATTTTATTTGCTATACAGGGGATGTACGTTTATTCCTAGGCGTTTATTTTAATGATCATTGTCGACAAAACAAAACAAAATTTTAATACATTTTTAATAGACAAAAACTTAATTTAACGTTATTTAACAGCATTTTGAGTTAAATTAGATGCATCCTTAGATAAAACATTCAAAAATGATTTATACTCTGTAACTTCCTTATTTGATGCCTTCAGCTTTGAAATTAGTTTTTTATTTTCTTTTTTTAATTTTTTTATTTCTTCTTTTTGTTTTGTAATAACATCTTCGAAACTCCGGGTAAAATTTTTATATTCGGTTTTCCATTTTTCGTTCACGTCTCGTTGTAAATCCATTTGTAATTTCAAGTTGTCCAATTTTTCATTGTATGTTTTATGTAATTCACTGATTTTAACTGAATGGCTATTTAATAAACACCTACAAATTTTTAATTACCAAAAATACATAAAATGTTAACAAAATTTTATTATTACTTTTCTTTAGTTTCTATATTTTCATTAAACCCCTTCTCCATATGTACTATTTTGTTATTCAACAGTTCATTTTTTTTACATTCCTTGCAGTAGTTTTCATTTACTTCGCCCAATTCATTTTGAAGTTGCTTAATTTTTTGCTGCATTCCTAACTTCTCAATTTCCCTCGTTTTTATGTCCCTTTCAAAATGACTCGTCATTTCCTCCATGTCGTTTTTTATCGCATCCCTCTGAGAAACCAGGGAAATATTTTGTTTTTCAGAAATTAACTAAAAAAAATAAACCCTGTCACTATTCAGTGGCTCCATCTTCCCAGTTACTTACCAATTTCTGAAAAGTTGTTTCTAAATTTTTCTCCAACACCAGTAATTTTGACGTACCGCTTTCATCTATGTGAGTATTTCCTTTGAGAACTCTTTCTATTTCGCATTCCAATATGCTACATTTTCCTGACAGCTTTTCTATTTCAAACGCTTTTATTTTCAAGTCATTTTGGGAATCTTTTAATTCTTGTTCCATTTCCAGAATTTTTTTGTTATATTCTTGTCTTATTTCTGCTGTTTCTTTTAGTAATTTTTCTTGGGATTCTTTCATGTAGTCGTTTAGTAAATCATTTAATTCCAATATTTTACCTACAATGTAATTAATAATATATTATAAGGTTTTGCATAATATAAAAAATATATAACTTTTATATTCTTTTTCCCTATATAATGCTCCATCCTTTTCTACCAGAGCAGCTTCAACAATTTGTATGGATTCCATGATTTTAACAATGTATTCTTCATTTTTCTTGGTCGCCAAAATAATTTGTCTATCTTGCTCTTTAAGTTTTTTTTCTTGATTTTTATTTACATTAAGACACTCCTGCAATCTTTGCTGCAAATTCAGTATTTCCTCTTCAAGATTTTTAATGATTTTAAAGGAGTTTTCTTGGACTTGATGAGATTTGTCTATTTTGGAAAATTCTGATATTATTTGATTTGAAGTTGATTTAGATAAATTATTTAACTTTTCCCTTGTGAAAAGTAGTTCATTGGATAAGTTTTTGACTTGTTCTTCATAAGAATGTTTTATCTACAACATAACTTTTTTAGAGTAGGTAATTTGGATTTATTAGTCAAAATGTTGATACCCAAAAAAACTCACTTTTGATATTTCATTTTTGGGTACAAATCCTTCCAAACCACTTTGGTAATATTTTAGATCCTCTTCAAGAGAATCTATAGTTTTCATAGCATTTTGCCATAACTGTGTGGAATAATCTTTTTCATTGGTTAATACATTAATTTGCTGTCTTAAACTTTCAACAATATCATTTTCTTTGTGCACAAAATTAATTTTTTCACTAAGAATATCATTACATTGTTTATTTAGGGCTCTATTTTCGTTAGTTAAGTCACATATTTTCGATTTGACGACGTGATGTTCGCTCTAAAAGATTACAATAAATAAGTTGCTATTTATAAATAGCAACTTATTTATTAAGCTATATATAGCTTACCTAGATATATTATTATATTCAGTGAATCACCGTTTATATTTACATATCATTATAGCGTACCTTAACATATTCCAATTCATGTTGTAGTTCATCTATAACGTTTTCATACTCATGAAGGATATTTCTAAAGTTGCTAAAAATTAAAACATCAGAAAACTGTCAAAATAAGTAAGGTTACTTAACTCACCCGTCAAGAACGTTTTCCGCACTCATTTAACAATCTTTCTATTGAATTTGAATTCAAATCGTCATTGTACCATCCGATGAAACACTGTCGCGAAATTCCCTGTTCTCAGTAAAATGTGACCAGGCAACATGGCCCGTCGTGTCCTGGTGAAAAACAAAATAAATTTGAGGGAGTTTGGATAAAAAACGTGACGACAGCGTTTTGTTTTGTTATTGTTTGTATTGCCAAGGCCTGCTGGTTTGTTGCGGCGACCGCAGCTGGCTGCGGTCGATACGTTTGCGAGGGAAATTCGAGAGTTTCCTGAGGTTTCAGGATGCAGTGAGTATGAGGAGTCAAATTATAGTTTAAATTTAAATTTATTTATTTACACAAATTTTGAAAATATAATAAGATAAGGTGATTATTGCGTAGCAGTGCCTTGTGTAATCATTTAAGTAATTAATAATAGATTTTAAAATAAAATATAATTTCCCTATTTTTTTTTATAAAAAAATTTATTTTGCCATTTTTCCCAATAAGTATTTAAGTAATTGTCTGTAATTTTATTGAATTTTTGAATTTTCTATATTTAACTACCCAAATATACTAGTTATAACAATAATTGTAAGATTTATTTAGGGATTTAAAGTGCTTTAATATTAATAAAACGATATTGATTTTACTTAAAGATAAAGTAAAAGTTCTTAAAGGCTTATTCTTATGCAAATATGCAAATTAAAATAAAAAATGCCTGCAACCAACCTTCCTCAATGCTCTAGAAATATTCCCTGCTTATCTGGAATGATCCCGCAGAATTAACAATTAATTGTTTGGGAATATGTCTGAAACAATCCTTAAGAATCCTTCAGGAATATTCTCTACTCCACTGGAATAATCCGGCGCATTTCAGGAGCATTTTTTGGGAATATGTCTGAAACGATCTTTAAGAATAATTAAAGCTTTAATTTAAGCTTTAACCCTAGGCTACACAACATATAAGTAAATGTGAAAATTATTAATAATTACTACCCAGACTGCAATGAAGTTTCTAAAATATTTCAGGAATATGTCCTATCATCCAGGAATAATCCGCTTCATTCTAGGAATATTTATTGGGAATATTCCATAGAATGACCCTGTAAAACTTCCAAGCACCATCTAAGAACATTCCCAGTGAATATTCATTGGAAATATTTCATAGAATGATCCTCTACAACTTCCAAGCAACATCTTGGAACATTCCCAGTGAAAGTCTTTATATTTAAAAAACAATAAATAATTTTCTTTCTACAAATTGGTTATTTACCAGGAATATGCGCTATCATCTAGGAATAATCCGCTTCATTCTAGGAATATTCATTGGGAATATTCCATAGAATGATCCATTAAAACTTCCAGTTAGTTTAGTTGGAATACCTCTCGTTGAACGCACGATTGATAACTATATATTATATACCGATAGGTTAATAATGTCAGTTTATATCCACAAAATTTAGTCATAATTTTTTTTTTATATTTTGTTTTTTACTTCTTTGGCATTTCATATCACCTAATTGATATTTATATAATTTAATCATTTTATCATAAACAAATAGGTACCATTAACTTTTTTAGGACTAATTTATACAAAAACATTGAGAACGACCAGTGGCCTATAGTGTACACAAAAAAATACAACGTCTACTTCCTAGGTCTAGAAAAACTCCACCCCTTCGACGCCAAAAAATGGGGCAACATATTCAAAGTACTTGAACCCTACCAAAACCCCTTTAAACAATTTAAACCTCTAAAAAATTTCAGTACCTCAATGAATATGGATTAGTAAATAAAGAGACTGTCACAGTGCCAAACGAAGCAAGAAAAAAAGACTTATTGCTAGTGCATACTGAAAAATACCTGAAAAGCCTGAAAAATAGCTGCAGAGTCGCTTGTATCGCTGAAGTTGTGCCTTTGATATTGGTGCCGAATTATTTTGTGCAGAAAGCGTACTTAAAACCGATGAGGTATACCTATAGATCTACAATGCGTTGCATACAGTCAACATACAGCCCGTTCAGAGTAAAACCGAATATAGGGAAACGTATGGGGCGTGGCCTAAGCAAATAGCCTGCATCGCTAATGAGATTTTTTGCATTATTATCATTTCATTTTTAAGGTCGTCTTATCTGCTCGACCTTTCGTCATGTCGTTTATCACACAAGCTACTGTGACGCGCGTTGGAGAGACGTTTCCCTATATTCGGTTTTACTCTATTTAGACGACTTTTTCAGGTACCAAACAGGAGGGTCAATCTTGGCAGGTAAACTGGCAATCGACCGCGGTTGGTCCATAAACTTGGGAGGAGGGTTTCACCATTGCTCGGCGGCCAAGGGAGGCGGGTTTTGCGCTTACGCCGATATAACACTAACCGTGAAGCACTTGTCCTTGTATTTCCCGCAAGTTAAGAAAATAATGATCGTTGATTTGGATGCTCACCAGGGAAACGGTTACGAGCGCGATTTCAAGTTGAATGATCACGTGTACATTATGGATGTTTACAATAAGTTTGTTTACCCCAAGGATAAGGTGGCTAAGGATTCCATAAGGAAAAAGGTTGAGTTGGCGTTGTTCGTGGAGGATGATGAGTACTTGATAAAAGTAAAAAAGTTCGTGTTTCGACTAAATCTATTATGATGATGATTCAAAATGCATTCTTTTAGAAACATCATTGAAGCCTTGGATGAATTCCACCCAAATTTAGTAATCTATAATGCAGGAACTGATATTTTAAAAGGAGATCCTCTGGGGGGGTTGTCAGTATCACCGGAGGTTACAAAAATAACAAAAACATACTGGACAAATAATTTATTGTGTTTTTTGTAGGGCATTATAAGTAGGGATGAAATAGTGTTTTCCATTGTAAGAAATAGAAACATTCCGATAGTTATGTTGACTAGCGGTGGTTATCAAAAATGTACTGCAAAAATTATTGCCGATTCAATCATTAATCTTTATAGTAAGGGGTTGATTACTGGTCCAAATGAAAGTTGTACCAAGTAAGTGCTTAAATATTTAAGTTGCTCTTATCATATCGTATTAAAGTTAATTTATCTGTTATAAAAAGCTGTAAACTGTACTTAATAAAAAATGTAAAACAAGTAATATGTTTTTTTGATTGATTTGATTGTGGCCTAAATTGCTGGGCTTCGGCCCGAGCAAGGGTCAGGTCAGATTGGACCTTTTGCCCTTCCTCATATGTGGATAGTTAGAACTTTTAGAGAGAGAGAGGGACAGTGCTTTCGCACGGACTGGGAAAGGGTACAGGGTGTTTTTTGGAACCGCCAGCGGCCTAAAACGCTTATTGTCTTTTTATATTGCAGGGGAAAGGGGACAAAATGCCTATAGAAGACATGTGCCCCCTTCGTCTGCTTTAATATGTTTTTTTATCTTGACGACTGGTTGAACTTCCCAAAATATTCATCATCGGGGATATTAAAAAAGCCATATTTATCCATACACTTCTTATAATCCTGCTGTTCTTTGGCAAGTCTGAGATTTTCTTCTTCCAAAGTTTTAGCGTATTTCCTGAAATATTTATTTGAAAATTATGTTAATTTGATGTATTTTAAAACCCACTAACTTTTTATTGATTTCTTCCTCCAAATCCAACACTCCAATCTTCGTTTGCACACCAGTAAAATATCTATAATACTGTCTATCCATTTCTTTCTCTAGCTCCTTTTGCATCTAAATATACATTGAATTATATTTATATAGATGTGTCCCAAATAATTTACCTGTCGTTCCTTTATTTGCTCCAACTGGTGTTTCCTGTATAACGCCTTCTCTTCATCCGTCATTCCTTTATACAAATAGGAAATTTTTCTGTGCGCCCCCAGGTTACTCTGCGCCACCTCTGGATTCTCCGTCAACATATCACTAGACAAAGCATTACAAATTTCCTTTAAATCGTCCTCCAACCTCTGTTTCTCCAATTTTTCCGCCTGAGATCGCCTTTGCTCGTACAAAGCCCTGTTAAATCTCCACGTGGCCTGCTCCAACTTTTTCCTGCACTCGGCTTCCATTCCGCTCAGTTCCAATGCTCGCTGGTCGCGGGTTATGACAGCGTTTTCGTACGCTTCTTCCGCCATCTTGCGCTGACCTTCGGCCATGGCCTTTTCCATCATTTGTTGCTCCAGGCTCGCGCGCATTTCTTCCCTTTGAACGGCGAGCCTTTTCTGGTCTGATAAGTCTTCACCATCAAATCTAAAAAGCATAGGAAAAGAAGAAAATAATGTAGTCTTCAAAGGTTGAAGCGATATTATAATAGGTGGTACCTTTGTGCAGATGAAGGACCAAGTCTTGGATCATCATCGTCAACTCTTAGTGGTAATTGTTTTCTCAAAAATTCTGGATCGTTTAAATCAAATTCCCGCCTACATTCTGGTTTTTGATGGTTTTGTCGAAATTTATTGATTTCTTGTTCGATTTTGATTCTTTCCTAAAAAACTATTTTTTTTTGTATAATTATAAATTTTTTATTTTTTTACCTGCTTTTCCTTGGCCTCCTGCGCCAAAGCCACTCTTTCAGCATCTCTCAGATACTCTATATAGAGTTCGTTTAGTTTATGCTCTTCTTCTTGTTTTTTGTTGTTTTCTTCTATTTGTTTTTGTAGAGTATTAAGATCCACCTTTAAAAGTTACAAAAAATTGTTAAAAACACACAATTTGAGAAAACTAAGCCTTACACCAATTTGCCGCTTTTTCGGATTGAAGATCCTTTTCTTTCGTTCTTCTTCTCGAATTCTTCTCAATTCTATCCTTGCAGCTTCAAGTTTTTCTTGTTTGGTGGCTAGATTTAAACTCAACATTTTGTATTGCTTCAATACGAAATACAAAAAACAAATAGTTGATTGGTTGCTACGACAAATTTAACGTTGCTATGAATTCATAGCATGATACTCGAGGATTCATAATTTGTTTTGGGAATAAATAGGGGGGATGCGTATTGATATAAATAAGTTTTCATATTATACAAGGTGTATTAAAATAAGTAAATATAATAAAAATATACATTTTTTAACGAGTTGTTGTGTTAAATTGGTTGTAATATTCCTCTGTAGGGGTGTTCTTGTAAACAATTTTGTTTATAAACTCTTCTTTATTCTTCTGTTCGACGGCCAATTTCCTGTTTTCTTCTCTGATTTGTATGGTCATTTTCCTAAAAAATATAATATATAAATTGTTAAAAAAAATATTTTATATGTGTTTGTACTTCTTCGCTTCTTCTATTTCTTTATCCAGGATCAGTATGGTTTTTTGCGTCTGCGTAAAGTATTCCCCGAATTCTTTTTCCGCCCTTTTCTGGAACTCCTTTTCTTTCTACAACAAACATCCTTTATTTATTGCCAGAAAATTATTTTTTACACTTACCTTGGCCTCCTGGATTTGCCTCCATTGCGCTTCCTTAAACCTAACTTTTTCTTCGTCAGTCATGCCTTTATAAAGATACCCGATTTTCCTGTTTTGGCCCAAGTTGCTATTGGCCACGTCTGGATTTTCCGTCAACAAGTCGCTCGTCATGGCATTATAAATTTCCGCCATGTTATCATCTCTAATCTCCCTTTTAGATCTCTCTTCCCTTATGCGTTTTTCTTCAGACTAAAACGAAATACGACTCAATGCGTCCCTTATATTCACGTTAGTGCCACCACTTGAAATGTTCGAAGATCAATAACGTTCAACACAAAAAATTTGTCATCTCATTTGCCTACTTAACATAATCCAACTTTGAAAAAAAAACTGGTGGGTAGCTAGTATATATAAAATCGCAGGTACGTACCAGTGCCGTATTGAACCTCTGGACGGCGATCTCCAAGCGTTTCCTGCACTCCATCTCCAACTCCGTTATTTCCATGGACCTTTTGTCCCTGGCCAAGATTGCCGCCCTGTATGCATCCACGGCGGTCTGTCTTTCTTTCTCGGCCTGCTCCTTTTCCATTATCTGTTGATCGAGCCAGGCTTTCAGCTGATCCCGCTGGATCTTCCGCCTCTCCTGGCACACCACGTCCTCACCTTCAAATCTAAATTTGTTCAAGATTAAAAAATAGTATTCAGTGAGTATATTTGGGGCTCGAGAGCGACATGCGAATAGTTTGAATAGCCATTCCCGGATTCGCCGGGCCGTTGCTATACGCCCATTAGGAACAAAAGGAGGGTTCGAAGTCTAAAAAATTGTACTGTATCAAAAACAAATTAGTTACTTTTGTACAGAAGAAGGGCCAAGCCTGGGATCATCGTCGTTAATTCTCATGGGCAGCTGTTTTTTGATGTGGTCGGGATCATTTAAATCGTACTCCCTTCTGTGCTGCGGCTTCTGGAACGTTTGTCTGAACTTATTTATCTCCAACTCGATCAGATGGCGTTCCTAAAACCCAAGCGACCATTAAAGTGGTTCCTCTCTATATTTTCGGGGACACCTTTTTGTCCTTTTCAGCCAGCGCTACTGCCAACGCATCGGCTTTTTTCAATTGTTCTACAAATATCTCGTCGACCAGTCTCTCTTCGTCCTTCTTTTTTTGCTTTTGAATCAGCTGCGTATCCAAAGCCTTAGTGTCCACCTTTAAAAATGTATGTTTGATTAGGTGGTGTTAGCGGTAAAAGGTAAGTATAAGTACCCCTATAAGTCTTGTTTTTGCATTGAAAATGCGCTTTTTTCTTTCTTCCTCGAAGATTTTACGCTTTTCTAGCTTTGCGGCTTCCCTGCGATCTTTTTCTATCATAAAACCAAGATTCAACATTTTGTGAAATTAGTATAGAATTAAATAATAAAGTAGAGATTTTTTAGTTAAAAAATGTCGTAAATATTGCTAATTGTCATTACAATCATTGTCAATATACAGTATGTTCCATTTATACACAAAACAGCTTTAAGATTTTGCTTACCTACTTTTTATTAGACTCTGTCATAGCATTTCATTTAGTGAGTACCTAGTACTGTAATATGTATGTTTTGTTTGGAGAATGCTTAAAAATCTAAGTCCTGTGTGTGTGTCTAGACACAGCTATTTGTTTAACGTTAAATGTACGTTTAGCCTGAATTATAGATTGCCTTCCTTCCTTCCTCCCGTAGAAGATAAACAATTCGAAATTTTGAATAAACATTTTTAACGTAATTGTCACCATTAACATTTCCCGTGTAAGAATACTTTGTGATAATATTTTGCAATTATAGTAATAAAAAAATCAAAGGATAAAATATTTTCTTAACAAAATCATATTTTGAAGTTATTTTAATATTTTATCTACTCCTGTGACTTTATGGCGTTTTAGTCACGGGCTGAAGTTAACAGCAGTGGCTATTGGGCATTTTAGTCATGGGCTGAAGTTAGCTTTATTATAAATTAGAGAAAAGTGAGGTTAATTTCGTTGACATTTGACAGATGTCAAATGTTTAACAAATAAAATTGGATTTAAATTCTTCTTTTTGGTCGTCGTAGATAAAGTATAGTATGCAACTCGTTTTATAAACTTATCTAGACAGTCGTTTTTATTAAACACTCGCTTGCAAGCTTCGCTCGTGCTTAATAAAACTCGTAACTAAAATAAAATGGCGTTTATAAAACTTGATACATAATATACTATTAAAGTATCAATAATTGTTAAATTTAATTAAAATTAATAACGGGCAATGTTAATAGTGACAATTACGTCAAAAATGTGGTGTCATTTATAGATTCCCGTAAGAAAAGGCATAACATAAAATATGGAATTAAGAAAATTTAAATAATTATTTATTATTAACTGTTTTGCTGTATTATTAAAGAAAAAAAGAAACAAATAAATAAAAAATATTTCAGCCTTTTATTGTTGCATATAATCCAGTCTCACTTTACAAAATTCTAGCTTTATTTGATTACCTATGTTAAAATAAATATAACAACAAAATGGCTTAATTTTACAATAAATTTTATCTATCAATGGTTAAAATTTTAACAGTTATATTAGTTAAGCACATGGTATTCTAAATATTTTTTCTGTTTAAAGTAGGTAGGTATAGTGAAACATTGTTAACATCTTCAATATTTAGGGATTTTCTTTTCTACAAAATGGACATGTATTATTGTATTGAAGCCATTTACTAATACATTTAGTGTGAAATACATGACCACAGCTTAATTCTCTTGTTTCAAAGTCTTCCAGGCATATAGCACATTCTTCTTTAAATTTTTCAGTGCGGAGGCATTTGCAATCATTTGTGCTAAAAGAATTAAGTATTTTATTAACCATATAAAACCAAGAAGATTATTTTTACCTATTTCTGCTATTGCCTACTGATGGACCGGCCTGGAAATTATTTCTAGAACCACTTGGCGAAGAATTAGTATGCTCGTAACAATTTTGTGATTTTTTTGTAAAGAACCATGTTGCAATTCCAGTTACTGTTGCTGCTACAGCCACTGCTCCCAAAGTAAATAGATTTTGATTTTTATTGTCTTCTTTTCCCATTTTTACTAATAATTGAATTATATAAGGCAAGTGTATAAAATCACCAAATAAAATTTATATTGCGTTTATAATGAGCACAAATCATAAACACCAAAGATTCTTTGATAAACACCAGAGACAAGAGAATGTTTATAAAGACAGATGGTTATCATATAACAAATACACAAATATAGGGTTATCTGACACAAAGAACACTGATCAGTGTTGCCAGGTAGCTTTTTAATAAAGCGGAAAAGGTCGTTACGTAAAAGCGGGAAATTCAAATAAAACTAAAAATTAAAAATATGATGAACAAAACAAAATAAATATTCTGTATTTAGAAGAGATCAACTAGCCAATAATGGTCAAAAATATTAATCTGATTATTTTTAAGTTGAGGAATTTATGACAATATTATAACAATTTGTTCTTCTACAAAACTGGCAAATGTTAATAAAATTTATTTATTGGTTTGAGGTAAGCCGGCTTCTGGGACAACAGCAGACATTCGTGAATGAATTAACCAATATTTGGTTTCAGGCAACCAAGATTTATTTTCATTTGAATTGTTTGATACAATAGAACATGTTTCAATTATTTTAATCTAAAAGAACTAAAAAAAGCAGGGGATGTTTTCAAAAGTAGTAGAACGGGAGATTGATTTCAAAAACTGTAGATCTACCGCTAAACCGGAGACCTGGCAACACTGCATAAAGTTCGCAATATTTTGGTTTTATATGTTGGCGTTGTTGTAACGAAAGTGCGACGTTGGCATTTTTATGTAGCGATCACGGCCTTGCCAACAGGCTTGTTCCATGCTACTCACGTATTTTCTAAATATGTAATGCTACCAAATATAATATGGTTAGTTACAGTTTAACTTTATAATTTCAGCTCCTAATTGTAATTAATAAATAATTATATCTAAATACAGGGCATAATAATTATTTTATAATGTAAATTTTATATTTAAAAATACAATATATAGCTATATACCTAACTAGGTAGGTACTTAAAAAAGATTCAAAACAAATCTTATTCTGTTGGCATTATATTATATAATATAATGCCAACAGAATAAGATTTGTTTTGAATCTTTTTTAAGTACCTACCTAGTTAGGTATATAGCTATATATTGTATTTTTAAATATAAAATTCACATTATAAAATAATTATTATGCCCTGTATTTAGATATAATTATTTATTAATTACAATTAGGAGCTGAAATTATAAAGTTAAACTGTAACTAACCATATTATATTTGGTAGCATTACATATTTAGAAAATACGTGAGTAGCATGGAACAAGCCTGTTGGCAAGGCCGTGATCGCTACATAAAAATGCCAACGTCGCACTTTCGTTACAACAACGCCAACATATAAAACCAAAATATTGCGAACTTTATGCAGTGTTGCCAGGTCTCCGGTTTAGCGGTAGATCTACAGTTTTTGAAATCAATCTCCCGTTCTACTACTTTTGAAAACATCCCCTGCTTTTTTTAGTTCTTTTAGATTAAAATAATTGAAACATGTTCTATTGTATCAAACAATTCAAATGAAAATAAATCTTGGTTGCCTGAAACCAAATATTGGTTAATTCATTCACGAATGTCTGCTGTTGTCCCAGAAGCCGGCTTACCTCAAACCAATAAATAATATAATAATATATAATAATAATATATATCACAATCCATTGTGTATTGTGTATTATATTAGGAGGCGTCAAAAACAATTGGAAGTTTAAGGGAAGATTGCTCTAATATTTTATTTGTTTTAAATATATATTTTTATCTATCCATAAAAATATATTTTATGTTTCAGATATATATTTAAAAGTTTAAAAAACGAATTTTTGTTTGATATTTTCTTCTTAGTTTATTTTTTATTTATAATATTTAATAGGGAAAAATAAATTATTTATTAACTACAAATAGGTATATATGCATTATTTATTGCAAAGCACATTGATAACTGGCTTTTTCGTCCAAAAGTTTAATCATAACCGTAAAAGAATCATGGGGCATTTTAAAATCATAGATTTGTTTTCCATTGCCATCGGTGAAATCTCCATATCTTACTGTTTTTGCCGAAGCAAATGCGTTGAGTTCAGCGACTTTGTGAACAAAATTACTGGTGCAATCCAATTTCATGAGCTAAAAAATATTTATTAAAAATAGTTATTCATGTCATTAGGTTAAGAAGTAAAGCTTTTTGTGCTAAGCTCAAGGTTTGAAGGCCGACGCGTAGCGGAGGCCTACAATTGAGCGAAGCACAAAAAGGCACTTCATGGCCGAATGGCATACAACATTTTATCTTCAAACCACTTTATATAGGTCAATTTAATTCAACATCAAAGCGGCCTAACCTCACTTTTTTAGAATCTCATTTATTTATTAGCTAAAGATTACATTAAATGTACAATAATTATTATTGCTTTTAGAAGCAGTAATAGTTTGACAATACCTAGCAACATGATTTAAGTAGAAATGGATTTTTGCTATTACATTGAATTCAATTAATTGTTTAATAAATAGGTAGGTATCTAATTTCAATTTGTTTGGATTTTTATTTAAAAAATAGGTGGTTTGGAATGTTTAAGCTGTGTTTAACATTTAATTTCACTGAAAACTTAAAGCAAATTGAAACTTAAAGATTATTTAAATCGTAGAAAAAGAATCGTGCGTTTTCTCGGTTGCCTAACCTCACTTTTTTTTTATTATTCATATTTATTTTTACAATAATTTAATGAAAAATATTAAACATAACAGTAAAACAAATAATTAAATTAGTGCTTATTATAAATAAATTAAACCAATTTAGTACGTTAATTTCGTAGAAAAGGATTAATTTGTCAAAACAATACCCCTAGCGAGAAAAAATCGAACCAATTACTTGCATCATAAAAATTTTTATCGGCCTAGGCCATAACAAGGTATTTCTTTATTGAATGTTGACAACAATAAAGTTTAAATTATAGACCGCGTGGAGATAAAAGTTTTTATTTTTTTCCATACCTTAAATCCTTTTTCAATTGCCAATAACTCGCACCTATTCAATAATTCTTTTACAAGTCCTCTTCTTCTGTATTTAGGATTTACGCATATAAAATTAATTTTAAAAATTGTATTTAAGTTGTATTTTGAATGAATGTCCAACGATTCATTTACCTCATAAATTAATTTAAATATTTTTTGATATTTTTCATTTTCCACGTGTTTAAACTTGTCTAAAGCTGTTTCAACGTCTTCCTTTTTTTCTATTCCGTTTAGAACCACCCCAGCTATCTAGATCATTAATATTAATTAAGGTGTATTTACATAATATTTTCATTACCTCTCCGTTGTCTGTATCCAATGCCATTATAGAGTATCCCTCGTACAGGGTGGCAGACATTTTTTTTTCCAAAATTTCTGTGTCGCAATATCCTACGGAAGTATTTAACGGCTCATCCTTTAAACCACGTTGCATTTGACAAATCACATCTTCGTATAGATATTTCGGAACCACTTGGTATATAATATTTTCCACTTGTTTCCTGATTACCATCTAGTAGAAAACATTGTTTTTTAAACTCTTTTTGAGGAAAAAATATTAAAATGTTATGTACTTACTTTGGGAACGTTTGCGTTCATGTACTATATTTAGATCTGAAATAAAAATTAATTCTTTGGATATTTATATACATAAAACTTATTTAATTATCTCAAAAAATGTTTTTTGTTTATATTTTCAAAAATGTATAGTTAATTAGCAATGTCCACTTTTAATCTTTTAATTTGGAAGACAGTAACTGTTTAAACGAAAAATATTTTTATTATGTCTGCTTAATATTTTTTGAAGATTTGGGTGAATATAATTTTACGCCCTTTAATTAATATTAGTACTTACATAGTGTATTTCTTGAAATAACTAGTTAAATACAATTTATATTGATATTTTATTTATAAATTAAACTGGAATATATATTATGATTGTTATAAATTGTTTCTTAGATTATTTCGCATTGTTGCAATGTTGAACAGTGTTTCTTAATATCTACAAAATACGAATTACCAAAAATACAAATTAAAAAATTGAATTTTAATTTTTAATCTTTTACATTTTATTTTGTAAAAAACTATGTATATCTACATATGTGTATATTATCTTGCTTCGTAAGACTTTTAAAACAATTTATATTTTATTTAAAAAATTTGTACAATTTTTTGGTGAAAATAATTAAAATTTTGGGAAATCTGTAAAATTGGCAAGGCTGGATTTTACTATATATGCCACTGACATGAGATTACCCCTATTTTTATTATCTATCCAGGTCGCGAATATAGACCAAGAAGTCATCAAACTAGAACGATTTTTAAATAAATTAACATAAAACTAAAAATGTTTTGAATAATATTATTTGGACACTTATTTTTTAATTTATTAATAATTTATTTGAATATTTATATTATTTCATAAAAAATGAATATATCTCTTCTTGTTGGGCGCCATTGTGTAACATGTTAGTCCTGAGACTTTAGAAGAACGAACGGATAACTGTCGGAATTTATGCAAAGGCAAGGCTAACTTTAGTGGTCCCTTAGTGGGCTTCAGAGACTTATTTAAAGTAAAGAAATTTAACTATCATATTAAGGTAATTACACCTAATTAAAATTAATATTAAATCTCAAATATACAAATTGAAAATGTGAGTTATTTAAGATATGGTATACAACAATTTAGTTTTATTACATAACATAACATAAAAATAACAAGTCACAAAAATTATCAAAAATTACTAATTTCACCTGTCATTATATCTCGATGTGTTGTGAGTAAAATGACAAAAAAAGTCGAACCAATTTCACTCCAAAACCAACAATGACCACTTCTCTTAACTAATACAAATATAAAATAAAATAAACCATTTAGTGGAACAACGCTTAAATTTAAGCCAAAACAAAATTATTATTTTTTTAGATAACATTTTTTTATTTTGATTAAAATTTACTTATATTGACATCCCAACAAATTTATCAATTCGCCAATTAAAACTGCTGTATTGTCCTTAAAGAATTTAACAAAGCCCTCATTTCATATCGCTGAAATATCCACGAGTGGAGTGCGATGCACCATAGTGTAGGTGAAACGGCAAAATATTTGGGTCATCTATTGAAATGGCATTGGGATGCTGTTACCTTGGTTACGGTCAAGGATACACGTGGAGAGAGCGTTCCAGAGAAATTACATCCTGGAATTCGAATTATTACGTTGATGAAACCCTGGCGAGAAATTAATTCACCACTAATCGAAAATCCGGAGTTTATCCTGCTTATCTTAGGCGAGAGTTTTCTGTGAAAAGATGCTAAATACATATTTCCCAATTAAGTTAAAAAATGTATTGCTATTTAATGTTTTTCGTGTTTTGTACATTTTTTTCCAGTATTTGCAATACTTATAAATAAACACACATTAGTAAAAAAACAAAATAATTCCTCGAAAAGTATAATAAACTAAAAAAGCATACATTAACAAATTGTTCAACAATAATCAAAACACTTTATTTTTTGGCTTTTTAAATTAAATGCATAAAATAACACCCATGAGTCTATTTTTAAATAGTCTTAATATTTTGAAATGTTTGTCGCGAAATATATTGGCACTGTTACACAATTTAAATCCTTAATGGAATGTGTATGTTTTTGGTGCATTTTTTTTAAATCAGATTTATAAAAACTTGCAAAAAAGATGTTTAAGAACGGTAAATGTCTAAAACCAGACCAAATTTTAAAATTTGCATCTACATAAAAAGCTATAGCTTTTTATGTATATATGTATACATATAATATTTATTAAATTATAAAAAATTGGCAAATCCAAAAAAATGATGAAATTTTTTTTTCTTTGCCCAAAATAGACTTTTGGAATTTTTTTATTATACTTTTGTTAGAATTATTTTGTTCTCCAGTTTTTTTTACTAAAGTTTTTACGCAACAAAATGGTTTAATTTTATATTTATAACGAGAAATTCTAATAAAAAATTATAACAACCTTTTTTGCGTATTTTTCAAAAATTCAAATGTTAAATAGCAATTTCCTATGAGTTATCACAAAGTGTTGCCATTTAAAAAAAAACTCTTGGACTTTGTGGTCATACTGATTCCCCCAACGTATCCTAGAAATATTCAACCCTTAGGTATTCTGAAAAGTTGAAAAACTTGTAAACAAAGTATTTAAAACTTCTATTTTTGGAGTGTCGAAAGTTTCGACTTGAAACTATAATAGTTGAATAAAAATTCAACTTATTGATTTGGGGTTAAATAAAAGACGTCAATATTTGGTATAACATATACAATATTCATTTAACATTAATTTACAGTGTCAACAGTAGATAGTATAAAATGGTTCTATAATGATTGCCGTTGATTAATAGTTAACAACTTCATAGACAATTTGCAGACAAAACGGTGAGTAAATAAAATAATAATTATTGTCATTTTGTGATGAAGTTTGAGGTAAAATAGTTGTAATACTGATCGAGATAGGAAAGCATAAAAAGTGACGTTAAATCCCTAAAATTCGTGCTAAAAAAATCAGTCATTGCAAAAATGTTAAACGCTGCATGGCAGTAAGCAGTTTTAACATTTTTTTAACATTTAGGTCCCGTGGAAACCCCATCAAGATAAAACAAAAAAAAGTAACTTTAAATTCCATATCACTTCATTCGCTGTTTGCATGACCATCTATCAACCTTATCATGACTTTGTAGTAGTCGTGAGGCGATTGGGTTTTGTAGATTTGCTTTCCATTTTCGTCTTTATAATCTCCATATTTCACACTTTTTGCGACGGTGTAACCATCGGACTCCGCCACTTTTTGCGTGAAAAGACTGGTAGCGTCCGTTTTCAGAAGCTAAAATAATAAATTATATTGTTGAAATTTATAAAGTGTTCCATTGTTTGACTGAATGATTTTTTTGTACAGAAATGGGTCACCCTCATTAAATTTAATCTATTCATTCTATTCAAGGAATTTTAGAACCCATATACTCGCAAGGATTTTCATTTTGAATTTTTCCCCATTTAAATTGAAGCAGTAAATAAAATCGGAAGTGTATTTGATAGCCTTTAAAAGTCAAAGGCACGATCAAATTCTATTTGCTATAAACTGATTTATACCATCCTTTATAAAAGTATTTTATTAGATTGACAAACATTTAAGCTAATAAATATTTTATTATAATTTAAGTTCTCGAAAGAGTTTTGTAGGTAATAATTATGTCACTAGGTCAAAAAGCAAAATAAATCGATTTTCAGGATTCGATGTAAATGAAATTAAAAATGGCCAATAATTAAAATATTTATAGACCTAGGTAATGGTATATTATGTATCAAGTTTAATAAATGCCATTTTAGTTACGAGCGAGTGTTTAAAAAAGAGTTTATAAAACAAGTTGCATACTATACTTTATCTACGACGAACAGAAATAAGAATTTAAAGCCAATTTTATCGAAAGGCGAGAATTATATTGTTCTATCTGCTCCGCCAATGGGATTGCCGGAATTTTGCAGATAGAATATTATGTCCTAATATCGTGGTAAAAGCAAAGAAAGCAAGAAAATATGGTGAAAAATTTAAGTATTGTTCTGTTATCTAATTATTGTATTTCACTTGCTTTTTTTAAATTCTAATAATAAAATTACATACAAGGAATTGTGTAATAAGAAAAATATTACACCAGTTAAAAAGAAGTTTTATAGAAGCATCTTCAATTACGAATTTCTTAAAAAATGGTGGAAACCTAGCTATATATAGAAGAATAGAAATTAAAAAAAATTATTATTTTGTATATTTTATAAAAAGTATAAATGAGCAAAAACTTTAAATAATAATATAAAACTACCTAGAAAAGTCAATAAATTATATTTTCACCAAATAAAGCCAACTAAAATTGATTTTTATATGGTCAATTTTTTAAACGCTTTTCCTGACAATGTATTGTTTATGTAGATAGAATATTACAATTTTCGCCTCAGGGCATTTTAGTCACAGGCTGAAGATATTCGTCAGATTCTGACGAATTTAACATAACTTTAGACTGTGACTAAAATGCCCAAAAGCCACTGTTGCTAACTTCAGCCTGTGACTAAAACGCCATAAAGTCACAACTTAACAATGGGGGAGTAAAAAAATGATTTTGGGTTAAAATTGATCAAAAGAAACTTTTAATTGCAGTCATGAGTGTGCAATTTTTTAAATTTTTATTGTTATTGTTTAGGACGAAATTAGTTTCACACTGACAGAAAATTAACCTTAATTATTTGTATCAAAATCACATGGTTGAACTTAGATGTGTGGAGCAGAGTTTATAAACTGTCATAACTTTCTCATTTATATATAAAAATGTTGAGAAAATCTATGTATAAACGAGAAAGTTATCACAGTAGTTATGACAGTAGTAAAATTAAACTTAATAACTTATTTTCTTCGTAAAAGTTCAAACTCTATTCTTATATTTGTCCAAGCAAACAGTGGAAAACTATAATTAAATAGTTTTAAAAAATTAACTTACTTTAAATCCTTTTTCAGCAGCCAACAGCCCGCTCCTGTGAAAAAGCTCCTTAGCTAGTCCTTTGCCTCTATATCGCGTATCGACAGACAAAATTCTGATATCGAATATTTCCTCCACATTATACTTCGAATACAGATCCAATGATTTATTGACGTTATTTAATAATCCAAATATCCTGTGATATTTAAGATTATCTATGGATTTCATTTCTTCCAGGGCTTTTTCCGCGTCTCCCCGTTTCGATACCCCGCTCAATGCCACGCCGGCTATCTGAAATATGCACTCTATTAAATTCTTTTCGTCTTTATTGCTAAGCGTAAGTCATATTTAATGGTATATGTCTAAATATTTAATATTAAAGGAGAAGAGTTTGCAATGAAAATGTCAATGCCAACGTTGAAGCAAAAATAGTTCTGTATGTGTAAAAAGTGTAAACATTATAAGATAAGAAAGCTTTTACCAAATCCTACTGTAAAGAAAGGATTATTAAAATCGTAAGAAGTATATTTCATTATAAGCTTTTCTTGCGTGAGCTAAAGTAAACGTATAATAAACTATATTTTGAACTTAGTAAATAATAAAGAGCTTTTATTAAATGGAGTAGATTCAATTTTATTTAATTTGTTAAACTGTCTGTCTAGTGCGTTATTTCCGAAGTTTGCTTTTTTCCACTTGGCTACCATCAAAATTATTTGTTTGGTCTAAAAAAAAATTGTGTAGGTGTTGTTTAACCCCTAAATAATATTTCAATGACAAAATATAAATCAAATATTAAAAAATAACCAAAACATAATCTTTCAAGTGGCTTATAATATTTTTCTTTATAAAACCCTATGGCAATGTCCGTATGTGCGCCACTGACTAACCTGCAAAGTCAATTTTTTTACTTCTACTAGAGCATTACCAAATACAGTAATTGGTAAGATTTTGTTTCATTATCCTTTAGCGTTTAAAAGCTATTAAACAAAAACTATTTTAGACCCTGTATTATTTACAAAAATGGCGAATGCTCCGGGATATTTACCAAAGAAAAATTTATTTGCTGCTATTATAAATATATGTAAATATATACGTTTAAAAGACACATTTATTTTTCTACACTTCTATTTAAATTTTAGCCTTTAATTTTACTCCCAAGTAATTTTTTTTGATTTTAAGGTTTCTCCATTTAAACAACAGAAAATTAAAGGGTATTTTTTCAATTTCCTATGGCTTGTCGACATTTTATGTTACAAAATGCAATTCATACATGGTTAGATGCATGATACAAACATACATGGTTACATGCTCGTTTCAAGTAGGTACTTGCAATAATTTTACCACAATAATTGTAATGAAATATTCATATATTTAGACCTCTATACGTCACCGAAGTTATATTTTTAATAAAAAAAGTATTTTTGCATTTTACAACAAAACAGTTAAAGTTAAAAAAGAAAAGATTTTTATGGAAAATTTTCTATAAAAAAATTCTTTGCAATAATGCCATAAAGTATAGCTTTATTAAAAAACAGTATTTTTGCATTTTACAACAAAATATGTAGTTAAAGTTAAATAGTAGAAAAGATTTTTATGGTAAATTTAATTTTCTATAAAAAAATTCTTTGCAATTATGCAATAAAGTAGTTTAAAAAAAATAGAGCAATTTTATTGTGAAATATTGATAAACTAATTAGTCCTATGTTTTCTCTAGTTTTTTATCATTAATGGAAAGGTTTTTAATTTGTTTTATTACTGTTTTGATAGAAATTGTAGTTTAACTGTTTTTTTTTAATAACAAAAAAATTGTTTTGGGCCAGATACAATCAATTTTTACCAAAATTTAAATTTAAAAAGCTGTTATAATTTGTATTTTTAAATATTAAAATACGGCAATTTAACCAGAGTAATATTTAATTTCACAAAAAGTAACTTCATTTAGATTCATTGAAATAAATTTTGATAATAATAAAATATAGTTCAAAACTACTGTCAAAAGCGCATTTAAAAACACAAAGTAAAATTAAGATAAAAACTCAATAAAAAAATAAAATTATCAAATTTTAAAAGCCCAAAAATGTTTATTTTTTGTATACTTTGTATTTCTTTCTTACCACTCCGGTTTCGGTGTCCAAAGCCATTAAGGAGAAACCTTCCCGCAGGGTCTCTAGATCGTGATGTTCTAGCAACTCACACTCCTGACCGTGGGCACAGAATCCTACGGAAACGTTTAGAGGCTCATCGGGGAAATTAAACCGCAAATGGTGGATCACTTCTTCGAATCGCGACTCCGGTATCACTTGGTACTCCATCCTTGATTGTGTGGTTAAGTTGCTTTTTCGTTCCTTTCCTTTCGTACACCGAAAAAAATAATGAAGTTTAGTTATCGTTTGCCTAAGTGTCATTTTTGAAAATGTTGTTTCATCAAAAAACCTATTGGGATTAATCCATATTTTGGTGTCAAAGCAAAAGTCAGAGATTGTCAAAGTTTATTTGTTCATTTGTCAGTTAAAATATTGATTTAACATAAATTTTTTGAATTAAAATGTTTATCCTATTTTGATTTAATAGCTGGAATTGGTTGAATCAAATACTGAAATTATTAGGATTACCTAAAAAAATTAAATTAACGTTTAGTTGCTCTTTAAATCCAAAACATTAAATTTGTTCATTTAAAAAATTGTAAATGTTACTTTAAAATGATGTTCTTACATCTCGCCTCGGTTGGCTTACGATAGGAGTATATAAGCTCAGGTAGCCGTTTGTTTTCGGTGTGTTCCACAGTGGAACTTCCAATACACCAAATTGCACGACACTGATTTTCAGTGACTTACAAGACCCCCAATATAGGTCGAATCAGTCTGTCGATAGGCATTTGAAGTAGGTGGAACGCACTCAAAACAAAAACTCTGGCGAGGGAAGGTTCAATTCTTTCTCTATATATTAATTCCATAATTTAATTAACCCAACATTAGCGCAAATTATTTTAATTTAACATTTTATTGGTGTTAAGTGAATATGCTAAAAAAGTTACCTGGACATTTCAAGAAATTTACCTTAACATCTTAAAAATGTTAGCACAACCATTTTCGAAATATTACTCCGACATATCAAGAATGTAGCAGATTAGAACAAATATTCTCATTTTGTTAATATGACTAATATTTGTTGTTCAATTAAACAATACAATTTGACATTTTTAGATGGTTGAAGAGTTGAATTAATATTTTTGTTGTTTCAACAGCTTATTTTTTTCGATCTGAGATGAAACTCGAGTTAAAGAGATAAAAAATATAAATTATATTTAAATATTTATTTAAATTTAAGTGATTAAGTATTTGTAGGTATTGTTAGGTTAAATTATAGGAAATTTGAAAATTGGAAAAAACCTGTTTTTTTCAACTTTTCTATAATTTAACAAACCTTCTAGCTCGTTAATTAAAAAGGATACCCATACATAAAAAGTATACTTGGAATATTTAAAATTAAGAAAAAAAACGTTTTTTTTTGTTAAAAAAAAATATTTTATTTTAAAAACTTTAAATCACGAAAAGAAGAAAATGTATATAGTAACAATTCTGCAAAATCTTACATTTAATAAAAATATCTTGAGTCTTGAAAATTCGATTTTTTGTTAAAATAATCTGAATAATTTTAATTATTATGTATATAGTTATACGTATTACATAATAATCATAATACAGTTTGTCTGAGAATTTTTTTATGCACATTACACATTATCCTTAAAATAAACATTAATTTAACTTTTATTACTATATTTAGATACATTAAAAATTACGTAAAATATTTAATTAAGGGCATGATAAATTTAGACCCAGGTAATTTTAAAAATAAGTGGAGATTTTTAAAAAACACTTTAAAAAGGTATTATGTAAATTTTCCAAATTTTTTTATAAAATTATTAAAAAAATAATATATTTGTATCAAGTTTTATATGACATCCTCTAGCAGCCTTTAATTATTACCTAAACTAAGTAAACTAATTTTGTATCATTCAGATTATTTTTTTACAAAAACAGGAGTTTTATCAAAATAGAAATCCACTTGGTAATTTTAGATTTTCAGGGTTGTGACTAAAGTAAACCCACAGCTTTTCACCCCCCCCCTTATCGTAACTCAAATCGACCTTAACCTAGTGCACAAGCAGGCTTATTGACCATGGACTCAACTTGAACCATGAATAACTATTGAAAAAGTAACTTTATCGTAAATTCTTACATTGATGTATATTCAATTGTATAAGAGAAAAAATTAATGTAAAAAGTATGGTGTGTTCGGCAAAGTTTATAAACTTTTTTTGTTTCATAACTAAAAATTTAGGGGGCGCTCTTGAAAAAAATCAAGTTGGTAAATAACGAACACACTAATACATATGTACATAAATTTTAAAAATATAATTATTTACTGTATCTATTATTATATAATAAATTTTAAATTTAAACCTGCGCCTAAATTAAAGTACTTTTACAATAAATTAACACAATAAATGACACTAATTATAGTTACCAAAAATATTAGCAAGTAACTTTGTTATCAAAGAATGCTCTTGGACCTTGTATTGTAAATAGCGTTTAAATACTTATTTAACATTTCATTTTAATATTCCCAACCCAATAATTACCATCATTTTATAAAGACTACTAAATTATTTAGCACTTTTCGACAAAGTATTTTAATTGGGTCAAATAACCAAATAAATTTTTCCATTGTCGTTAAAAGGATCATAAAACTGAAAGTAAAAATACAAAATTAATTGACTTTTAATTACTTCGTTTAATACTTCGTTTTATTAAACAATTTATGAGCGTTCGAAACATGTAAACAATTTGTCATAAAAATAAGTACATATTAGTAAAACAAGAATCAATCAAACCAGAAAATAGTATTTAAATAATATATGTATTATAATATGGTTTTGTAATATAGATTTTTATTGTAACTCTTTTGATAGTTTTAATATTAGGAAATAAAAAATGTGCATATTAGTTTGTTTGAGTTTTAAAGTTTTAACTCAAGTTTTGTTTAAACGGTCTTATATATTTATGAACTATTTTATTTTGCTATCTAACTAAAAATAATTTTATAATATAATAAATAATATAAAACTTAATATTTTCAACCAAATTTATTACTTACCTACTTCTTTATTCGCCTAGTCTAGTTGGGTAGTTGGGGCAGTTTAAATCGTATTGACTGCTTGGAGTTTCGTTGCGTACTAAAAACTTAGTTTACTCCCGTTTTGTGTTTAGTTCCTCTTCGCAGTGGTCCTGTTGCTTCTGTTTGCTATAGCAACGCCCGGGAAAGGGTATCGCTCCCTCTCGCTCAATTTTTCTCCATTACTCCTGCCGCACTATGGAAAATGGTTTTAATCACACTTTTTATCATGCTATTTAGATTTTATATACACTCATTAATTTAATTCAATTAATTTAATTAAATTCGTGTATAAAATGGCGTTTATCGAACTTGATACATAATATACTATTATGGTAAAATTTTTAATAAGAACAAACTAAGCTAAACCAAATTAAATTCTACGTAGTACTTTTGAAGGGACTTAAAAGTTTCTTTTTTATTTAACATTTAAAAAAATAACATTGGTCAACAAAAATATTTCTTATTTTTAAATAACTTTTGCAGGGTTATTTGACTCAAGAAATGACCATTATTTTGCTCAAATCAAATACTTTTACCAAGGATTATTGTTAATAGCAATGGGTCCTAATAAAACTAAAAAAAAAAAGTTTTCCTTTTAAAAATCATGTTGTTAATTTTTGTGGTTTGAATACCCCACTAAATACTTTTCTGTTTAAAAAAATCAATGATAATAGTATATTAAAGTACAAGTTGCAGAAGGCCACAAAGGAGCGAGTGGACGAACGAATGAGTGCGAGAATAGCCTTCTGCAACGTGTGATTTATACTATTTTCTCGATTTTAACTTTTATTTAGGTTTTTTTAATTGTTTTGTGGTCGTTGTTAGTTGGGGGATTTTTCTCGCAAAATGTCAGTTGGCAACACAAAATGACAATATTTGTTATCCTGCACAAGTACAACCTGAACTGCACTTTTTCACATAAAACTTAAAATTTTGCATTAAAATGCATTGTTGGAGCAAACTTAATAGTACAAAACAATAATAAAGGCTTCATTTTTAATAAAAGTAATGAATTTGAGGTTATTAAACAGTTTGACATTTTGGGGGTACCAATACTTAAAAACTAAATGTTACCAAAAATCGTTTAAGAATGAGCTTCATTCTTCAACGATTTTGCGTGCGAGAATATGACATTCTTACATAAAAATCGAGAAACACTTTTTTTGCCCTATTCTAAGTCACATGAGCAGTTTTTGAGTTTTAAATTGTGATATTTTTCGAATTAAAGGGTCTTGAATTTCTTTAATTTTTACATTTCTTCTGTGTAGCAAAGTTTTCTCCACCCTGAAAACAATAATTTTATAAAATTTTGCGGTTTGAAAAGTAGCTCCTCACATAATTGTATTAATTTGTTTTAACTGTGTAGGTACGTTATAGTGCGCATCCAGGGAGGTATTAAATCTAATTGGATCTATGTGTGTGAGTGTCGTCAACTGGATTGGTCTTTCAACTCCTAATTGGACTGTCGGCGCGAAAAAAACTAAAGAAACACACAATAAAACCAAATTGGGTTTCTACGACTTTTACAAGTTAATTTAATTGGGAAGTTTATTTATTGGAAAATAGGTTTTATAATGGGAAAGTAGCAAATTTAAATTTTTTACTGTGTATTGTTTTTTCGCAAACGAATATTATGATTTTTAAATTAAAAAAATGTGCCTTTTGTCCTTTCAAAAACCACAAACCAAACCAAAAACATGTTAATACAAGTATTCCACGGTCTGAAACATCTTGTAAAATTAGTTTTTAATGCTGAAACCTTAGACAATGATAGAGGGTGGACGCCTAATCAGATCGTTGGAAATGTAAACCAAGATGGGAACAATTTCATGCATAATTTAATTATAAATGATATCATTCTGAATAAAATACAGCATATTGGTTTATTTAGGAACTCGTTTAAAACATACTGATTAAAAAATAAAATATAATATGGATTTTACCCGTCAAATGTGTTTTATTGTAGCTTTAAAAACCAAATGCAAAGCAAACCACCATTGTATTTTAATATTAAAACCGACGTTTAATTCCTTTTCAAGTAAAAACACACACGCATATAAATTTGACACTGACAGTACGGCTCACATATGGCATGGTTTACTTACAATGCACAACAACGGGCATTACGGGTAAATTCATTTAATATGACTAATAATCCCGGCATTTTTTAAAACTAAATAATGACAATATCGATTTAGCCGACTTTTGAATCTTAAAATGTAAAGGAATAAATACGTTAGATTGATTGCATAATTTTTATAAATAAAAATTCCAGAGGAATTGATATATCTATATATCTATATAACTATAGTTATTCGACTGCTTATAATATTTTTATATGGGACAGCAATTCTCGATAAAATAAACAAAATAATAATATGAAAATGCTGACTATTGAATTTACAGAAATATTGGAATATATTAAAATATAAATCGAAACTTTGTGTGTTTGGATGATTCCAATGGAAAGGTAAAAAATGACAAAATAATTTGACTACTTAACAAAATTTGAAATTGAGGAAAGGATTTAGAGAATATATTTAAAAAATAACAATATTTGTGTAATCACATTTCCCATAAAGTTAAGGTTTTAAAAGAATAACTTAACAAATATTATCAAAAAACAAAAGTTCAATGAAAATGAGACTAATCTGGTCTTATATCAGCTTTTTTGTAATTATTTCTTAAAAGTTTATTTTCTTATTTTTCAGGAGACAAAAAACTGTTCTAATCTTAAATCCTTAGTTGTTTCTTCTTGGATTAAATTAATGTTTAAATTTTCCCACCAAAATACTGAAATACTGAAAATAACTGAAATAAAAACAGTATATTTTAACTTAAGCGACAAATTCGTAACTAATATTTTTTATTTAGACTGCTGGTATGAACACAGGCGACAAGGTCCATGTAGTTGATATATTAAAAAAAAACATATTTACCCTTTAAAAAGGGTAACCGTAATTTTTAAAACATTGATCCCGGCGCATCCGCCATTTTTGAAGAAAAAAATAAATTACCAATAATATTCTCAATAATCAAATCGACACAAATAATTCACCACTGTTAAACCTTATTTAATTAAGATACAACAATAGCATTATATAGAACAATCACATATTTAAAATATTGCCCCTGAAATAAAATTGTTAACAATAAATAGATTAGGTATTTCCCATAAGGAATTTCTGAATGCTTTTTTGAATATTATGTAAGACAGGTATAATAAAAAGTATTACCTAGAAAACCAATATTTTTGTTATATAAATTTTGGACTAGTATTAGTTTTAATACATTCTGAAGAAACTACTGTGTAGCAAAACTTTCAAAACATAGTTTTTTTATATTTACATACAGTTAATTTTTTAGACTCGTGTTTTTTTTTGTTAGGTTGGTGGCTTATACCAGTTTGACTTAGTATTTAAAAATGGTACTTCTGCTAAAGAATTTAATTAAATACTTTGACACTGTCAAATTAACAATAATATTTATTATTGATAATTTGTCAATTATAAATAAAAAGATAATTATGCCAAAAATACTAGCAACGAATTCGAATGTAAAAGCCCTTTTGAGGGCAAAACTTCATTTTGATGAAATTATGCCAAATGCCACAATGGAATAAAAAGTACATCGCCTTATGGACATTTTTGGAGTAAAAAAGTAACGAATTTGGTTTTATAAATATTACATCACACATTATTCACCATTGGACAACATTTACGTTCATTTATATAAATTCTTTTCAAAGCGATGATTATTATCCGCTAGGAATACTTTCTCTGCTGGGCCGTAAATCAACCTATATTTAACTACTTTTTATATGATTTTACTCATCCAAGCACCACCAAAGCCAAATTAATTGAATTTTTAACTATGAATTTCGACAACTCAACTTGACAACTGCACAATGTAACCTACAATAATTTATACATAACCACAATTAGATTTATAACTAGCTTAGTTTGTTGTAATCAATGCGACCAACTTGACAACTGTATTTACCAACCAAAACCCTAAATTTGCAACGTTGCCACAGTTCATACAAAAAAAAGAACTTTAGTTAATATTGAGTTTCATCAAGTATAGGTCAAAACAATTAATTATTGTTTTCACATTTTTTCTCTTGAGCCAAATTTGAAGTGCTTGATATTCTTTTTCGTAGCGATACTTGCTATTTTCTGGCATTAAATTTCGTTTTTTTAACGAACAAATTTCTTGATAAAAGCGTTGGTTGTGCTAGCTGGACGTTTTTAAATTTTTTTTAATAAAATAAGACCATCAATATTAAGTAACATTTTATTTTTACATAAAATATATACATGTAGAGTAAACACTAGAAGTTTTGTATCTTAAGCCTACAATTATTGTTTTGATAATAGCAACTTTAAAAGTATTGCCTTAACCCTAATCTATGAATACTTTTTTTTCAAAATTCAACAAACATTTAAAAATGATAAAGAATGTACAAGTGGCGTTTTTGTAAAATGTATACAATTAAAAAAGAATATCTTCATCACCTTCATCAAGCATATTGTTCCCACTCCCTTGAGCTTCAGCTAGAAGACCTGCAGCTTTAAGCTCTGCCTTAATTTTTTCAGCTTTAGCTTTGATAATCTTTTTTTTGTCTTGGATTTTCTTCAATCTATAGAACTCTTCTCTTTCCAGCTCGTCCAATTCGGAGATAATGTAAGCCAAAGTGCGTTCAATTCTCGGAATAATTACTAAAAAAACAAAATTATAAAACGGAAATCAATTTTATTTTACTTCTCACCGTGCTCGATAGCGTTTACTCTTCTGTTGGTGATTTTGATGACATCGTCAAGAGTGACGAAAGAAGTTTGGAGGGAAGCCAACTCAACGAGTAATTTTACAGCGCTTTGATAGTTTTTCTTCAATTTTGTCAACTGCTGGCCACCCCTGGAAAGACCAGCCAACATGTTGGGATCTGTACCGTCCTCATACCACTCAAATACCGGCAAAGTCACACCTGTCAAGATTTTTTAATTTTAAACTATGATATCAATTGCATTTACAAAAAATGTTTGAACGGTTTGAAAAAAAAAACGGAAAAAATTGGAAAAGTTAAGAAAAGAGAAAATTAAAATATTGTCGAATCCAAACTGGAAACCTAAAATTATGATATATGAAAATTATATAAATATATTTTTGCAGTATCTTTAAGATACATAGTAAATAAAAACAGTATCTAAATTATAATAGATTTCCTAAAAAGAGAGGGCGCTGGTGTTCCGACAATCAGCGCCGCTAGTGGTGAAAAAAGAAAACCCAACTTGTGCGATTTAGTGGGCAGATTTTGTCAACTTTCCCTAATAAGTTCGGACTCCTTGTGTAGGCTCAATGATACCAGGGTTCGAAAATATGATTATATATAAATCAGTGCAATTTAAATGGTGAAAACAATTTGAACGTCGGGTTACCGAAATATTCACAAAAATAAAAAAAAAATTAAATGTGACACCCTGAATATTTTTACATATTTTAAAAGACAATTTTATTAGGAATAAAAAATTATTATTGCATAACTACTAGAGTCTCTCATAAAAAACCGACTATTTTTTTTCAAAGAACATTGAAAAATCGTCATAACGACCCTGTGAAAATATAAGTTCTTAATATTAACATTTAGAGGTGGCGTTTTGTAATTTTCTCATTTCCCATTTCCCATTTAAATAACATGGGAATTTTTTTTCAAACTTTGGAATTTTGTAACGTGATAACGAACTTCATAAGTTAGACAAAATTACCCCTCATAGAAAATTCAATGCTCTACTAAAAAGGTCCATGTTATTTAAATGGGAAATGGAAAATTAAAAACTCCACCTCTAAATATTAATATTAAGAGCTCATATTTTTACAGGGTCGTTTTATAGAGATACTCTAACGATTTTTCAATGTTCTTAAAAAAAATAGACACTCTAATAACTACCCTAAAGTTAAAAATAAATAATTAATAAGCACTTAAACTTTCTGATGGCTGTTGAAATAACCAAATTATTACTTTATTTTTTATTCAGGTGCTTATAAATTGTTTATTTTTAATTTATTGCTGCAATAATATTTATTTCTTCCAAATTAAATGTCTTTCTAAATATGTAAAAAGATACATTCCATATTATTTTGGAATATTTCTGAAACCCAACGTTCAATTGTTTTTTAGTTTTCACCAAGAAAAAATGCCACCAATTTACTAATTTAACCGACTTAGTGGGTTCAAAAATTCCTGGGAATTTTGGTTTTGGAAGGTTTTTAGTTTTTTTATTGTTGAGAACCGCGTTTTTTTTAAATTTTAAAATTAATTGTAATAGGTTTGCTATTAGGCATATAACCTTGTAGCTCTTCAAATAAAAAAAATACCCAGAGAAATATACACATAACACCCTGTATATTACACAATGTGATTTACACCAATTGCATTTTAAAATAGTAGTAAAATAGACAAATAGACAAAATATGTTTAATATTAAAGACAACAGCTGTTAAACAAAATAATTGTTTTTTTTGCAGAAAAAAATTTTTACCCAATATTTTAAACTTAAAAAGCGGTATTTAAGTTTTTTTAAACGGTTCCTAGAAACTAATGTTTAGTAACTGGAAACAGCTTTTTAAAAACAAATGAAAACCGATTTTTAAGATTAAAAATGGCATGCATTTCTTTTTTTTTAATAAATTTTTCACTTTTTCCTCAGAGGTCTTCAATTATTTAATTTGATATATTTTATCATAAAATATATACCTAAAATTTACAAATTTTTCAAATTTGTATGCAAAATAACACCAGCATCCAGATTTTGAAATGTTAAAAATACTTTGTGTTATATTTATATGTCAATGATAATTTGTTTAAAAAATTATTAATTTTGAATCACCATAATTTTTTCGACCTTTTTTAAGCATAATTTTAATTACCTATGCTTTTAATTTTATTATTTTATTTAAAAAACTGTCAAAAAACTTGTTTTACCATTTTTGGGATTTTTATTTTAAATAAATATTCCCTCTCCTGATTTCAAATATTGAAGGACAACTTAGATAATATTTTACACAAGAAATTTTGCATTTTTTATTATTTTTGGTAATGAAAAATAAGTGGCAAAAAATTACCATTTTAAGAAGTTTGTTTACCAAAAAACAATTAAAATCAAATTCCTTAAGCGGTAATTTTCTTCAAAAAATAAAAACCATTCTAAGTTTTGCATATTTTGACAAACATTTCCTTATTTTTAAATCAAAATTGAAACATTTTAATAATAAACCCATTGGGATAATTTCTTTTAACCTAATTGTTAAACAATTTTCTTTAAACAAGGTACACACAAATAATCAAAATTATAATGTAAAATGTATTGTAAAAAATTAAATTTAATTTACCAGCAACATTGTCTTTCTTGGTCTTGATTTTAAGCCAAGCCTTGGTGACGTTCTGCAACACGACCTGATTAAAATCACCAGTGGCAAATTTAGCTTCGGCAAGTGAGAAAGAAGCCTCTTTCATTACTTCTCCCATAAGGGTTTTAGTCTAAAAACAATAAACAACATTAGGGGTAAATTATTGATTTACAAATCCAGGTTAACTAACCTCTATGATTTTGCTCAAAATCATACGGAATCTCATCTGCAAAGCGTCAGCCTTCTTTTTTAACAGACTGTGCCCCTTTTGGGCCCCCTTAAGCCTCGCCTTCATCAACATTTGGGCTCTAAAACAGAACCTTGGGTTACTCCCTTTTGGGTTTAATTGTTTTATGCGGAAATCCAGTTGGATTTTACGTTACATTCATGCAGTGTTTAAATAGGGTTGTAAAATAAGTTATTACTTACCCTCTGGAAGGGAAAATTGGCAGCCTATCTTTCGAAGACATATTTTCGTTTTATTTTTGCAGAAACTTCACGGGACAAGTCAGCTGACAAAGTTGAATGACAAACGTCAAACCATCAGCGACATCTAGCTACGAGCGGCGTAAGTTAATAAAACGGCGGATTATTTCAAAATCGTCCATTTTATTTACGACCCACAAAAACACACAATTAATTTATTAAGTAATAAAAAATACAGGAATATTTGTAAAACACAAAAATTTGTTATAGAAAAGCAACAATCCAGCTTAAAATAAATAAAAAAATCTGTACTTGCTTAGATTTTCAAAAACTTAAAACAATAATTCGTCGTCATCTTCTTTATCAAAAATGCTTTTTTGTTGGCTCCTATATTCAGCTCTATATTTTTCTCTGCTTAGTTTTTCGGCTCTTGCTCTAACAAGTTTTTTCTTATCTTGAATTTTCTTTAATCTGTAAAATTCTTCCCTTTCAAGCTCATCCAGTTCAGATAAAATGTATTCCAGAGTTCTCTCGATTTTTGGAATAATCACTAAAACAAAACAAATAAAACTAAAAATATTAAAATTTAATGTGGTAAAACGAACCATGTTCTATTGCGTTTACCCTTCTATTTGTTATTTTAATAACGTCATCCAATGTTACAAAAGAAGTTTGCAACGAGGCCAACTCCACGAGTAATTTTACAGCGCTTTGGTAGTTTTTCTTCAGTTTTGCCAACTGTTGGCCTCCTCTTGCTAAACCTGCAAATGCGTATGTGTCCGAACTGTCATGATAACATTCAAAAATTGGCAAGGTTACACCTAAAATGAAATTTACAAGATTAAATAAAATTATAAGTAAACGTATTTTTTTTTAATTAATTATTTAATAATATGCAAGCAATGCATACCTACCTGCAACATTTTCTTTTCTCGACCTTATTTTTATTTGTGCCTTCGATACATTCTGCAAAACAATTTGGTTAAAATCTCCGGTTGTGAATTTGGCTTCGACCAGAGAAAACGAGGCTTCTTTCATTACTTCGCCCATTGTAACTTTGGTCTGTAATTTATTAACATCATTTCTGCCAAAAATTCCGAAAATAGCTCAAATCAACTGACCTCAATTATTTTGCCTAAAATAAGGCGAAATCGCATTTGTAAGGCGTCTGCTTTTTTCTTTAGTAAATTGTGGCCCTTTTGCGCCCCTGCAAGGCGAACTTTCATTAACATTTGTGCCCTAAAAATAAATAAATAATTGTTTATCAAGCGCACAGGAAAAGTATGTCTTTAATTTTATTTTATTTAAACCGAAAACTTACCCTCTGGACGGAAAAATCGGGAGCCTATCTCTTGCAGACATATTTACGATTTATTTTTAAATTTTACGGGATAGCTGACAAATATTATTTTAAAAATATTGTCCGAATTATTATCAGACATCTATTAAAAATAAACGAAACTAAAGTTTCAAACTACAGAAATCTGTTATTATCATTTTTTACTTTTGTATGTATCTTGAACTAAACTAAGATTACAGATATCTAATATATAAATTAATACAGTTCCTATTATTGCCAGTAGAGGGCAAATATATTTTTACAGGTTTCTTTCTGCCATAAAATAGCATAAATAATACATAACCTTATTTATTGTAGGAGAAATGTATATAAATAAATTGTAAATAAAAGTTAATGTTTTAAGATGTTTAAAGAAAGTTTTAAGTATTATAAATCGAAACTTCCATTGCCCAGCTTGGATAACGTTATAGATTTTAATAATGTTGAGAAGTTTACTAAAAAGGTTATTATTTGTATTTTAAACATATTTTTTGGTTTATTGATGATTTTTTTAAGACAGTTATACGGTATAATATATAACTTTTTAAAGTTGAAATTCTTTAAAGTTATGTCTGTCTTAAGCTACTATACATACTTCCTTATTTTATTTAGGATTTTAGGTGACAAAAATTATATTGAAAGTAACTAATGGGGAATTTTTTGGCCTTATACCAATTTCTGAATGGGAAATATATGAGGTTGACCAAAATCCAGGTAATTTTACAATTTTATTCAACATGGAAGGAATATGTATGTTTTTGATTATGTGTTACTAAATTTTTATCGTTTAATAGGTCTTATATTTATTAAAAACCCTTTTACAACTCTCGGACAAAGATACTGGACAGTAAAATGCCTACAAGAATATACAAAGAAACCAAATAAAAGTAATTTGGACCCATTAAATTTAGTACCTGATAATCAAGAATGGTGGGATATATGCCAGAATAATAATGACTTTACATTATTAGAAAAATTAAGATGGATTACGTTGGGGTATCATCATAATTGGGACACCAAGGTAAGGGATTTTGGAAATTAAATTTTAAAATACAGGGTGTTTTTATAATTTGATGAAATAATCAGGGGGTATAAAAATAAAAAAATTTCAAGTTTGCAGTTTTTTCTATATAAGAATATAAAAAAGATATTTTACATTTTTCAGAAAAGTTCATTCTTGATAAAAGTTTTTGCTTAATTTCAAACCATAAAAAAATAATTTTTTAATTTTAATTTTATTGGTTTAAAATTTTCCTAACTAAAAATTTTAGGTTTACATTTATAAATATTTTCAACTATCGTTTATTGAAAGAAAAAATTTACTAAAAGTTCACTTTTGAATTAGGTAAACAATATTATTTCCAATCATTTTTTGCAAAAAATTCCATCATTTTTTAATGAAAATAATTTCTTAAGTATAATTTATTTGGGCAAAATTCTGTATATGCTAAATAAAATTTTATAAAATTATTTAGAACTTGAATTTTTTAGTACCTATTTAAAAATATATTTTTAACACTACAGTGTCAAGACATAAAATATTTAGTTTAAAAAGTTAAGTTTTTTAATCACAAAACAATTAATAATCAAAATTTTTTTTTTAATATAAAATGAAATTTTTTAAATATAAAATGAAACTACAGTGTCAAGACATTTAAAAGTAGTAAAACACATATAACATTTTCTACCAAAATACTTTAAAAAGTTAAGTTTTTTAATAACAAAACAATTAATATCAATAAATTTTTTTTAAATATAAAATGAAATTATTTGTTTATAAAAATATAAATATATTATTCTACAAAATTTTTATTTTAAATTTGTAAAGGGTCATTTAAATGCTAATTAATATAAATTTTTAATACAAAAATTCTCCCATTACATTTAAATATTAGTTTAAAATTTTAAAGTGGTAATTTTTGAATTAAAAATTTATCGACTTTTGAGAAATTTAAACCAATAACTTATATTTTTAACAAATTTAAATTGATACATTTTTAACACAAACATATTCACATTACATTTAAATGTAAGTCGATAATTTTACACTTTGTAAATTAAAAATTATTGACTTACATTTAATGTAAAGTTATAAATTTTTTGTTAAAAATGTATTAATTTAAAATTGTTAAAAATTAAAAGTTTTGGTTTAAATTTGTAAAGAGTCATGTACCTAAATGATAGTCGAGAAATTTGTAATACAAAATTTACCACAAAACTGATATTTAAATGTAATGTGAGCATTTTTGTATTAAAAATGTATCGACTATCATTTAAATGACTTTACAAAATTAAACCAAAAATTTTGTAGAATAAAATTTTTAAACTAAATTTTTTTAAAATTAATAATTTTAAGCTTAAAGTTTTACAGTTGTATTTTATATTTAAAATATTTTTTGACCATCAATTTTGGACTGACAATGTTTTGATAAAAATCAATTTTTGGTCAGTTTTCGTTCATTTACAACAAATGTTATTATCAAGGTAGGAATCTCTTAAAAAAAGGATGTCATTCATTTTTACTTATGAAAAAGTATAAAAAATGTATTTTTGGTGATAAATTGAAAAGTAAAAGCTTTGAACATGTCAATAGAAACACTTTTAAGAAATGACAAATTAACGAAATAATCAAACATTTTTCAGTCCACTGTAAAGTGATTTATTAAAATAATCTCACTATATATTTCTTTGAATTTTAAAACACTTGTATGGTTAGGTACCTACATTTAATTAATTGTTTGCAATAGATATACACAGAAGAAAACAAAAATGATTTTCCAAAGGATTTAGGTGATTTGACAGTATTTTTTGCAAACACTTTGGGGTATTCTAATTTTAATGCTGAAGCTGCCATTGTAAATTATTACCATTTAGATTCCACTTTATCAGGACACACAGACCATTCTGAAATGAATTTGGAAGCACCTTTATTTTCCTTTAGGTATGTAACAGGATATTTTTTGGATTCTTTATGTATCTGCCTATTGTAGCTTGGGACAAACAGCGATTTTTCTTTTGGGTGGCATATCGAAAGACACAAAACCATCAGCAATGTTTCTGCGCAGTGGAGACGTTGTTATAATGAGCAAAGAATCAAGGTTGTGTTATCACGGAGTACCGAAAATAGTGAAGAGCAACACTAAATCGTGGGATATCACGAATTGTGATGTTAATTCTAATGAAATATCTGAAGAGTACAAAACTGTTACGGATTTATGTAAAAATAGTACATTATGGAGGCCTTATGGAGATTATTTATCGCATTCTAGGATTAACATTAATGTTAGGCAAGTTTTGAAGAGGGGTCAAAAAAGGCTTAATAGCGAAAGTAATGAAAATGTTACATAATGTTGAGTTTTAAGATGAAGATTAAAATAAATGATAAAATACAAACTTTACTTGTTGATTGATAATAAAATTTGAACTATAATTTATGATTTATTTGTTTACACTTTTGTTTGTGCAAAACATTTTGTGATGTTAAATATATTTAATACGTTTTAAAATAGTGAAAAACAAAAAACTATTTTCAGGATTTCAGTCACGAATTTATCATGATCTTTGAAAGAATTCGAGTCAATCAATTCGATTCAATATTTTTGTTCGCAGTTCGACATTTTCGGTAGTGAATTATTCGGTATAGAGGCACGTGCACACGGTTTTTAGCCGCAGATATCACGTAGCGTACGTTCTCCAAACTTTTATGCTGTTTCCAAACTAAGTTTTCCTTTTCTTCCCTTTTCTCAAGAAATGCGACTTTCGATTGACGTCATGAGAGTTTTTCACGCGAATTACGAATTTACAAATGAAATTCCGTCGTTATTTTTGCTGAAAGACGCAAAGAAATAGTTTTTTAGGTGTTGTTTTCTGTTAGCACATAAACTTTCGGTTCAGGTCGCTGAAGACATCTTGGAACGAGCAATTTTATTTCTCTCTAAATCCAAAATTAAGTTTTGCATTTTCATACAAATTCTAAGGACTTATTAGTATGCCCTCGTATATCTTTGTTTACTGCACTTTTAAAAATTGTATCGTTTGTGGGCAGAGCATTCTCGAACGATATTTCCGCGACTTTTTTAAAAAGTCATTTATAACCATAATCCGGTAAGGAGTAATTTGTCTCAGTAAATCCAATAATAAATATCTTTGTTTCTTCAACGGGTCTCCCCTTGACAAACAACAAATTCGTCTGGAGATGTGCAGTACATCAACTGGGAAAGTTCGCTTTTGTGAAAAAAGTCAATTTAACTTTAAAAATGTATATACTGGCGATGGATTTGGCCGCTTGGCGCTTGTTTCTCGACGCCATAATTCACGTCATCAACCGAAGGAAAAGTTCAACGAGCATTCTTAATCTTAATCAACGAGAAGAAGTAAAACTTTTTACGCATCAGATTTAGATTGCAATTAAATTTTTTTGTACATAAACTATCTATACAAAAATTACGTCGATTCGATTTGAAATGTTGAAAAAATTCTAGGTTGTACCCTGATAGCAAAATTTGATTCTAAGAATCTTCTAAGAAGATATGACCCGGAATAATGGAATATTCTTAGAACCTTCCCTTATTGCTAAGAATGTTCTTAGGGACTTTTAAAACATTCAGTAGATACCCTTTTAATGATGCAATTAGATTCTTAGAAGCTTCTTAAAACCTTCCTAAAAAGCATTCTAAGAACATTTTAAGAATACGTTTTTGGAATGTTCTTAGAAGGTTTCTTATGGAGCTTCTTGGAAGCTTTAGAGAATATTCCCAAATATGTCAGATACCCACGTTCTAATATGTTGTATTCTACATTCGTAAAATTCTTCGGGAGACGACAAATACGCCTCACTGTCATAATATGACAGTGAAATGTATTTGTCGTCCCTTAAAAAAATTTTGCGACATATTAAAATATTTATTTAAAAATATTAAATAAACAATTTGACCTCTAATATGTAAGTTGTATGGCATTATTTCATAAAAAGTAAAATTGGAAAATTTGTGGGATAAGTCAGATTACATTGAAGTTGATGATAGTTAGTTTTATTATAAATAAATAAAAATGTTAATTCAGAATTAAAAAATCGGTATACAAATTAATAAATATTTATTTTTAACATAAAATAAAATACCTATAGTAAAAGTATTTTTGTTATCGAATATTGTTTTAATTTGACAAATAACTATAAAAAAATATTTTGGATTGTGTTTTTTACTTAGTATTTAATACTAATTAGTAATTACTAATTAGGTACTTAAGTATATTTTATAATATATCATGCTATATTTCTTTGGAAGAAATATAGCATGATCCTAAGAATATTCTCACTGGAAGGTTTAAAAAACATTCTTAGAATAAAGTGTGCATATCTTCTAACGTGAAATTGAAAAATTAATGAATTTTTTTTTCTCGTATGCTTTTATGCCTGTTGAAGCGCAATATATTTTTTGTCAACTTTCACCGCACATTCAATAAGTAACGATAATGTTAACTGTGTCCAACCAAAATTATCAATCTGTCATTTTCGTCTAGAAGATACGGCAATCCTGGAATTGTAGGTATTGTTATTTATTTATTTTTTTTAATAATTAGACAATCCTGCTATTTTCTATGCTTTTCTTATCTTTGTTTTCTGCTCTTTTCTTGAGACTGCATTCAACATACTGCATGTTTCCTGTTGCTTTATTTTTGGTTCTCATACTTTTTTTTAATATTTTTTTCTTTTTTATGGACTTTGTTTGACAGCACATAATAATTCGTTTTCACATCTCATTTTAAGATTTTAAATAGCGCTGCATATATAACTGTCACTGCCACTGTCAAAAGCATTACCATAGAAACCAACCAATGTTTTTTAATTCACGTTTTTGTTTTACAATGTATATTTATATAGTGCCTTTTGTATTAAAATAAAAAATATTTATAAAATAAGTTAGAAAATTGTCTGTTTTTTAAATCAAATGTAATGAAAGAGGAACAAAAAAGACTGGGCATAAAATACAAAAATTAACTAAAAATCAAAACAGTTCCTACAAAAACAACAAATGTATATCTGTAGACAAAATTCCTGTCAAACTCTCAAGTAATTACCTACCACATTAAAAAGTCCGCAACTGCGAAACAAATTTCAAACAATTTTTTCTTATTCAAGACACTCGACAAAAAGTCTTTCGCTGTAATCCGGACATTTTTTAACACTCCGGAGTGAAGTAAGTAAGTCTGTCTCGGGAAATCCGACTCATTTGTTACCGAGGAGACTGTATAATGGCTGCGCATATTTTATTTATTTTAATACCTGTGCGTAAAACTTTTAAACTTTTCTTATTACCGAAAAGTTTTAAAACATTAGGTATCTAAACATAGCTGTCAAAAGTAATTGTTTAATGTACCCATTAAAATAATTTTTATGTAGATAATAGTTATTTATGTATCAAGGCAGTAAAGTCGTATTTTTTATCACGAATGTGGAAATTAATTAATAAAATTAACTTATTATTTTTATGAAAGGGTCCAATCGAACTCCGCAACGGTGCTTTTTTTAAATATTATTTAGTTGCTGCTGAGGAGCAAAATGTATAATGGGTTGCATACAATACTCGTATTAAATCGGTAGTAAAGTTCTACTTTACTGCCGATTTATTTTACTTCACTGCCAATTTCGGATAAAATTATTTAGTTTAATCTTAACAACTTTAATTAAAATAAAATATCATAACATTGTTTGTGTTACTATAATAATATAACATTATCAAATAGCAAATAAATAAACACATAAAGTATAATAAATATCATTTATTTTGTACATAAAATTTACAAATATATCAAATATTAACTGAACAATTAAATATTAAACCTTTGATCCAAAAATAAGTTAATTTTCTCCAATTTTTGTTGTAATTCTTCCACTTGAGCTTTAAGGAACTTCGCTTCACTAAAATCATTTTGAGTAACTGGTAAAGAGTTCCTTGCAATTGGCAACCTTGATTTTATCGGTGAAATATTCCAACTTAAGTTCGCATGGTTGATAATTTCTTTTTTGGGTAGATTTTTCTTGCACCTCCATCTCAGGAATTCATCAGACCGTCTATATTTCGGCAGTTCTTCTTTCGGAGATTTCTTCAGGATTGACTTGTGGGTTTGTTCGCTTAATTTGTATTTTTTTGGGTATGGAGTGCCTTCGTTTATATTCGGGTAGGGTCTCAATCTTGATATTGGAATGTGTGAGATATTATTACTGCTACAACTATAATCACATGGTTCACTGAAAGAAACTCTCTTTTCTCTTGGTGTTGATGCTTTAACTCTCACGGGTATTCTGGATGCAACAATTTTTTCTTCAGTGGATCCATCTTCAAGACTGTCAGTTTCGTAAGCTTCATCACTTAAAGTTTGCTCATCTAATGTTTGTGCGTCATACTTTGGCCCTTCCAAATATTTCTTTAAAATTTCCGTAACCTTACTTTGATAGTTTTGATTCACGTAATCCCTCCTTGTCACTGTATTATTCACTTCCCTTATTTTTATAGTAAACTCGGAGACATCGTCTTTTTCTTCTTCAGTTAAAAATTTGTTAAAATTAAAATCTTCTCTGTGCAGTAAAGGCATCTTGTTTGTTTGGTGATTTGATTTGTACTGAGTTTTGAAGATTAGTTGTGCATATAAATAGTGATTAATAGTTTACCTCCTAATCTTATCTAGTTCTAGACAAATTACCTGATCTAAATATTTATATACTGCTACTACATACATGCAAATTATTTTTACATGTTAAATTATTGCATTTTAATTGGAGCAACTACCTGATAAAAATAATCCTTCGGAATACCAGAAAATCCTAAATTTTATTGCTTTTTCTAAACCACTAATATACATGAAGAAATAAATTGCATAGTAATGATTTAGGTACATTTCAATTTAGTAAAAATTATAAAACAAATCATCTAAATTCAAACAGCTTTAGCATTATTAAAATTGATTAAGAAAGTCTCCACTCAACAGTAAAATACCAAGAACCGATATTATATATAATATTATGTTGCTATGAATTCGTAGTTATATTTTGTCGTTTAAAATGCAGTTGTCGGCTATTTTTAGAGAACTCAAATATAAAATTTTTTAATTTTAAGGTTATCTTTGTACAACAGTTATTTTTTTCTACTCCCACCTTTAAAACGCCCTTTATTATACATGTTTCCATGACACTAAGTGACTTTTAAATACCCATTGACAAGTTGTGGCTTTATGGCGCTTTAGTCACGGGCTGAAGTTAGCAACAGGTTTTTAGTCACGGGCTGAAGTTAGTTTTAAGTTAGTTGACAGTTGTCATACAATCGATAAAATAAAGTGCCTTTCTTGTAAAATAATACTAAATGTGAAAATTATTTTATTATCTCAATACAAAAATACAAAAGTATTAAATAGTTTCTCAACGCCAATGAAAAGTTTATATGAACATTGTAATTTCGCCGGCAGTAAACTATAACTTAAATTCGGGCACGGACTCCACTGTAAAGTCCTCATCAAACATTTTCTTTACTTTCACTGTGAAAAACTGCCAATTTTTAAGAAATACATTTCGATTTATAACCTATAAAGGTTTATAAGGTTTATAAAATATAAAAATGTGACATTTGACGGTGACACACAGTTTCCCCTATTGTTTCATAGATGGCTCTCTATACAAATTTTTGATTTAAATCATTTTAAGATAAGTATTTGTCTTAGAAAAAGTATAGTATGCACCTCATTTATAAACTTTTCTATAAAATGGCATTTATCAAACTTGATACATACTATTTTGTCCAAACTTAAATATAAATTATATGAGGTAAGTTATCATTAGTTAATTCTGCAGCAACAAATTTAGCGTATAGTCCTCATTAATTTCTAATTTCAACATAATTTGATTTCCTCTTTACGGCATAATAAAATTTTGCATTCGCGTGTATGAAAAATTCAGGTGATGATAAAACACATGTTCGGCATAATATATACGGGAAAAAGCTAATTAAAAAACGCATTTTGCAATAATCCCGTAAATTGGAATTGACAATAGAAAATATAATTATTTTCTCTGTATATGACAGTCAATTCAATTTCGAATATAAATTATTAATCACCGATGGGGCATTTTAAAGCGCGCGCCAAATAATTATATTTCCGTTTATTATATAATATATTATTAAATAAATCGCGCGCAATATTTGTTTTTGATATAAATAAACTTATTTTTATTTAAATATAACTAGCTGGGTACCTTATCTTTGCGGTTAGATAATACTTATTTTGTAGTATCCAAAAGTCGATAACATTCAAATTTACATTTCCATATACAAACTCGACTTTTCAAACTAATTAACCAAAGTAAACCAAATACCTCCAAACGCTCCAATGCAAATATTAACATTGCTTAAAAATTGTTAGTTGTTGTGCATACTTCCAATCGACCGGTAGGTTAGTATATTTCCATTAAATTTGTTCTATTTTCATTCATTTTGCATTTTAATTTTAATCCTTGATAAATTTTATCGCACTATTTATTAAAATTTAAGTGAGGTAGAATTCGTAAGAACCCTTTAACAAGTGTATTAATGACTTTAACAGATTTGTGTTACCTTATTTTTTCCCCGTAATGTTATAATAATTTTACCTAATACCTATCTTAGGAAAACGATAACAAATTCTTTGGGATTTGTTGTAATATCCTCCTTTTTATGACTTTATACTACAGGGTGGTCCACAAGGAACCTTTAATAATTAAAAATTCTCTTAAACAACATTTTACTTTTTATTTCACTTTAACTGTTGGGTTTTGGAGATTAGTTTAAACTAATTATTAAGAAAATTAATAATATTTTTACGTGTTTTTTTATTTTCAAACTATTAATAGTTTGGACCACCCTTTATCTACAGTATACAGTGTGTCTCATTTTCATTAGGGGAAATTCGGTATTTTAAAAATAATCCGATTTTAAAACATTTTGTTTTTAGATTGTACCTCTATCTTTTGAAAAAAAAATGTCATGTATCATTTGTATGGCTTTAAAAAGTTATTAGGCATTTTTTAAATTTAATTATCATACCGCTAAAACCCCTAGAACGATAATTTTGTAATCATTTTATTTAGGGTGGTCAAAAAGTGGATCAAATTTGGAAAAAAAATATTGTTTTTAAGCAATTTGTGTAAATTCTACCAAAGATTTTGCAAAAACATTTGTTTAGGTATTGCATGAACCACACATTTGCCCAGTTTTGTTACATAGCTTATACAGAGTGTTCGAGATTAAATTAACATTTCTATTTAAAATTCCATTATTTTTTATAATTTTTGACCTTAATTTGTGAACACTTTGCATAAGCTAAAGTAACAAAGCTAAGCGAATGTGTAGTTCTTTCTTTTTTGCTAGAATTTATACAGAGTTCTTAAAAAAATTGATTTTTATACAAATTTGACCTTACTTTTTCAGAAACGCTATCTGTTAAATTTAAATTTAAAAAAATGCCTAATAACGTTTGACGTTTTTGGAGACATTCTATTAACCATAGAGGGCCATGGAAATGACATACGACAATTTTTTTATCATTTTATTTAAATTGTCGTTTATTATTACCCGGCAGTTAATAACCGCAGGTACCTTATGCACAATTTTTTATTTGTTGAAAATTGATTGCAATACATTTTTCCATTGCAATCGAATAGTGCAACAGTTTTTATAAATGTTAAAATTTAACTGCAAGTCTACTACAAAAAATGGGGTAATGAGTGGTATGAGCGTTTCCAAAATGGCCATAAGGCCGTTAAAAATGACTTCACAAACATTTTCATTCTCATTCGTTTTTTGATTGAATTAAACACCTTAATACTATTAAAACCTAATTGATTTTAGGGTTTGGGTTACAAAGAAAACAACTTTATACAACATCGTCAACGAGTTTTTATTTGTATGCCATACTGAATATACGGTTTAACAGAATGCATGGTACCGCATGGCAAAATATCCAACAACCCTAAAATATCGAAAAAATTAACAGAGAACTTCCAAAACTTGATCCAAATTATTTTCTTCATATTCTTCTTCGGCTTTATGGAAATAGAAGTTCTTGATGTTGAACCCAAATTATCTTTCTTCTTGTTCATCAGAAAATTGACAACTTTACAGTTTTTGACGTTTGAATATTTAGTGACGTTTCGAAATGCTTAAACGCTCAGCCACCAAATTGACAAAATATATTTCCTTTGCATCATACGAAGGTATCATAGTTAGTTTTTTATGTTGGAGCTTCCTCTATGGGTTGTTAAGATTATTGGTACCGAATCGAAGCCCCGAGTATTCCTGTAGACTGCTAACTTGTTTACATGGAATTACAGCAGTTATTCTGGGATCTAAGGAGTGTTTTATACCGGATACGCCTTTTAGACATCCTGAGTTACCCACTACAGAAGACCACAGGTTTTTATTTGTAACGAGTTTGGGGTATTTCATATTTGATTTGTGCTGGTGCCTGATATACCAAACAGAAACCAAACTGATGATGGCTCATCATATATACAGTGTGTTCGCTTTGTACAGAATGTTATTTAAGTCTATTTCGGGGCCACAAGCGTCTTGTGCTTTGGGGACCATGGAGGTGACAAACCCACTTTTACAGTTGAGATGGTTTATAAGAACTGAGGGATTGTATCCCTCAAAGTTGTTTACGTGCGTTGAGTTACTATTTGTGACTACTTTTATTATAGTAAGGGTGTTCGTAGGTACCTATTTTTTAGTGCTAGTTTTTAATCAACCTAAAAGTGAATTGGAAATTTTAATTTTAACTACTGCTATCTACGTTATGTCTTGGATGTTCATCATCCAAATGTTAAAATATTTTAGAAACAAATATGGTTCTTCCAAGAAGAATGAATAATGTAACAATTAAGAATAATATAGCATTATTTTTAATGGTATTTTTATTTTAAACATTTTTGTTTGTTTTATTATTTATTTGAAGCCAACCAAAAAGTGATTTTTACAAAATATATAAAACAGTATATTAAAGCCTTGGCTATCGCTTCTGCAGTGATTTGTATACTCAGCTATAATATGAGCTTTCTCCTCCTTGTCTATAATATGCTCTCTTAAAATGAATTAGTCAAAAATGACTTATTATAACTAATATTTGATAATTTTAATGGCGAAAAAGCAGTCAGGTCATTCTATCGTTTCGCATGTTAAATAGATTTCCTATAGGCCTATAGGCCCTTTAAATAGACATCTGTTTTAGAAAGGACTTTCTTGCACAATTTTAATTTTAATATAAATTTGAAGCGCCATTTATTCTTTTCTGCCATGCCGTGGTTACAGACGTCTGCATTTGCGGAACATCCGCATCATCATAACATCTGTACCTGTAAGCGCAACTTTGTCTCGCCATCGCCCGTCTTGTGCATCAAATTTAATTTAATTTAATTGAAAAGTTTTTCTGGTCTACGTTTTGGCAAGGTCGACTTTTGAAAAAACATAATTTAAAACAACCAAAAATCTCTAAAATTTAATTTCGATAAAAATGTAATTGAATGTAAAATAATTATTATTAATTAATAGTCTACGAGGGTAAGTAAATGAAATAAAAAAACACATTTTTTGGATCAAAACTTTTTCTTGCTGTAAAAAATAAATTCTGGAAGGGCTCTTAAAATAGACATCTGTTTTAGAAATTTTAATTTTAATATACAATTGAAGCGCAATTTATCCTTTTCTGCCATTATGTGGTTACAGACGTCTGCACCCGTATCCGAATTTGCGGAACATCCGCATCATCATAAAATCTGTATCTGTATCCGCAACTTAGCTCGTCTTTGCTTGCCTATTATCCAAACAAGTGCAATGTCAGTTCTTTTTTTTCTCAAGAATGAAGAGGCTCAAATTTGCCTGGGGCGTCACTGAAGCTTGTTACGGCTCTGGTTTAGAGAACAGCTAGTAAAATTGTATTCTATCTATTTGTTAGCCTTTGTACTCGTTTGGGGCAATGTAATTTCGTGGAACATTGCTTTTATTCGTTAGGGGTCGACGATGTACGTACGACAAACGAGCGGATCCATCGAGGATAAAAGTCCTTTTATTAGTTTAAAAGCGTAAAAACATATCCATCACATTATGTGCAGCGGAAGAGTGGCGCGTACAGTCTTAAACAGTTCGAAAACAAAACTTTCCGCGTTAAATGAACCGTGACTATTGGAAAAGTTTGTTTCCTCAACAAAAGAAGAGAACTTCAATTGTTTCCATTTATTTTTAATTGTATCTAATGGTTTCTCTTTCACTTAACAGCGGTGGTGATAAAAGATATTGAAAAACGAGCAAATGCCTTTTCAAATTAATCTCTTTGATGTTAAATTACCTACAACAGTATTAATAAAAACCAAGAAGACCTTGTTAAGAGTAAACAAAAAAGAATATTTATTACCACTGATGACAAATATTAAAATTTGCCATTTATTAATAATTTTGTCTGAATCCAAGGTAAATCTTCTACTTTTAATTTTGACTATAGTATACATAATCAATTCTTCATATATCGTGTTTGCATAATTATTGCTATGTTGCTAATGAAAAAATCTTTAATACGTATACATATGTATGTATACATTCTCTATAGAGAATGAAACAGTCCCCTGTCATCGTATGGAGAAATAAAACTAATTATTCTTTATAAAAAGATTTCTTCGTAAAATTAATAATAAGAAAGTTTCCCATATGTTGCCAACTTAAGTAGGCACACTGAATATATTGGAATTGGAAAAAATCAGCGTTTCACAAATATTAAACATAATTACCACAAAAATCCAAAAAGTTTTATTAATTAACAAAGTTATAAACAAATATAATATTAATACATCTCACCGCTGCTTACGCACGCCCGCTTGCTATAAATAACGATAGGCTACAAATATTTAGGAGATGTGCCTTTACAAATACACGATTTATTATAATTATATTATATATACAGGGTGGTCCAGGATTAATCTGAAAAATTTTAATGATCGATAGAGCTTGAAAAAACAATAAAAACAAACCCAAAAATATTTTTTAAAAATACACACTAACACACTTATAGCCCTTCAAAGGCAAAAAAACGTTTTTTTTTTTTAATAAATTCTGCTCAAATTTTGTGTTGGTAAAATTTCTTACAAAAAGCCCAGCGGCGGAGATTTTGGGGGTTTCCCCTTTTTACCCCCATATTTCGACACCACTGGATTTTATTGGAAAATCATCAGATTAATTTTGTAGGAAATTTTCATTATATTATCGACGGAAGCTTAACCTACGCAAAATTTGAGAAGAATCGGTTGAATGGTTTAAAAATTATTTTGAAGGACTATATCTCTGTTAGTATGCATTTTTGAAAAATGTTTTTGGGTTTGTTTTTATTGTTTTTTCAGGCTCTATCGATCATTAAAATTTTTCAGATTAATCCTGGACCACCCTGTATATATATATTAAATTATAATTGGGAGATTCAGTGATTCGACATCTGTTAGATGTTTCTAACCTCACTTTATACTTTTAATAATTGTATCGTTAAACAAATAAAATTGGCTTTATATTTTGAAAAACTTGACAACTTGAACATAAAGTTTTGTATGCTATTTGGCCCAGATGGTCTTTTTTTGCTTCGGTCAGTTGATATTATCATTATTATTTTTCCAATAAAAATAAAATGGAAAACATTTTACGCACACATAAATCATAAAACATTTATTTTATAGATATTTAAATATTAATAAAACAGTGATTAATGCATTTTTCATACATACCTACCCCTTTTATTATTTCAAAACTAAAAGATTTATAACCCTGCACATTTTTGTATATTAACCATTATAGTTATAAAATATATCGTTTGCTGTATCCCACTGGAATATTTATTGTATGCATATTCTCATATTCTCAAAACTTAATCAAGCACAGTAAATTTATTTAAACAAATATAGCAAATCGTAACAAATAATTCATACATATACGAACGAACAGGGCCGGATTTAGAGTTTTTAGGCCTTGTGTAGACACCAAAAATTTATTAAATTTTGCAAACTAAGATTAATTAAAAAGGTAGGCAAATTTTATTCGATAAAAAATGTTTTGGTATTTATCGGGAACACCTGTATATGTATTCAGAGGTGGGCCAGGGCTAAATCCAGCCCTGCTTACAAATATTACGTTTCATTAAATCCTTAATTAACTCCCAGCAACCACAACACAAATCGAAAAAAAACCGAGTTACAAATGAACTAATAAAGTACGAATTCAATTTTTCAACTGAAAGTCAATTTTCAAAGTAATAAAGGCAATAATTTGCGAAATGCATCTCGTGTCATCTTAATTATGAGTCGGAGATACAAACAAAGGCAATAAACTTTTCTTCGATTCAACGATGAAAATGATTTTCATATATCTTTTTGACGTGATATATGTGCTTGTATAAAACAATACTCTCCTTAAATGAATTAGTCAAAAATTACTAATTTTGAACAAAAGATAATTTTTATTGTTTAAAACAATGAGGAAATAATAAAGTAATTTTGTCATTTATTACTTAAGATTGTAGTGACTACCTTACTATTAATAATACAAAGTGTTTTTACTTAAAATAAATAACTTAATAAAGACTAATACACTTTTTTTTAATAAATTTTTTTTATTTGAGCTTTTGTTTTAAAATTATCGACTTTGTTTTGTTTTAACAGAAACCTTTTGATGAATAACCTCTACTAATAGACAACTTAGCTAAGTTGTTTATTTTGAGTAGAAACACCCTGTATATCATACATGATTAATTATATTTCATATTATGAAACATACAAGTATACAAGTTTGAAAACTTGCTAACACGTAAGACTTTTAATACTTCTCACTTCCTTTAGAGTATAGTCAAATGTTGTTCTTATTCAGCTTATTCTCTAATTAGTTTCTCACTTCAATTTCCATAATTTCGAAAGTAATGTTTTCCACTCGCTAACTTTGGCAAGGAATCAGACATTATGTCACCGAAAATTATAATATCCAAAGCAAACTACTTGGCAACTTATTATATAATGCTAATACGTATTTATTATAGTCTGTCTAACTGGATACAAAGTTACGTTAGTAAAATTTAAACCAGTGGCGGAGACAGTGTTTTTTATTTTCATATACAATAAACTATAGTTAGATATTAGGGTAATTAATGTGAAATAATCTTAAATACATTTTCAAAACTAACCAAAAAATGAAATAAATTCTTTAAAATGTTAACAAAGGCCTATAGTGAGTCTGCTATAAGTAAAACAAGAGTTTACAAGTGGTATAAGAGTTTCCAAGATGGCCGTGAAGACGTTGAAGATGACGAACGCCCCGAACGCACAAGCACATTAACAACCGTTAAAAACATGGAAAAAGTGGAAGAAATGGTTGTAAACCATCAGAGAAGTCGCTGATGATGTTGGTATATCGATTGGCTCATCCCATGAAATTTTTTCAAATGTTTTGGGTATGAAACGCGTGGCAGAAAAATTTGTTCTAAAATTTTTAAATTTTTGGCCAAAAATAATACTGTAATGATGCCCCAGCCTCCTTATTCGCCAGACATGCCTTTGTCTGACTTTTTCCTATTCCCAAAAATAAAGAGAACCTTAAAGGGCCGTCGTTTTGCAAGCATAGATGACATTAAAAGCGCATCGCTGAAAGAACTAAAGGCTATTCCAAAGATCGAGTTTTAGAAGTGTTTCGAGTATTGGAAGAAGAGCTGGCACATGTGCATAATATCCAATGGGGACTATTTTGAAGGCGACAAAATTAATATAGACAAATAAATAAATAGTTGTTTCAAAAAAAAAATTAAAGTTTGCCATTTTAATTTCATTTTACCCTTTCTTCTGGCTTGGAATCTCCAAGTTTTAAAGAAGTTTTTAAAGTCCGTAATTGGGGTGACATTTACAATCGATATGAAAGATTATGAATTATGATTTCCGATTGACCCTACAGGTGGGGTTAATAAAAACAATATTTGATACTCTTTATATTTTGCTATTATGCCATTCTGGAGGTAATATAAAATTTTGGTGAGATGAAGGAGATCAACTTTTGATGGCGTACAATTTATAAAACATAAAAAATTAGTGGTAAAAAGTTTATTAAAAAAATCTAAATCCCTACCCTAACCTGTAGCAAGCTTGGGTAACATTTCTTAATTCATCTGATTAGAGTAATTTATTAACTTCAACTGATTGAAGCTTTAACTTTGTATTGTGTAACATACTTTGAAGCCAAAAGTTTTCTTTTTCACTATAACATTTCAGTGACATATCAGAATAGCAAACAGGACGAAAGCCTTTGCCAAATTTATTTTATATGCAAAGCTTAGATAAATGAATTAGCCTTATATAAAATTAGAGAGTAGAGACAAATAAGCGTGAATCCCTGTAATATAAATTCATTTATTCTAGAAGTCTGTTTGATATTCCAGGCTGATAGTAACATGTCTAGTGTAACGGCCAAGGAGATATGACATCGCCTTTGACAAATAACAGTTTTAACTTTCTTATCTTGCCCGTACTTTGGCATATTATGTCAAGTACGATTCATTAAAATGGGTCTTCATATTGATCTGCCACCACAACGGTTGCATTACAATTTCGTTTGAGCTCTTTTCTTTCTATTTCCAACTCGTTCGCGATTAATGCGAGGTGCACAGATTTTACCAGGGTAAGGCAAAAAGTCCTTTATACAATATATAGAATTTGAGCGGGCTAACTTTTGATCCACTAAAAAGTTCATATAAAACATTGGCGATTGTTTTATTTTCAATATGTTCAGAATTTAATTTAGGGTTAACACGAGGTATTGGCAACCATGTTACAGACATTTTAAAAACATTTTATTCCACTCTCGTATTTTCAGGTCTGCGACTTTTTTTTAAATATATTCCCTTCGTCTCTAATCGTTTTGCAGATTCAAAGGTAGAAAAAAAGTTAGCTTCTTTTTTTGTTTTTTTGTTCTTGATAATTACAGCATTTTGATCTTTTACTGGCAATATAATTTAAAGGAAAATCACATTTTTAATGAGAGGTCCTGATTTTATCAATTTGAAGTTATATCAAATTTTTTTAAATCATTTGCTTACATCGCCTAGGTCAAACTTAAATAAATGTCTGTGGCATCAATGCCAAAATGTGGAATACAACAGAAAACAAACAAAATGGTTAATTATAAAAACCATCTATAGTCACGGCCAAATCTATATGGGTGCACGTCATCAATGAGATATAATGACGTCAGCATTACCAACTTTGAATTGTAAAGTTACTGCCGTTAAATTTGCTTTTTTAAGGCGTAATTCTGATGTGTTATTAAAAAGAAATCATTCATTTGCGTATTGTTTATCAAGAACTGTAACAATTTCCTTGTTTTAAAACGTTTTTTCACGAAATTATCAAAATAAAACCATTCACTTAGTAATTTTTGTGTGTGCCAGTTGGTAATAGCTTAAGGCTGGCGCGCACCGTTCAATATTATTGATGGGTCGCTGTCATTTTATATTTGACGTATTTTTGTAATTGTGACATTTTGTCCGGAAGCATCGTTTGTTGCAAATTATTTTAAATAATATTATACATTATGTTTATAAGATTCTATCCCTGGATTGTGCAAACAATGATATAAGGCTTGTTGGCAACCAGCCGTTATTAGATTTCGAAGAGATTGCGCCCTTAATAATAAATTTGGGGAAATAATCAGACTTCAATTCTGACCTGGTTTGCTCTGATGACAAGGACGACTGGTAATTTATTATTTTTGTGTTTCTGATAATTTAGTATTTTTTTTTATGTGCATATGTAATAAAAATTTAATAAACTCCGTTTGTTTTCTCTTTAAACACATTTAATAAAAATTTGCCTGTAACAAACTCCTAATTAGTTAGTGCAGAAGATTATAACAAGGACGTTATAATTCCATCTTAATAACAGCCCCCACCGCTATAAACAGTCAACAATACACGAGCGTTAGATTGTGTCTGGGCACGTATGAATAGACCTTAACGCTGACGTCATATGCCGTTGATGACGTGCACCCATACAGATTTGGCCGTGACTATACATATTAATATGTCGTGTTCGAAATAAGTTGTCAAATTATTGCTGTTATAAACATGCCATAATAAAATCTAAAATATGATTATTGTTAAATGCTTTTTTATACAATTTATATACAATTTATTAAAAAGTATTTATTATAATATGTACAAAAATATGGTTTACCTTATAACGTGGTATACCGTGGGTGCATCGTTTTTGGGACACCCTGTGTATATATTATTGCGGACTTATTTTACTAAAAAACAAAAATGTGTAGACATTTTACTCCCGACAACATTTTAATCGTTTCTACTTAAAGCATTAACTTAACGCGTTTAAAAACTTATACAACCGATTACCCTATTGGGTATGCAAACAGAACGAAAATTGGCCATTTCGCAAGAAAAAATTATTTCCCATTAGCCGAGCCAATTTGCCCCAATTAAAAATCCAATCGCGATCGTTCCAGTTTTATTTTATTAATGCATAATACCTATTCGGAGGCATTTAAATACTTCAACAAGATTCAACATCGCTTAAATAAATAGGCAACGATGCCCGGAGCGCCAACTACCTTATTTACTGGTACCGGATATAATAATTAAAAGTAAACATTAAATAGGGGCAAAGCCGCGGAGCGCATTTTTAATTAAATATTTTTAACAGGACAGGACTCCTTCAAACAACTGTATGTTTTCTAATGATACTGTAGCGAGTACGGCTCTGGATCTCAGAATGATGACTCATCGCCGGTGAGTCAGCGCTCGAGCGATCGACTGAATATATAAGGAACGACGCAGCATGGAGATTCAGTCAAGCTTTGGTACTCGCGACGAAATAAATAAATATGCGTGCAAATAAATAGACTCTAGTACAGTAGTATATAAATAATTAGTAGTTAAGTGTTTAGTTACTTTTATAGTGTTTTAAGTGTAATTAAGTTATAAAATAAATAGTTTAGTTCGTTAATAAACCAGTGCGTGTTTTAATTCACACTACGAACAGTAAAAACGTTACAATACTATAAAAATATCCTTTACACAGTAAAAAAAAATTAAATTTATCCAAATATTAATCAGATAACTTTATGTTAAGTTTACAACAAACTCTAATCTGTTAATAAGTAGTAATTATAATAAACATTTTATAAATTTAATAACAAAATCCTACATCAATAATTCAAACATAATTCTTGTAATTTTCAAAAAGGACCTTATTTTTACAAACCTTTTCGTACTCCCAGTAACAAAAGTATTAGTTGGAAATTGGGGACTTAAATTAAAAGAATTTTGATAAAAAATGTTGCTTTATTAATCAATTTCCTAAAAAAAATTAACACATAAATACCTAAATGAACACAGAAATAACAAACACACAATTAAATAACAAACCATCAAATTATAAAGAAATTTGGTACAATAACTATTAGTACTACCACAACACTGATGTATTTCGTAACTTTAACCCACCATACAAATTTTAAAACGAATGTATTATACAAACACAATTAATTGTTTTCTAATTTATAGTGCCTTTAATTAAATTGATAAGGTAAGTTTATTTTTAAGTAACTAAATAGTATAGTATACCTTAAAAATTAAAAGAATAAAATGAAAGTAATTTTAACAGCTGTCAAACAGGTTTTTAGGATATTTTGTTTTGTATTTGAAAATAATAAAAAATAAAATTGTCGTAGAAAAAACATTGCAATGTGTTTCACTTGTGAGGAAAGCTTTCTTCAAGCTCGTGTTAATGCACAATCGGCCTGACGGCCTCGTGAGCAACTTAAACACTCGCAAAACATGTTAAAATTTTACAAAATGAAATTAACAAACTGTTAACAAATTTTTATAACAGTGTATTTTAAGAAATCAAAAATATTTTTTTAGATTTTTTCCCATATTGAAGAAGAATGTCATTTTCTTGTAGACCAGAAAATATGTTAACACGATCGTTGTTTGCGTCGTAAAATATAAATTGATTTTATGATTTCATATTTTTGAGCGTTCATAAAAATAGTTTATATCGAAATAAAGATGTAAATAAGGAATATTATGTCACGGTAAGTGTAAGAAACAATTGTTCTGGAGTAATAAAAGCGATCTCAGTGGAGATATAGCGCTTAAAAAGACCGTAAACATTGCAGACGACACTTTAAATGCTTAGTTTGTCGTCGAGAGATCTCGCCTTTAATAAAATTAATTATTTGCAAACAAATGTAATCCAAAAAGAATCATGTTTTATGAATTAATTTACGAAGTGGGATTAAAAGACCTGAAAAGAGGGAGTTAAAAATATTTTATTATTACCAACATTGCTTTACGTGTGACCCAAATCTTTTACAGTCCCCTGTCATCTGAATCAAGAATCAGTAGTCGTGACAGTCTCGGTTACAGGTTTTTTTATTTATTGTATTGTGGGAATAGTTTTGATTGATTGCCTGAAATCACGTGTACTTTTTCAACGAAATAATTTGTTAAACATTTAAAAAATAATCTGTAACTTTTAAAATTAACAAAATGCTTACAAAATTGGTTTTCTACAAAAAAATATGTTAAAAGTTTACAAAAGATTATTGACTATCTTCATCTAAACACCAACATATTTTTTTTTCTAAAATCTTCAGTGATCATTATCTAATTTTAATGTACTAAGGTCTAAGGTCGAAATATTAAATCAGGGTATACTTTTGGCGCCCTTCCTCTACCTATTGACTGGTATAAAAAAAAACATGTACAAACTAATCTAGGTATCCTTGAAGCATCGCTATCCGTGACAAATAATACCGACCAGCGCGGAGAGTGAAAATAAAAGCGAAAATGAAAAACGACTTTTGCAGACACTGTAAGTTATGTATTTCTTATGTAAAAATAATTTACGGCAGCATAAATACATTCGTTCCTTTAGGCACTTATTTTGCACGCTGCATGTTAATGGTACACCCATCACTCAAATTATTCGCATGTAAATTGTCTGCACGTATGCGTATATAAACAGACGCACTGTCTCGCTCTACACGTGCTGAAAGCAGTCATTTCAGAGGCGGGTACATATTCTTAGGGATAATTAAAATATTTTTTTACTATAACACATTACTTAGTAGTTTGGAAATCTCTTAATTTACTCAAACTATGTAAAGATTCGTGTTTATTAATCTTGTTTAGTTAAATGCATTTTTCCACTTTTACACTATTTAAAATATCTGTGGTGTAAAGGGTAATCTTAAAATGGTGTCTAAATGCAACACCAAGTGGTGTTAATATAAACATCATGAATTATGGTTGAAAATGTATACAGCAAACACCAAAACGGTGTTTATCTAAAAATATTTGAGAAGTGCACCTACACAGAAAAAGGAATAGTTAATTTAAATATTAATTTAGTTGACCCATAAGTTTTTATTTAAATCAACTGTGGGAAGATTAATATAAACAAAGATTAATTTAACGGTACTAAACCATATAGTTATTTTATATTTTTTAATTGGTTAAATTAACCCAGAAAACTTTATTGAAACCAACCCGCTGTATGGTTCAGTTTAATAAATATGTTGTTTGTAAAATAAGAGTTACTTCAACCTAAAGCACTCTGTTAAAACGATTAAAACAATTTGCCGTGCATTCCTGGTTGCATAGTATGTACCGATCGCGGCAAAGGCGGTGTGGATCACGTGATGTTTTTAAATCTCGCCTTTGTTGCCTTACATGAAGAGTATATAAGCTCAGGTACTCCTTTGCTCTGGTGTGACACTACAAGTTGTTCGATACTAAAGAGACCTTAAATAGGTGGAAACAGCTGTCAATACTTGATGTATTTTTAGTTGGTGGAACGCACTAAAAACATTATCTCTAGCGAGTTGAAGGTTCAATTTTCTGGAATAATACCACTGGTAATATACTAGTAATGCGTCAAGGATCTTCCTGGTTCCTTTTTTTCTGTGTAGTATGATTTAATTTGACCAAAAACACATAATATTTAACACTGAAAAGGAGTTCAATTTACACCAGGTAAAATTTATTTTAATACTGTGTGAAAGTTAAATTTACACTATTTTAGTTTTTGAATTTACACTGGACCAACGAACCATATTTAACACCATTTTGGTTTGTAGACCCTGTATGGTGTTAATTTGGTGTTAAAATGGTCATGAAATTTAGAAACAGTGTAGGTTTTGCTTTATGACTTTGGATTCAACCCGTCAAAAACATGTTTATATAGTTATTCTTTTAAATAATAACCATGGTAAAACACAAACAATATATTATAAGAACTGCGTAAAAAGCATATTAATTAAAAAAACTAGAGAGAATAATAGATATCTACTTATAGTTTAATTTAATTAGATGATTTTCCTGCTTTTAAATTATTTTAAAAATATTTATTTTCTGTGTAATCCACTCTTTTCTCCCCTGTTATGTAAACCTTTTTATCATCAAGGGTTTTCTTTGTTTTATCACTGCCCACTTGGGATAAGCTACTTGACCTAATTAGCTTTTTTAATGAGGCTAAAGTATATTTTTATGCTAATAAATGATATGCTCCTGTAAGTACTCAATCATTAATTTAATGATTGGGATTTAAAGAAATAAGACAATTTAATTTTTTAAGTAAAATATTATTCGTTTAAAAAAATATGATCAAAATAAGATTTTTGAAAGAAACAATTGTCACTAATATGTAGTAAACACATAAAAAATAAACCATTGGCAATAACATTGCTCGCTACAGTTACTGGCACTACTCATTGATGTGACAAAAATAACCATTGCTGTTGTAAAAATATCCCGTGAGGTTTTATTAGAAATTGTATGGTGGACGTTGACATTGTATACTGAGTCGATTCGTGTTCTGCAAAGAAAGACAAAATTCAAATTTGCCTGTAATATTTTTTTTGGTTTAAGATACCGATTCAATTGTAATAATCAACTAATTTACATATATAACCTAAAACTTCTGATTTTATTTTTGAGTGGCATTCATAAAATAAATCATGATACCAACCATCATGGTTGTATCATGAAATAAATACTATTTTCATATATTATAATATAACTTACAATCCACATAAGAAGGCTGTTCTATCTTGTTTGGGGCCGTTCATTAATTACGTGAGGTGTTTAGGGGGGGGAGGGGGTCGAGCCAAACCTCACCAAATCTCACGTGGGGGGGAGGGGGGTTCTCGGCAAATATCACGTAATTTATAATAATAAAATCGCCAAAATTGTCTCACGTAATTAATGAACGGCCCCTTTCGCGCATACTAAAAATCACAAAGTTAGGCAACCCACTGAACAGACTTTAACGGCGGCCATTTTTATGCTGTAGGTTTTTGCTTTTTATACAAATTAAAAATCGTTTTAAACGTTGTGTTTCTTACAGAGGCAAATAAGGCCTTAAAGTCTGGATCAATCATTTTACTCCCCTTATTCTATCAGGGCTGTCATCGAACTGTCAAATATCAACTTTAAGGTTAATTTACCACAACCCACACTTGCCCTTAGCACTTTCCATTGTGTGGATTGTCATATAACTCATATTATATTATAGTGAGAGTTTAAGTTGGCATTGGCCCCAATTAAGTATAGGAAGAAGAAGAACAACAAGAAGGAGAAGTAGAAAAAGGTAAATAAAATGGTAGCATTGACATTTTTCCTGCATGCGAATCGTCCCACGCTGGGAAGTAGTCTACTTATTTGTATGTAAATGACATGAGTACAAGAGTGGCCTTTGTGAGCTTACAAAAATAACGACACTAATAAAAATGCAATGAATTTGTAGTCATACGAGGCATAAGTAGCAATAAGTTTCTGAGCATTGCATTCGGTAATGGAATAGAATACCTCATGCGGCGATATTTGGCATAAAATGTTATGATTTCATAGTAAACAACTCCCAATAGACATTTTAATGACCAATACGGTTCATGCATATTGCTCATTTTCCCTTTATTTATCTTCAAATATTTCGTTTATTTTAGTTTATTTTATACGTTCCGCTCTTCCCGACCATTAACTTGTTCGAGGCGCTGTAAAACACAAGACAATTTTAACGATACTATGCATAACTATTTCTTCGTTTTATTAGGAGCACGAATAATGTATACATACCAACACAACTGGGGACCATTTACTATCGCAATTAAATTATGCACATAAAACTTAATAAAGACACAATTTAATCCATTCAAGATTCTCTGGAGTTTATTTTATTATTTTAAATATCTTTCTACACCTTGCTTTACTTTGTTATACAATTCAGATTTGTTAACATGAGTTTGTAGCTTGGTAATTTTATTTTGTAAAATTTTAACATAATTTTTTGTAGATACCAGGGTTTGTAATTATTTTATAAAATGTTATAGTTTTGTAAAGGAAATATGCAATTTTGTAAGCATTTTATTAATTTCAAAGGTTACAGATTATTTTGTTAATGTTTAACAAATTATTTCGTTGAAAAAGTCAATCAAAACATTTCCCAATGACAATACGAATCAATAAGTTTAACTGACTTTAGCGTCTGCAGTTTATGTTTATGCTTAGTTTATTAAATTTGCAACGTGTTTGTAACAACTGTCCATAGTGTTTATAATATATTACCAAAATTCTGTTATTATTGTATGCCCCGCATCGCACTTTTCAATTTTCCTAAGAATAGGAAACAGGAAAAAATATTTTTTTTGTAACTAACGAACGATAGGTCGTACTGTAAAGTTCTTGACATAATTTTGTAAAGAATTGAAAGCTCTACAAAAAAGGTTTCCAATAATTTTTGGATAAATTTGATCATTCTAAAGTATAAATTTGATCATTGATAAATTTGATCATTCTAAAGTATACTTAAATTATAATTTAAGGTCAAATTTCAAATTATACGAAATTTTTGGGGTTTTAAACTTTTTTGGCGAGTCTACCCAACTCATTTAAAATTTGGAATATTTTGTAGAGAATTGAACGCTCTACAAAAAAGGTCCAAAGTCATTTTTCGGTAACTTAACTTGGTTAAAAGTTATTCAAGGTTAAAGTGAAATTAACCGTCGTTTTCTCGAAAAAAAAAAAAACTCCTAGATTTTTCAGTTTAAAGGGCTAAAAATGAATCAAAATATTGTTTTTGAGCTCTGGAAATTTTAAAAACATAACCATCTATATATCGATCTCAAAAAGCTTCAAAATTTTATGGTAGAAATATTTTTAAACGATTTCAGTTTTTTGGAAAAGCTTCTGTTACAAATTGATTGAGATAAAATATTTCTACCATAAAATTTTGGAGCTTTTTGAGATCCTAATATCGATAGTTATGTTTTTTCGAATTTCCAGAGCTTAAAATCAATATTTTGATTCGTTTTTAGTCCTTTTAACTCAAAAATCTAGGAGTTTTTTTGAGAAAACGGCTAAATTGACGGTTAATTTCACTTTAACCTTATATAACTATTATATTGACAGATCTATTTGGCAGGACAAAACTTTAAAACTTCATAAATTGCACAATCCACACAACAAGGTCTGTTCTATCTCGTACTAAAAATACAAAAAATCACTGCAACACTGCACAGTTTAACGGCGGCCATTTTTATTGTTTACAATTTTTGTGCTTTGGGTTTGTGCTCTGTTTATACAGATTAATAATCGTTTTAAACGTTGTGTTTCTCATAGTAAGCCTTAAAAGAGGCCGTAAAGTGCTAAGAACAACCATTTTACTTCTCTATTGTAAAAAATAAACTTTATTCTATCAGGGCTGTCATAAAACTGTCAAATGTCAATTTTACGGTTAAATTATAACCGACCTTGTTGTGTGGATTGTAGTAATAACCATATATTTTTGAAATGTACTTGAAAAACTGCTTGCATCTTTAAACGTTTTATAATTGTGATTGATTATCGCCTAGACTGTACAAATAATTTTGTCAATTCGACTACTGTCAGATCTTTTGTATAAAATACATGGCACAAAACTGTCGAACAAAAGTGGAATGTTTCTTTTATATAATATTGAATTGTAATTTGTATTCTAATTTTTTCCTTAGTAAAGAAGTTTTTGAAATAATCCATACATCATTGAGAAAAATCTCTTACAAATCTTTTTAGGCAATTTGGCGAACAAGTAAAAATCCATAAATAAAAATCCTTTTATTTCTGGAGATTTGGCCATAAATCCAGTTGAACGATAGGGTTTCGGGCCCGAGCCGAATTTCAGGAATTCTGGGGTCCTTTTTTAATGTCGGGATAAAACTCCACCCAACAAAATAACAAAAGCCTGTCGCGATAAAACCAAATTTACAGCGGGATCACGTTGGCATCAGTGACACACACCAATCCGGAACCTGACCGGTTTCGGCCGAATGGCCGAATGTCCCGATTTCCAACTGATCTAATTATTTCCGTAGAGATAGTGCACAATATGGCGTTTCCTGAAAAATTTAGGGGATTCAGCGGAATTAATTTCGACGCAGCAGTCATTTGTCAAAAACATGCACTCCAATGAATGGCGAGAATTCCACCAAGAGACAAATCACAGTAATTTTAGATCAAATTGTTTAACCAGAAAGAAAAGTCCAACAAAAATAATAATAATACTAACAATATTTATATACTTACTTATGAATACTCATTTATATACTTTATATATATCCAGCCCTTAAAAATCTTTGAAACACACATTAAAGACTGTGGAAAAAAATATAATCCTTACAGAACAACAATTTGGCTATAGCTATATAGAAAAAATAAATCAACCATAAAACCATAAATCAATCAAGTATTTGATGAATCTGAAAATAAACATTGAATTAGCTCCATATGCATAGATCTGTCAAAAGCATTTGATACTATAGACCACAAGGTACTACTTGACAAACTATGGTACTATGGTATAAGAGGCATAACATCGATTTATTGGAAAATTATCTCCAAGAAAGACATAAAACAGTCTTCGTAACAACGAACTTTCTAAACATGCTAAAATTAAAATGGGTGTTCCACAAGGGTCAATCCTTGGGCCAATTTTATTCATCTTGTATATAAATGACCTTCTCAGTAATATGTGGGCAAACATGACTTTTCTATTTGGGGACAACACTCCTTTTATCATGTTTCAACAAAAGATCAAACTCTTAAGAAAAGAAACAGACGAGAATGAAAGATTGCTCATTTTGGTTGGACACAGTCAACATTATCGTTTATTATTGCAAAACTTTACTCGTATAGGCATAAGTGCATATGAGAAAAAACATTAATTTTTCAGACACGCTATAAGATATGCATTAGTAGTAGCATTGGTAGTAGGGTAGTGTTGTTTATTCAAATCTCATCATTTGTTATCATAGATATGTTTGTTATAATCCCTTAAATTAACAAAAAATCCTTTTTATAACTGCGGTAAAAGCTAAATACTGGAAACCTCATAAAATAAACAAACGGATATTAAATTTCCCCATAATTTACGGCTTATCCAATAAATCCAAATCCCTTAATATTAACACTTCCCGAAGTTGAGAAGTAGCAATCAAACGGGGGTGAAACCTGTCGACAGTTATTTATAAATAGGAGCTCGTGTAGCTGTTAGAATTTGGCGTATTTATCTATCGGCATAGTGAAGTGACAGGAGGGCATGCGGGATAAAAGCGATCGCTTCGTTCTTTACCAGCGGGGATATTTTGACACTTCCGTTGTTATTAAACTTTAACCCTCTACTTATTAGGGGATTGTTTAGTTCCGCCGCAAGTGGGTCTTCTATCAAATAAACCAGCCAGTTTGAGTGACACTGACTGGTGTAAAGATGATTCAGGACCATCGACAAAGGATCCTTTATTGGATGCCAAAAGTTTAATATAAAATGAAGTGTGTATCCCTTTTAAAAGTGTAACTTTATCTACTCTCACCTTTAAAATGCCCTTTATCGTACATGTTTCCATAAGTCTAAGTGATCTTTTGTTTTTAAAATAAACGTTAAGAAACTTAAGTCACTTAAAATACAAGAACAATATCTTTTGTCTTATATCGTTATATAGTGGCCACTTAATTTACTTTCGATGTCAAACATAAAAAGTTAAATATTAATTAAAGCGGGTGAGTTTTTTCCGATAGCGGCCTAATGATTGGAGCCGTCCGGTGTCTTTCTTTCTCGAGATTAATGGAGTTTCGTATAATGCAACTCTCGCTACTAACATAGACGTTAAGTGCGGACCTGAGTTATTGAATATGAATGCCCTATCTGCCATGATAAAAACCCCATTAGGGAATACATTTGTTTTCCTTTATTAATAGCGCTACGCACAGTGCCGGTTTAAGTTAGTTCGCCGCCCGGTTCTGGCACAAACACAACGCCCAATGCTTTAAAATATTACTTTTTTAAAATTATTTTTAAATTTTTAAGTCTTACTTTCTCACGTCAAGTGGAAGATTAGGTTGGTTAGGCTGGTATCTAACAGTAAACTTAGTATCCTATAAAATATAAAATGATCCTTTATAACAAATTATAAAAACTAATCAAAAGCACTAACTAAAAATTAAAACATTCTTTGGTTTATATAAACAATACTAATTACTAAGAAAAACTAATTAAAAAATAAAAGTTTAATATTTTGTTTCATTAAACTAATAAAAACTAATCAAAAGTTATAAATAAATAAAACATTATTCTTTGGTTTAAATAAATATTGAGAAATCCTAATACTAATAATTAAAAGGTTGTTTTCGAGTCTTTATAGTAGCAAATTGTTTTATAACACTTTACACGTCTTGATAAATGGACAAAATTGCTAAGGAGTTATATCTTTCTTGGGGAATTGTATTTCTTAGGTAGTTCTTTACCCCTTTTAGAGTAGAGAAAGATCGTTCACCACTTGCATTTGAAACTATTATAAAAAAAATTCGCAGACAAATATTAATATTCGGATATGAAGATATTAATTTATTTTCGTATAAAACTTATACTAATTCCAATGAAGTTTCTATTTTTATTTCCGAAAGGGAAGTTATCAGTTTCTTGAGTTGGACACATTTTTAAGGAAAAAGCTCATCCTAATCCTCCACGAACATTTATGCTTTTAGATTAAACAAAAATTCAAATTTGTTTATGCCAGATTTCTAGCTATCATATCGACAAATGATTTCGGATTATAGATTGTCAATTATTAAAATAAAACATATTGTTCGCATTGTTTCTTTTTTGCTTAAATTTGCCTCTGAATTATTTTCTTCAAATTGTAATTTTCTTATGATTATCCGCTTCTGAGCATAATTTTCGTTTCCTGTTTATTTCCTCGTAATGATCAAAATGATCACGTAAAAAATCAAAGTTCTCAACTAAAAATGACAAAAGATGAGCATTTGTGCTTAAATCCATATTTTGTTTTTGGACTGCATTATTAGTTTCATTAACCCTTTGCAAAACGTCTATTCAAAAAGTTAAAGTTATTCCGTTTCCATGCAATAAATCAAGTTTTTCTGATGGAGAAGCTGCTTCAACTCTAACAACATTTTTCTCATTTGTATCCGCTGTATCCGCCGACGCAGTGTCGCAATATTTTTTTTCTAAATTCTAACGATGAAGTATTTTTTTTTTAAATTAGGGCGGTACGCGGTACCGCCCCAAAAATATTTACCGCCCGGTGCTATAGTCCCCAAAAAACCCCTGTTAAACCGGCACTGGCTACGCACGCATGTGCGACAGGTCTTGATAAAGAGTTATCATTGAAATATTAAGAAATAACTCTACCGGATTACGCCTTTAATTGGAATAAGGCTAAAAGGTTTTTTCTGAAGCACTAAGTAAACATAATAAAATCGTTCGCGTCATGTTTATATTCATTATTGGTTCTTCCAAGTCTTATATTTGATTCTGGAGAGCTCTTCGGAAAACAAAGAGAAAATCGTTATGCAAGTAAAATTTTAATATCAAAATATCGAATTGTAATAAAAATCTCATTGAAAATAGCTTATTTACATAACAGAAACATTACATACTTCCATTATTCCTAAAACTTTAATATCGCATAAAGTTACAAAGTATCGGAGTATTAATCAAAAGTTATAAATATGGCTCGTGTATTCACGATTGATTTAATGTCAGTATACTTAAGAAATTTAATAAATCAGTAGAATTTTCCCCATCCACAAGTTTGCGAATATCCAGACTGGAAGGGTGTCTGTCGACAGTTATGTATAAGTATCTGTCATGTTAAATTAACTTAAGAGAATTTATATTAACGGAAACTTTCCTTATTTAGGGTCATTATTTAACACTTGGCTGAATTTTCTTAATTATTTTTGCGATTTTAAGTTTATAGAACAGAATTATACCTACTATACATTAGGGTGTCCGTTATTTGTCAACTTGGTTTTTTTGTTCGCAGCGCCCCCTAAACTGTTAGTTTATGACTTAAAAAAATTATTAAAAAAAAAAAATATTCATATTAAATGATACAAAGACGATACATTTTCTATTTAAATAACATGGGGTTACGGCAAGTTTTATATTTTTTTTTATTATTATAGGAAATTGAACGCTGTACAAAAAAGCTTTCCTATGATTTTTCGATAAATTCACTGGTTTAAAAGTTATTTATTATGAAAATAAATTGTTAATTTTTGAAAATATGTGATTTTATTGTATTATTGAAAAACTAAAAATTTTTGAAAAGAGATAGGTAAGTGAAAATTATTGACAAGAGATTCCGATAAATTAATTTTTTTATTACATTAAAGGAACTAGTACTGGTAATAGTTTTACTCAAATTTAGTACGATTACTTTTCTTACATAATCTTTTTAGTTCTGTGAAATTTTACAAAATTTTATACGATTTTATAAAATATTATACAATGAAAAATTTTCCTTCAGCTGTAGCTAATGACGTAGAAACTCTTTTAACAATTATTTTTACGAAAAAATAAAAATTTTAGTTGAGCATGCGCTCTAAAGTATGATTTAGTACTTTGATCACAGAAGGCAGATTTCGTGTCGCAAAGTTGAAGTTTGAAGGTTAATCACCCAACGTCTGTCAAATGTCAACGGAATTAACCTCACTTTTCCCTAATATATAATAAAGTTAATTTCAGCCCGTGACTAAAGTACCCAAAAGCCACTACTAATAGCCAACTTCAGCCCGTGACTAAAGCGCCATGAAGTCACAGCTCGTCAATGTAGAAGTAGATAAATACATTAAACTTATTTGAAAAAGGATAATTGGTGTAGCGGAAATGTCTTCATCTCATACTCAAGACAACGTATGCGTTACAAAGAATTTTATTTTGTCGTAAAAATAATTGTTAAAAGAATTTCTACGTCATTAGCTGTACTGAACGAAAACTTTTAATTTTATAAAATTTTATAAAATCGTTTAAAATTTTGTAGAATTTCACTGAAATAAAAAGATTATGTAAAAAAGTAATCGTACTAAAATTGAGTAAAACTAGTACCAGATTCGTTTAATGTAATAAATGTCAATAATTTTCACTTATCTCTTTTCAATAATTTTTATTTTTTCAATAGTACAATAAAAGCAAATATTTTCAAAAATTAACAATTCATTTTTATAAAAATAATTATAATTTTGCAGTCAATGTAAAAAAATCAAAAAAATTACTATAAGTTTAACTTTAATCTTAAATAACTTTTAAATCAGTGAATTTATGTAAAAATCATAGGAAAGCTTTTTTGTACAGCATTCAATTTCCTATAAAAATATGTGCTAGGGAGAAAAAATTAAATGTAAAACTTGCCGAAACCCCATGTTATTTAAATGGGAAATGTATCGCCTTTGTGGCACGGTTTAATATGAATATTTTTTTTTATAAATTTTTTAATAATTTTTTAGGTCATAAACTAAAAATTTAGGGGGCGCTGCGAACAAAAAAAACAAATTGGTAAATAACGGACACCATAATGTACATACAGACTGTATAGAATCAAGTAAGTAAGGCTGGAGACAAGGATGACAAATTATATTCTGATCAGAGAAAAAGAAACAAACTTTAATTGGGCGTGGTTTAAACCAAGCCATTCGTAATTACGAACCATAGTTGCCAGGTTGTTTTAAATCAGAAGAGAACGATTATAATTATTTAATAAATAGTTCAATTTTATTTGTTTGAAACTTTAAAAATAACAAAAAAATTAATAATATGTCGCAAATAATTTGATTTAGTTAATTTTCTTACTTTTAATATTAAAAAAATAAGAAAAACAACCCTTTTAGGAAACAATAATAGCATATGGCAACAGCGTAGCATGCAGCCAGATACATGGGCATGCAGCTGTGTTTGTTCAGTAGATCCGACGCTGTCGTAGGAAATGTGTATAGTTTTTAAGAAATACATTTTCGCCATTAACTGGAATTTAATGAATTTTAAACAATACTTAGTTTTTATTTGCAGAAATGCATTAAAACAAAACAAACCAATTCGATAAAAATAATTCCTATAAATTCTCAAACAAAAATAATTCTAAAATAACGAAAATAACTTTTTTTCTATATTAAATGTTCAAATAGACCACCAGCAGCAGTTAAACAATACCCTACTACAGTGGGCGGGGTTTGGCAATTGTTTTATTTAAGTGTATCTATTCGTTTTAATACACACTGTATATGTACTATTAAAATTTTTTAAAGTAAACAATTGTCCAGTTTTGTAAAATATTATTAATTAAAAGTATACACCAAACAACGTTCCTAAAGCCAAATCCTTTTAATTTAGGGCATTCAAGAAATTGTCCCTTTTAATAAACCTAAGCGGCTTATTCGGATTCGTATTTTAATTCGGGTAGAAACTCGTTTTAACAACCACCCCACATGAAATAAAGTTGTTAATTGGATAAGGGACACTAAATTAGTAGTAAATGCTTTTCTGTAATTTTGTGTAACAAGATTAAACTAAGTACGGCCGAAGTTTCCTAAAGTGGTCAGCTCCGGCCTAGGAGCCTTTAAAACGGACATAACAGGGTTACTAAAACTCCAACCTAAATATCAAAATGAACATGGTTTTATTAAACATTTTAATAAAGCTGAGATTTATTAACTAATTAAATATAATATATTATGCCATTTTAGTTACGAGTTTTATTATACACAAGCGAAGCCTGCGAACGTTTTTCCTTTGTCCACAATGAAAAGCTAACCCAACTAAAATAGAATAACTTATAAATAATTATTATTATTTAAAACGAAATAAATTGGAAAAAATATTGGAAAGGAAGTTTTGCTTTCAGGAAATGGAAGTGGAAGATGTATTATGGCCAATAAAGACCTTTCTTATTAATATCATTATTATTATTACATAATTTTGTCAAATTTTGTGTTAAAAATATTTTGATTTACTCCTATTGCATAATATACCCAATTTTAATGTATTTTTTCAAAAGCACGTTTATAGAAAAACATAATCAATATTCAAAAAATCAGTACCTCGGCGTGTCACAACTCCTGAATCAAATATTTGAGTTATTTTATTTTAAAATATATTCAATTCATATTAAATTTTTTAATTTCACTACAAACTATAAAACATTAAATAATGTATTTTGCATATTTTATCATAGATTCGAATAATAGCAATTTATAAAAAATTGATAATCTTTGTACTCACTTTTACCCGTCAGTTCTGTGTCCAATGTTAAAATTCAAAATTCCTGCGAAATATTGAAGTTTAAACGTCAAGTCCTCGTTTTAACTAAAGTGTTGGTAAAAATTACCTACAGAGCCCGCCCTTTGCACGACAGGCATCTTGAAATCAATGCAAGCGGCGGTATAGTGCCAGTCAAAATTTCAATACTGTGGTGAGTAGTTATTTTCTTACGTATATATATTTCATTGTAATTTATATAACGCTATATGTGATTTGTTGATAAGTAGCATCCACTAATAAAAAATATCAGTAAAATACTTAATTCCGAATTATAATCTCAAATTTGTATCCCATTCATCAGTACCGTGTAATCAGTTCCATGTTCGATGTTTCGGTTATATTTTTTTGCAAACTTCAATTTAAAATCTGTTGGGCAGAACTTGTTTATTTATTGTCATTATAAACTCATATAAATTTGGTGTGGGTCCCATATCTAATAATTGAGATATCGGTATACCCAAAATCCACAAGCCGCCACTGATGTGCGGTATTATTTGATTTTAAGATATTTAATGTATAATATGCTCAAAGTTGCAATAAATCTTATATTTTCCAATAAATTATGTATTTAATTAGTACCCTGGTATATTCGTCACTTCACTTGCATTCAAATTTAGAAAACACAGATGTTTCAGAAACTGTTTGAAAAAGTAACTGGCCCGGTCTTGAACAGTATATTTATTATATTATCTATGTTCTCATAACAAAATACTGTTTAATTTTCTCCGAAAACTATATAAACAAAATGAGGTCAAAAGTTGCCCAACTTTTGTAGAATCACCCATTTATATACAATATAATATTATATTATATATTATTATATTAGTTAATATTTTTATTACATTTTACTTTGTTAAAAACGGTAACCTAGGCAAATAAATTTTTTTGTTGCAAATTAAATTAGCCGCAAACATTTTGGCAGTCACTGGCGGCCAGTGTACGGTGTTTAATTGGTCCGCAGCTTGCCCATCTGTAAATTAGGACTACTCCAGGCTAATGAGGATTTACCATTCCTGCAAATAGGGTTTTGTAGCCAAAATTTAATCTGTACTATGTTTAAAATTCCCCCTTCTCTTTCGGCTCGCCGAAAATACTTTTAAACTTTTTGCTAATCGCAATTTTCAAATGCTACCTAGTTTGAGATTAATTCGGAAAGTTTTTACCAACCGAAAGGACATTTAATCCATGTTATTTTCTATCTAAAATAAAATTAAATCGCTTTAAATGATATATTTATCAAACTCAGAATTAAAAAAAAAGAGAATTTAACATTTTTAAATGTTAAAACTTTTTTGTTGGTATATCAATTATGTTTAAATTACTAATACCAATAATTTTCTTATCCAAGGCGTAAATACCGTATCATCAAAGAGCCTAAGGTTTTTCAACATTTTTAAGGCACTATGAATTCATAACGCTTTAAAGCGTTAATAAAAATAAGAAAAACGCCGAAAACTGTATTTTAAACTACAAAATATACCTTTGAATTCATGGCAACATAATATTATAGAAAATACATAATATAATACCGTTTCTTGGTATTTTACAGTTGAGTGGAGACTTTTTTAATCAACGGTTTTAATAATTCTAAATTTTGTTTAAATTTAGACGATTTATTTATTTTTATGATTTTTTTTTAATTAAAATGTTTACATTTTGCATGTACTTTGCTCCACACCCCAAAGTCCCACCACGTGACCACGTACGGAACGCAGTCTTTTGAAAATTTGGCATTTAAGGCTTTTCAGGTTATGTATCTGTCAAAGTATAGTCAACGAAAAAAATAATATTATGTTTAGGCGTTAAAAATGTATAAATCTTTATAAGATTAGAATAACAATGTATGGTTTAAAAATTTAAAAATATAAATACTGTATTTAATGAAATTCTAAAGTGTATGGTGCCAAATAAGTAATATTTTTGTGCATTTGGTCCAAATATCTGGTTTTGTCCATAAAATAATTTTAACTAAACAGCATTTATTAAAAAAAAAAAATAGCTTCTCTATTATGGAATAATAATATCTGTATTAAAGGTAGGTTAATATATAATAACAAAAAATATTATCTAATTTTGTAATTTTAAGGTTAGAAAAATTTATTTTGACCAAAATAAATAAGTATTTTAGATTATTTAAAAGACTGTATAATATGGTATTTAAAAATGTGGTAGTTTTTCATATCCAGCTTAAAGTGGACCTACATAAAGTTTTGTCAATATAAATAGTTCAAAAGCTTTGACTGAACTTAATCTACATCGAAAAATCATTATAACTTTAAAAATTTTAATAAATCACATGTCATGGGAGTATTAAATATTTTCACATTGCAAGTTTCTCTAAAAATTGTTTGTTTTCTTATAATCTAACTTAAAGTAGGTATGCCGAGAGGTATGCACAAGTTTTGTCATTAGAAGTATAAAAGCTTCAATTTAATTTGAACCCTATTCAACAATTATTTAGTATACCTATATTTATTTATGACCATATTAACACACTCTTCCAAATAATCCACTTATTTATTTTGGTCAAAATATATTTTTCTAACCTTAAAATACAAAATTAGGTGATATTTTTTGTTCAATACATTAACCTACCTTTGATACAGATATTCTTATTTCATAATAGAAAAGTTAGATTTTTTTTAATAAATGCTGTTTAGTTAAAACTATTTTATGGAAAACCCAATGCACAAAAATATCACTTATATTGCACCTTACACTTTGGAATTTCATTAAATGCAGTATTTATATTCCTAAATTCTTAAACCAACCATTGTTATTGTTATACTATAAAGATTTATTAACTTTTAACGCTTAAACATAAGCGGTAACACTATAAATATTATTTCTTTCATTGACTATACTTTGACAGATACATAACCTATAAAGCCTTGAATGCCAAATTTTCAAAAGACTGCGTTCCGTACGTGGTCACGTGGTGGGACTTTGAGGTGTGGAGCATAGTACATCATAACTAGGTAAAATTTATATTTACAGGACTGTAAACCGGTGGCGCTATAACATTATAAAAAAATTGATTTTGACAGATTTAACGTATGCAAAATAAATTGTATGTAAAATAAACTCGGACATACGTTTTTTCAGGCATATCTGACTTTAATATTTTGCAATACTGTCTCACTTAAAATACTTAAATATAATTAACATATTTCTATACAGTTAACAAGATTATTATTTTTATTTGCCCGACCAGTGCAATCGGTAGAATTACATAAAAATGTATTTTTGTAAATTCTTAAACTGGATTAAATTTTTAAAACGTGTGTTAATCAAGCACATTAAACAAGATTTTAATAAAAATCGTCTGATATATGCGACTTAATACGAAATCGCAACGGACTTGATTAGCATTATACATTCTCGTGACAATCCTGCTGTTAGATTTATCGTAATTTAGCTTTAATAAATTACACGTATAATTGCCTGGGTTTTGTTTTGCAAAAAATAGCCGCGCCGCCATTATTTTCAATACGTTAATGCTCCTCCGAATCGAAATAGAGAGCCGCGCATTTGTTTTAGACGCAGTGCATTTGTTCTTGTCTAGCCACGGGTATTCACTTTTCCTATTTTCTAATCAATTTGCTGTTTAACTACAAATTGAATGTTAAATAGAAACGATTATTGCGGCCATTTATTACATTTGTTTGTTGTACTGTGTACCGCTTAGCGAAATTTCTCATCTCGATGGGAAAATCCACTGAAATGATCAGAAATTAATGTACTGTACTGTACTGCAGATGATACTATTAAAAACATATGTGATTTAGAATGATACAATGGTAGCGCGAAAATGCGAAGCAGGTAGCAAGAAACCTAATTTTAGATAGTAAAAATAATATAGTAAAATTTACTTTAACAAATTTTTAGGGTAACAATATTATATATTCGTCAATACAATATTAAGGTTGTAATACAAAATACTATTTTTTATTATACAATTTTAGTAAAGATTACAACACCAATATTACTAAATCATAAATGTATAATATATATTTTAATTTTTAATATGTTCGTATAGTAAATTGATTTTACTATCTACAAATAGTAATATTTACTATATGATTTAATAAAATGTATAGTGTAAATCTAATATTATAATATATTACACATTAATATAAAATATAGTAAAAATAAAGATACTTTTATGTTTAAGGTAAATAAACAATATATTTAAATATAATATACAATATAGTAACTCATGACATTCTAAACATTCAATTTTCTTAGTTTCTTCAATAAACTTTCTTGACCCATTACTGGTAATACTTATAAGAAAGAATTAAACCTACTTGGTTGCATAGTATGTACCGATTGCGGCAAAGGTCACGTCGCGACGCGTCGTTAGACGGTGTGGATCACGTGATGTTCTTACATCTCGCCTCTGTTGGCTTGCCAACCATGTTATATAAGCTCAGGTATTTCTTTGTTTTGGGTGTGATCCACTACTACAAGTTGCTCGACAGTGTCGTGTCGACACTGATGATACCCAATATAGGTCAAAACACCTGTCTGTCGGTATTTGAAGTTGATGGAACGCACTCAAAACAAAAAACTTTGGCGAGGTGTAGGTTCAATTCTTTCTCATAACATTTTTGTATATTAAAAAGTACAATAAATATGTTACAATTTTTAATTGTTAACATAAAAATATTCGATTTTAAAATATTTTATATTTAAAATGATAACGTAATATTTTAAAATTTACTATACTTTAATAAGGAAAAAATCTAATTATAATTAGAATTGGTTGAGAATAATAATATTTTACCTTAAGGTTTAACATACATGGATATTTAAAAATTACTAAATATGCATAGTATCTGGCAATATACAAGATAGTTGTCCCAAATAGTAATATAAATTATAGTAAAGGGTATTATAATTATGGTAATCAGCATTATACTTTTCTCTCCGTGTATATTATGATTTTTTATTTATTCAATATACTAAGATAAATTTTCAGCAACTTTATCAACATACAAAATTGTTTATGCAACTGTTATGCCTTAATTTAAATCCTCAAAGTAATTATCAAATTAAATAATTACAGACAAATAAGTACCACATTAAATAATTAATTTTCCGGTAAAGTAAACGTTAAAGTAAACGTCATGTCGAGCAAGCGATGGTTTTATTTCTATTTTATTTTTTGTGTTGTAATTAACATCCGTCGACGAGGAAAATCTATTACTTTTCCAATTAGACCACGGAACCCAATTTATTTTAAATATATATCTAAAATTAAATTATAAAATCCGGCGGCGGCGGCTGCACTACGTACACGTAAATCGTTCGTCAAAATCGCACGCCATGAAATTGTACCACGCTAATTTAAATTATTCGTCTGAGTTATACCGAACTCGCACGTTAAAAATTCAATTGTTTTTGTAGTTTTCCATTATTTTTTTTTTATTTTGATCCCAACATTTAAAGTTGTTTTTAACATTTCTTACTAAAAGCCTCTTTAAATATTTGTTTCCACCATTTTTTAATTTTTAACTACTGTACGGATTTGCCCTACTATTTTTTAAATTTATGCTACCGTGCGAATTTTTCCCAGACATTTTAAACTGGTAGTTGACTTGTTTATATGTACCATGCTCCACACCTCAAAGTCCCACCACGTGACCACGTACGGAACGCAGTCTTTTGAAAATTTGGCATTTAAGGCTTTTCAGGTTATGTATCTGTCAAAGTATACACTATGAAAGAAATAATATTTATAGTGTTACCGCTTATGTTTAAGCGTTAAAAGTTAATAAATCTTTATAGTATCACACTAACAATGGTTGGTTTAAGAATTTAGGAATATAAATACTGCATTTAATGAAATTGTAACGTGTACGGTGCAAAATAAGTGATATTTTTGTGCATTGGGTCAACATTTCTCCATAAAAAAGTTTTAACTAACCCGCATTTATCAAAAAAAATCTAACTTCTCCATTATCTAATTTTGTATTTTAAGGTTAGAAAAATCTATTTTGACCAAAATAAATAAGTGGATTATTTGGAAAAGTGTGTTAATATTGTCATAAATAAATATAGGTATACTAATAATTGTTGAATATGGTTCAAATTAAATTGAAGCTTTTATACTTCTATCGACAAAACTTGTGCATACCTCTCGGCATACCTTCTTTAAGTTAGATTATAAGAAAACAAACAATTTTTAGAGAAACTTGCAATGTGGAAATATTTAATAATCCCATGACATGTGATTTATTAAAATTTTTAATGTTATAATGATTTATCGTTGTAGACCAAATTCAGTCGAAGATTTATATCTATTTGTATTGACAAAACTTTATGTAGGTACACTTTAAGGTGGATTAGAAAAACTACCACATAAATACCATATTATACAGTCTTTCAAATAATCCAAAATACTTATTTATTTTGGTCATAATATATATATTAACCTACCTTTCCGTACGTAGTTACGTGGTGGGACTTTGAGGTTTGGAGCATAGTACATATATATATAATTATAGTTATATAAATTATAACTGAAAATACAAAATCTATTAATAAATAATAAAAATAAATTCCAAAACCTTTATTTTTTGAATTATTTTTTTATACGATTGCTACTGTTTTTTTTGGTTTTTTATATTTTTTAGGATTTCATTTCATAGAATTTCTGTTTTAGTTGAACTTTTTTTGACTAAAACTATTAAAATCCAAAAATATTTTAGTTTTTTTTTCTAAATTTTTATTTTTTTCTAAATTTTGATTTAGTTTTTTTTAAATATTTGTTTTTTTAATCTTTATATTTTTCCCATGATAATTTTTTATTAATTTGTATTTAAGCATATTTTTTGTTATTTACATATAAAAGACATTTTTAAATTTATATATACCTTTTTAAAGAAAATTATTTTACATTTCATATTAAACAATTTTTTAAAAAAATATATTGTTTTAATGGTACGAGCGAGTCATGAAAAGTTTATAAACGTGTTGCATACTATACTTTTTCTGCGAAAAATACTTATTATCTAAAAATAATTTAAATTAAACATTTGTATAAAGTGACGTCTATAAAATAATAGAGTAACCAACTTGGGAATCTTTATTGTCAAATGTCAAATTTTTATGTGTAAATCGAAATGTATCCCTTGAAAATTGACCGTTTAATCCGATATAGAAGCAGTTTTTTACTGTAAAAGTCAAGAAAACATTTTATTGGAATTCCACGGTGGAGACTCTACCCGAAATTAAGTTAAATCTAGTTTACTGCCGGCGAAATTAAAGTTGAGAAACTATTTAAAACTTTTGTATTTGTGTTAATCCAATAATTTTCACATTTAGGTTTTTTTTTACTTTATTTTAACAATTGTATGACATTTGACAACTGTCAACTAACTTAAAACTAACTTCAGCCCGTGACTAAAAAAAATATTCAATTTACATTTATGGATTAGAAAACTAAAAACAAAGGATCTCATTTTTAAACAATAAAAACTAATCTTTCTCGAGCCCTTTGAATGTTTGAAATTCAATTTGGCGCATAAATTAAATGTGGGCTTCCGTCAGCATGAAAAATTAATTTCTGCATTAGAAGGCCGCGAAGGAAGAAAATGTCAGGATGCGGAAGTTTCAACGCACACCATTAAAATTGGCTTAAAACGGTTAAGCTCCTTCATAAATATGTTATGGCCAGTGCACGGGCACCGTTTTCCCATTCAAAGGCAACACACCCGACGAATAGAATAATTTCCCCCGAGAAATCAGTATACAAACTGTATTTGCGGCTCATTCGCGGAAACAGTTAAACACCAAGCCGAATATTATTACCTTGTGGTGATACGTTTAAAATAAATTGGATTTTTTACCGACATAATTTCATTCAAAAACTCATAAATAATGTCTGAGCACTGTGGCACGAAATGGCAAAGTTTGCAGGAAATGACTGGATCAAATGTTTTAATTAATATTTATTTTTCCAAATTTATTTACGATTTTTGGGAATAATTTTATATTTTACAAAGTAATTTATTTCATTGTTATTTCTACTCGGAGAGAAATGTATAGTAAATTTTAGATAGTAAAAAAAATATAGTAAAATTCAAATTTTTAGGTTAACAATATTATATATTCGTCAAGATTGTAATACAAAATACTATTTTTTATTATACAATTTTAGTAAATATTACAACACCAATATTACTAAATCATAAATGTATAATATATATTTTAATTTTTAATATGTTCGTATAGTAAATTGATTTTACTATCTACAAATAGTTATATTTACTATATGATTTAATCAAATGTAAGGTGTACAACTAATATTATAATGTATTACACATTAATAAAAAATATAGTAAGAATAAAGATACTTTTATGTTTATGGTAAATAAACAATATATTTAAATATAATATACAATATAGTAACTCATGACATTTTAAACATTCAATTTTCTTAGTTTCTTCAATAAACTTTCTTGACCCATTACTGTTAATACTTATAAGAAAGAATTGAACCTACTTGGTTGCATAGTATGTACCGATTGCGGCAAAGGCCACGTCGCGACGCGTCGTTAGACGATGTGGATCACGTGATGTTCTTACATCTCGCCTCTGTTGGCTTACCAACCATGTTATATAAGCTCAGGTATTTCTTTGTTTTGGGTGTGTTCCACTACTACAAGTTGCTCGACAGTTTAGTGTCGACACTGATGATGTTGATGGAACGCACTCAAAACAAAAAACTTTGGCGAGGTGTAGGTTCAATTCTTTCTCATAACATTTTTGTATATTAAAAAGTATAATAAATATGTTACAATTTTTAATTGTTAACATATAAAAATATTCGATTTTAAAATATTTTATATTTAAAATGGAAATATAATATTTAAAAATTTACTATACTTATTAGTAATGGAAAAAATCTAATTATAATAAGAAATAAAAACAAAATTGTTTGAGAATAATAATTTTTTACCTTAAGGTTTAACATACATGGATATTTAAACATTACTAAATATGCATGGTATCTGGCAGTATACAAGATAGTTGTCCCAAATAGTAATATAAATTATAGTAAAGGGTATTATAATTATGGTAATCAGCTTTATACTTTTCTCTCCGTGTATCTCAAAGTTTTAATCCTCAAATTAGCAAATGTCTTAATCTGCGTCGTTAAAAGTCGCAGGAAACGAAACGAAAAAAGCGAAACTTTAAAAACCGTAGAAGTTTGATGGCACTAAGCGTCTCGATTGCATTCGATCGAAATTACATTCAAGCTTGTGTAAGTCTGATTAAAATTCCCCCATTAACCAGATTAATTAGCATCGGTGGTGCGAGCTGGCGCTATATTTGAAAGCGCTTCGCTATTCGGAAAAGTCCCGGCATTCTTCTCGTGCGCGCGGGGATTAGTTTTTGTTCAGCCCGTTTGCGATTCAAATCAATTCCCCGAGATAATTTCTAGTCCGACGCTCCAATTTCAATACGAAGACATTTTTGTTGCGGTTGAAATTTTAGATAATGAAAAAGTTTAATGCAGGATAAAGAACGCCGGAGCAAGGAAATCTGGATTTATGCTGCCGCTGCGTTTTAAGGAAGTGTTTCAATAAGTCTTTGTCTTACTTTTCTATAATTGGAATAATGTTCATAGCAGTGTAATCATGTTTTAATCACATACCTTGAATCCTATGAGTTTGAATATACTATTTTATTTACAGTTACAGCTTACACCGTCTTACGCTTTTAAACGCCCGTAATTATCAGAAGTGGGATGAAGTCGCAGAAGTAAATATCGAGATTAATTTTAAACGGTTTTAAAGGATTAGGAGAGCATAATAGTATATTAAGTATCAAGTTTGATAAACGCAATTCTACACACAAATTTAATTTAGGCACAAGCAAGCCTGCGAGCGAGTGCTTAATTTAATAAGTTTATAAACGAGTTGCATACTATAATTTTTACGACAAATACTTTATATTATCTAAAAATTATTTCAACTAAATATTTGTATAAAGCGATATCTATACGAAAATAAAGTAACCATTCCAATTAAGGTTTTAAAATTTTCCGAAAAATTGAGAAAAAAAAAACTGGGAAATTTTCAGAAAAATTGACTTTTGCATTTTTTTATTTTCGACTCTGAATATAATCATATACATGAATATAATAATTATTCTTATTATTATAATTTAGTAAGAATCTAACGGTTCGCAAAAAACAAATTCGGTGATTTATTATCCTTAAACTACGTTTAAAGGTATATACCTATACTTTTTTAACGCTTTCGTCAAGAAACTATTTAATACTTTTAAATTTTTGTATTGAGATAATAAAATAATTTTCACATTTAGTATTATTTTACAAGAAAGGCCCTTTATTTTAACGATTGTATGACATTTGACAACTTTCAACTAACTTAAAACTAACTTCAGCCCGTGTCTAAAAACCTGCTGCTAACTTCAGCCCGTGACTAAAGCGCCATAAAGTCACAGCTTGTCAATGTGTATTTAAAAGGTCACTTAGTGTCGTGGAAACATGTACGATAATGGGCAGTAGAAAAAGGAAAAAAAAAATGTGATTTTCATGCGTAACAACTTTTTTTTGAGTTATGCCACTTTTAACGCGCGTACCTACATGAAACACGCAAAGTTTTTTAAAGTTCCCGTTTTATATTTTCATATATTTTCCTGTCCAAACACGCAAAACTTTCCCGTCGCGCGATGGAATCGAAATAAAAGCCGTCACTTGAACGAATAATAATTGTGAAAAGTTAAACCCTTTATCTTCCCGCTGCGTCGAAATTAAAGCCCGCTTAAATGATTATAGCCATAACTCAATGTGTGCTATTGTAATTAAAAGTTTGCTATGCATTAAGGTAAATACCCACCCGACGAACTGGGTCGAGTTTATTAATTATTATTTAATCGGATCAAACGCGAAACAATTCTGTGTAAGAGGATCAAGTTTTAATTTTATTCTATTTTACCATTTTTATCACTACAGTTTTAAAGTAATTTATTAAAGGAAATATTGCTAAATAACCAATTCCATAAAAAAATGATTATTAGTTAGTAAAGCATTTTTTGCCTATAAACCTCGTATATTGGCAATGGCTCCTGTTGTATACCATTAAGAAGAAAAGGCTTGTAGATAAGTAATGGGGTATAAATAAGGGCGTTATAAACTAGTGTATTTAACATGGAAAGGCTGGCTTCAACGCCATTAAAGTAAAAAACGTTCGCGTACCCCAGAATGAAATTCAAATCGCATTGGCAACGAGCTTTTTCAATTAGTTGTACTAACATTAAGGCGATGTAATGAAATCAACAAGTGTTTCTGTTTGGATTTCTCATATGCATACGGTTTGTTTAAACTTAACGTTTTATGCATGAACTATGTTTTAAATAATCATACTTTACGATTTAAGGATCATTGTTTATCAAAAATTATAATTTTTATTTACATAAAAGTCAGATTTTTAAATAAATGAAATTTAAAACTTCTATTTGTCTAACAGAAATTCTGGTAAAATAAAATTAGTATTTTACAGTATATCTAAAAATATAAAATTTTGATAATATATGGTTTCTTAAGGAGGTTATGAGACATTGTTGAAAAAATTCTATGTTGTATACTATTTTAGTACAGTCTACTTAAAAGACATTTTATAAAGATTGACCGTCCTGTTTTCGAGTAAAAAAATATTAAAGTTGTCAAGACTGCATGTTATAAGATATGGGTTAATTAAATATATCTCCCATACAGCCCATGTATTTAATTTATGCATATCTTATAACGTGACATTAAAAAATTAATGCTATTTTTTTCGTAAATGCAATAATAAACTGTGTCCAACCAAAATTATCAATCTGTCATTCGCTTCTAGAAGATTCGGCAACATTGGATTACCAATACGTTATTATCTAGGGATATTTGGTTTGATTTATTTGGTGACTACCATAATTTTGTTTTTAAAATAAATTATTATTAAGTTAAGCTATTTATTTTTCAAAATAATTAGACAATCAGTGGCGGCCCGTCAGGGGAGGCAGGTGAGGCAGTGCCTCATCATAGAGAATTAAAAAATTAAGTATAATTTAAATATTATATACTATAAATTTTTAATATTTGGATTACATGAATTGTGAAATAGTCCATAAAATTGATTGATTTTATACGTGGAATACCAAGCAACATTTAAATTATTTGAATTTGAAACGACCGCAATTTAAACTAATATTTATAGCAAGATGATTGGCTCAGAAGCATGCCTTAATTAATTTAGACTCACGATTGGCGTTAGCCTTGTTACAAAGCGATATCATAGTTGTCTCCTTCTCTCGTATTAGCATACGCAAGGCATAAGCAGGTGTTGTGGCAACACTGTTGCGAAATTTTAGATAAATTATACTTCACACGTTTTTCAAAATTCAATAATAAATGGTATTATTTTTATTACAATAAATCGATTTAATCGAAATTATATTTCTATTCTAAAATAAACTTATTTTAACACTATCGCCATCTTGTAGCCATCACAGTAACCAATAAAATAAATACAGATTCCTTATTTAGGTTTGTTTTGGTTATAAAATTCTGAACTGTTTAAAGAACAAATCTGTGGTTATTTACGCAATATTTTGTTTATTCTATGATTCTTTTGTAAGTGGTTTATTCTGTGGATTTAGTTAATTTAACTTGGTGATTTATGTGAATTTAGTCATTATGGATATTACGGTGAGAAATTGTACCGATATTGTTGACCTTCACGTGGTTCTCGCTGAACAATGAAATATTAATTAGACAAAAATGAGGTTTATTTAAAATAAACGTCATTTTTACAATAAAATATATTTCATTGACAAAGTAGAGGATTCCTTCCCCACCACAGTCTAAGTTTTTTACTTGGTTTGTGAACTGCGACGTCAGTTTTTTTAGGTTGAGTTTAAAAAAATTGTTTCGCCTTTAAATGAGGGCGAAACCCTGCCTCTGCCTCACCAAAATGAAATGTCACGGTAGACAATCTGTCTACCAAATTTACTAATCAAAATTTACTTGGATCATCATTAAATATTTTAAGTAAAAAAACTATGTAACTAGTTAAAAATGTCGACTTCTGAGGTGGTGACTTAAAGTGTGACATTGTTGCAACCCATATCGTCTCATTAAGGTTTAATTAACAACGAAACAAGCTTTGACATCGCCTCGTTTATCCTGTGAATGTTTTTTTTTTTAATCGGGATCGCGTGGAAACGGCAAGTATGTAATTCGGTTCTTGTTTTTCTTATTCTTTTTTTTTGCGTGATTTTTGTATATATTTATGCGCCCATATGCGTGGGCAGTCTGATTCGACTCGCCTCGAAATTTGTTTTAACTGCTTTCGAATAAACCGTTACCTTTATTTACATATGGAAATAATGGCGAAATTATTTCGCCATTTAACGATATTTATTTTATAGCGAAATATTGGAAGTTGCTGCTTTTTTATACGAGAGGTCCAACTGTGCGACTATCTTTCTGAAAGGTTTATGGGCAAAAATAATTACCATTTTAACGAATTTTAAAACATGATAGCAATGATCAAAAAACTTAAGGAAAATATTATAAAATATGTTAGTTAGTTTAATAGTTTCCGCCATGTTTATTTTTGTTGAGGTTCTTCAAATAAGTCAACATGAAATATATTTATATAATATTAAAATAAATGTTCCATTTCCACGGCACCCTAACTTTTTACAGCTTCTATAATTTAAAAAAACAATAAACAAGACCCAATATAAATTTCATTTAATTGGATAACATATTCGATATCAGGCGAAAAGCAGGCAAGCAAGCAAGTGAACGGGTATTCAGAATAATAATGTTAAACGTAACGAATTTTATTGGTGATATTATTTGCGTATATAAAAGTCGGGCGGTAGTTTAGCGGTATGGCACAGTGATGTAATGTTTAATTCTAGAAAAAAATCATTTTGTTTATACACAGTATACCATATTTATTGCACATTACAGGTCTAAATGATTTTGTATATCTCTTAATTTTACACGCACTAGGCTCATAGTTGATGAAAATAATTTTATAGTGCCTAAAACGCACAAGCACAACCGATAAAAACATGGAAAAAGTGGAAGAAATAGTTATAAACCATCAGAGAAGTCGCTGATGATGTTGGTATATAATTTTTTCGAATGTTTTGGGTATCAAAACGCGTGGCAGCAAAATTTGTTCTAAAATTGTTAAATTTTGAACAACATTTTTGGCCCAAAACAATACTGTAATTATGCCCCAGCCTCCATATTCGCCAGACATGCCTCTGTCTGACTTTTTTCTATTCCCAAAAATAAAGAGAACCTTAAAGGGCCGTCGTTTCGCAAGCATAGATGACATTAAAAGCGCATCGCTGAAAGAACTAAAGGCTATCCCAAAGATCGAGTTTTAGAAGTGTTTCGAGTATTGGAAAAAGAGCTGGCACATGAGCATAAATTCCAATGGGGACTATTTTGAAGGCGACAACATTAATGTAGAATAAATAAATATTTGTTTCAAACAACACACCTCGTATACAAATACAATACAAATTTTGAAACGAATGTCAAACGATGCTGTCAATTTCTTTTTACACAGAAATGTCACTTTACATTCGTTTTTTGCCTTGCCAATGAAAAGATTCATTTTCTAAGCAACGATGCCATTAAGAAATGTGACTTTTACATAGTGGTCGTAGAAAAAATTATTTTCACCACGACATTAAATAAGACAAAATTAGAGTTAAACTGACAGATAGAGGGATAACCTTAATTATTTGTATTAGAATTTCAAGGTCAACTAATATACGAGCAGAGCGAGTTTTTAATAAATGAGTTTATAAAACGAATTGCATACCATACATTATCGACGAATGACGAATGCAAAGTAATGCTTTTTCAGAATTTAAAGTTCATTTCATTTGAAATTTGTTAGACGGATTTAACCTCATTATTTTTCAATGTTACATCTGTCAAACGATTTTAACCTCACTTTTTTTCAATTTAGTGCATTAAGTAACTTAATACATTAGTATATTATATGTAGCAGTAGATAATAGTATATTATGTATTAAGTTTGATAAACGCCATTTTATACACGAATTTAATTTAGGCACGTGCGAGTTTGCAAGCGAGTGCTTAAATTAATGAGTGTATAGAAAAGTTTATAAACGAGGTGCATACCATACTTTTTCTGCGACAAATACTTATTATTATCTTTAAATGATTTAAATAAAAAATTTGTATAGAGCGCCATCTATGAAACAAAAGGAGAATCTGTGTGTCAAATTTTTATATTTTATAAACACAGATTATAAAGGTTATAAATCAAAATGTATTTCTTGAAAATTGACAGTTTTTCATAAACTTTTCAAATATTGGCGTTCAGAAACTATTTAATACTTTTGAATTTTTGTATTGAGATAATAAAATAATTTTCACATTTAGTATTATTTTACAAGAAAGGCATTTTATTTTAACGATTGTATGACATTTGACAACTGTCAAATAACTTAAAAGTAACTTCAGCCCGTGACTAAAAACCTGTTGCTAACTTCAGCCCGTGGTAAAGCGCCATAAAGCCACAACTTGTCAATGTGTATTTAAAAAGTCACTTAGTGTCCTGAAAACATGTACGATAAAAATGGATATAAATAAATTTAATTTTCATTGAATTAGGAAAAATTCTAATTTTTCTTGCCTATAATAAATAGATTTTAATTAGAAAATGTTACATTTGTAGTAGGTAACCATTTTCGTTATTTAAGGTTAAAAATGGAGAATTAGAATGTGAATCACTGTGCTGGTTGGCATCGAAACACAAATCAAACGCGATAAATTCGACAATAAACAGGGAATTCTATGGGCCAGAACACGATGGTTTATCACGTGGTTTGTTTACACGTTATTATAAACGTCAGCAGGACAAGATATCAACAAATATACATTTTGTTTTGTGCCATGTTCTCGCCCAATGTGACACTTTTTATTGCAACATACGAGAAAGCCTTTTTGTTTATCTCAAACGTTACATGTTTCACACACCAACAGAAATATATCGAATTACAGATGTAAATGCGGAATTTTATTGGGGGCCCCTCTCTAAAATCTCCTATTTAATTGGACTGGAAAGGTGTTAAGTAATAAAATAGGTGAATTTATTGTGTTGTGAGCGGGCGGATAATAAATAAGCTGGCCCGATAGGGTAACGAATGTCTTGTTAACTTAATTGGTAAAAATTTCATTAAATCGAATGCCCGTGTTTAAAAACCGGTCTCCACTCGAGATTTACTGCCCCACTAAAAACCGTCAAATGTATTTTCTATAATTCACCAAAAACCCTGTTCGAGGTGTGTACTCCTATTTTATTGCTGTGTTACATTAACAAATTGGGTTTTTACGACAACAATTATAAAACATCCATTCATTAATCCCACTACATCACTCAATCTTTATCCATTAAAACCAACAATCGATTTTTTTAATTGTAATAATAATAATAATAATTATTAAAAAATTTATTTTAAACTGTCAGCAAGGTTTTTTACAGACTAGGATGTAAAACTATAAAGGGCGTTTTAAAGGTAAGTAGAAAACCACTATTTATCGAATCCGAAAAAATTATAATTGAACTAAAAATTACATTTAATTTTATGTTTTACATAAAATTTAAAATTTAGGTAATTTTAAAAAGCAACCAACATAAATAATAATTATTATGCAACATTGTAAAGTAAGTTTAAAAATATAAAAAAATTATATTGCTTTATTAAAAATATTAATTAGGTGATTCCAGCAAAATATTAATAAAGTTTAACGGTTACAATATTATCATGTAGTCTGTAGTATGAAAAAAATTGTCTCATTCTAGTACAGGTAGGAAATGTCAAATAAACGAATTAAAGTATGGGGGTAGAAAAAATTATTTATGATTATTTCCCTCATTATAATATGAACCAATCAAAAGCCTTGCATTTTCGAATGAATTTCGTTTAAATATGCGATTAAATCACTAGAACTTGTAAGCGTACACACCCCCCCAGCAAAGAATCTGTAAAAAGTTACACCCCAAGTGATAAATGAAATATAACACCACGGCAAATGTTATATTAAATTACGACAAATAAATAAAATAGGTAAATACTTACGGTAATAAAGCTCATTAATTTAGTAACCCAAGGTACTTGTAAGGCGTTGTATTCATGGGGAAAGTATTTTAAAGGGAAATAAAAATACAGTAAAAAAAAGGCAATAAGTTACGTTTGAACTCAGGTCAAAAATCCGGAAGGCTCCCGTTTATTTTTTTATTAAGTATCGCTCATAAAACCTCCCAAAATGAGGGATTATGGGAGTGAGTTTCACGTATAAAATATTTACAATTTATAACAAACAATAATGATGTTTATTTGGACAGAGCAACAAAAATAACCGCAACCCAAACGACATTTAATTTAGTGAACTCTGAAAGAAAAGGACCTCCTACAACCTCTTTAAAACCACACAATATCTCCTTACTGCGACTACAACCCACATCTAATATAAATAAATAAATACCATTTGATAAATAATACATCATACTAGACCTTGGCTCTCGTTTTTCATTTTAGTAATTTAAAACGTACACTGAAAGAAATTTGTTGCTAAAAGTAAATACAAATTTATACTAAAAATTTTATACTAGTGCTTTACATATTTATACTACTGTTTATTATGAATGTATGTTAAAATTTGTAATACATTTATTGTAAAGATATGTTAGATCTAAATAAAAATAAACTTACCCTTACTATAAAATGTAAACTATAAGTGAATTACAGCAATAAAATATTGCTAGAAACACATTTATATTGCTAGGGCAGCAATAGGCTGCTAACCAAACGAATATATTTGTTTTAGCAATGTATGTGGTAGTCCATCTATAAAACATAAAATATATTTGCCCTAATTATTTTTTTATTTAACTTTAGTATATATTTCTTTCAGTGTACAAACCTACAAATTCCAACACTTTTCTGCACACACAAATTTTATAACCATTGTCGCTGCTCGGCTCTGCTCCAATGTTCGAATCCATGTTCTCCCCTGCCCGTCACTTGCGTCTAGCATTTTTTTTCCTACCTTTTCCCACTTAATCAGGAGAGTCTTTCTAACCAATGGCACGCTACCTTTTATATGTCACTTGTATTTCCGTTGCGCTAAATTTAAATGTTAGTTTTATTTACATGGCTTTTTGAATGCATTTATTTTAAACAATTAGGATCGTAATAACCCACGGATTGTTTATTAGGGGGGGTATTTGCAGATCTCCTCAAACTATTTAACAGCGATTAAATTTTAGCCTCCATATTGGATTTTTGTTTACGATTTTATGGTGTTATTTACAAGTTTTAACAAACATTTTTTTAAAAACAATGAAAAATAAGTTATCTAGTTTACGAAATATCAATTATTACTTATTACATACCTTAAATTAATGGAATTTTCTTTAAAAAAATATTTATAAATTTTGACACATACGTCAGATTTTATGAATTGTCAAATAGTATCCTTTAATTCGAGAAATAATCTAGACGTATATCACTCAACCTATAAATTTAATCTGTCAAACTATGCTCAGTAAGATTTTTATTTGATTTTTCTTTTTGGAAAATAGTTTCATGCAAAATAATTAAAAAAAAAAACCCTCGACCGCTACGCGGTCTCGTGATTTTATTAAATTATTTTGCATTCAACATTTTTCAAGAAAAACCAAACAAAAAACTACTGAGCCTAGTTTAAGCGATGAAATTCATAGTTCTCGTAATATATTTATTTATTTATTTATTTATTTATTTATTTACATCATCTTACAGTCCTTGGACCAATTACAAGATGAGATATTAACCTAAACTAAATATATCACATAAAAACAGTTGAAATATTCTACAAACTTATATAAGTACAGAACAATAAAAAGCACAATGCAAAAAAGAATAAATAAATTAGGTATTTAAAATTAAGTTTCTTATTGTCGTGAAAATATCACGACATTAAAATTATTGTTTTTAAAGAATATACTTTTTTATAATTTTGTAAATGGCCAATGACTTTTTTAATGATAATTTATAGTCTGACATGACAAGTTTTCCAACTTTTATAATAAATTTAATGATACATAAAAAATGTTTTCAGGAATCTGCATAGGTATTTAAGCAATACATATTTTAATTTTCTGTAAAAACAATTTTATATAACCATAAAATTAACATAATTTAATAATATTACTCGACATAAAATATTATTGGCAATAAAATCGTGTATAATACATTTTATCGATATTGTTTAAATCAATATTAAACCTACCCATGTACAAGACTATAAAATGTTTTATTCACTGCGTTTAATAATTTATTAATAAAACCTGATTAAAAAATCAATTTTTTCATATTTTTCATATTTATTTTATTTCATGAAAGTTAAAATTACTATTCTTTGTTTTATTATGACAAACAGCTCATTTTCATTTTGGCCAGTATACACAGTAAAAAAATGTTTATTAATTTTAACCAAATATTAACCAGATTTAACTAATTGAATAAGTAGTTTATAATAATAACAAACATTTTGTAGATTTAATAACAAAATCCTATATCAATAATTTAACAAACATTTTTGTAGAACCAGTAACAAAAGTATTTGTTGGAAATTGGGAACTTGGATGAAAAGAATTTTTATAAGAAATATTAATTTATAAATCATTTTCCTAAACAAAAAAATTAACACATACAAATCATCAAATTATAATGAAATTTGGTATACAATATAATTATCAGTACTAGTACACAGAAAAAAATGTAACATAGTACCAAGAACAGCGCTGTCATTGAATGCATTAAAATTGAAGAAATCTAAATTGTTATTTGCTTAATTAATTACTATTAAACCAAAATAGGGAAATATTTTGCCTAAATGTCAAAGAATTTATTGCGTTCAATGTATACATAGTACACATACAATAGTAACGTTATTAAATAAATCAAATTAGTATTTAATGCAATAACATTCTAACATTCTAACAAATAAATATCAATAGATTTAGGAGCGATAACTTTTGTTGTTAATTTAAAAATAGTAAACGATTATAAACCAAGTGCTAACTACCTATTGGTATTATAGGAACTGTTATTCAGGAATAAGAATTACAAGGTCCCATTGGTTTAATGGCTCACCCATTCATGCTATGCTAGCGTTTTTTCTGTATACTACAACACTTACTGATGTATTTCGTAACTTTAACCCACTTCACTGTTTTGATTGACTGCCTGAAATCCCGTGTACTTTTTCAACGAAATAATTTGTTAAACATTAACAAAATAATCTGTAACCTTTGAAATTAACAAAACGTTTACAGAATTGCATGCTACCTTTACAAAACTTTCGGTAAACTATTTTCCTTTGTTAAAATAATTACAAAAAATTATGTTAAAATTTTACAAAATAAAATTTACCATTTAGATCTAAACATAATAAAACTAATGAAACGTTTCTTACTAACAGTGTTCCGTGTAGATTTTTTAGTGTAGATTTAATGTATTTCTGATCACTGTGCAGCAATAAAACCAAGAATGCCGTCTAATAATTCCATTTTTATATCTATGTAAAACAAACCTACCACAGCGAGTTTATTATAGTACAAGTCGTTTGCAAGGAATTCACTAATTAATCCTTCCTTCGGTCGCCATAAAACCCTCAAGATTTTAGCCACGCAACATATCCGACAAAATGTCGTACATCACGTCCGTTATGAAAGCCCGTCTATAAATGGTAACATATTAATATTTATGGTATGCGCGAGAGAGCGGAAAAAATCTATTAAGAGAGTAGGTACATGAAAAGACACCATCCCCAATAACTCAAGTAAATTCGTGTTTACTACTCAATTGCATGTAAGTAAGCAGTTTAACCGATAATAAATAGCGGCGGGCCATGGAGTGCTCATCTTGACGACGGTTGGTCCGGGGCCTACTTCTTTTCACAACATAAAACAACACAAAAAAACAACGCAGTAAAGGGATCCTCTTGATGTAATTATTAACACACTTTGGTTCACAGTTATTTTTCAATCGATTCAATTAAAATTGAACCAAAGAGTTCACATTGTAAAATTGTATCGTAAAACTAAATTTGTAAAAATAAAAAATAATATGAGATAGATCAAATATGAGTCAAGTTTAATTTAACTTAAACAGTTAAAAACAAAATTTGTTAGTAAAAATTAAAATTATGAAATAAAAATCCAAAAATTGTATGATAAAATTCAACATTGGTGCTAAAAAGGTGTTGGTATACATGCCCCCGAAGTATGATAAAAACGTTAGCTGTTTTTATTGTTTACTTTGTCTGTGGAAACCGCTAAGGTTAGACGTGTTTTATGAGCTCGGCAATTTTTCGTTCGTTAAAAGAAATGGATCAAAGAATTTGTATCCAATTTTGCTTAAAAAATGAAATAAATTCTGTGAAATGTTAACAAAGGCCTATAGTGAGTCTGCTATAAGTAAAACAAGAGTTTACAAGTGGTATAAGAGTTTCCAAGATGGCCTTAAAGACGTTGAAGATGACGAACGCCCCGAACGCACAAGCACCTTAACAACCGATAAAAACATGAAAAAAGTGGAAGAAATGGTTATAAACCATCAGAGAAGTCGCTGATGATGTTGGTATATCGATTGGCTCATCCCATGAAATTTTTTTGAATGTTTTGGGTATGAAACGCGTGGTAGAAAAATTTGTTTTAAAATTGTTAAATTTTGAACAAAATTTTTGGCCAAAAACAATACTGTAATGATGCCCCAGCCTCCATATTCGCCAGACATGCCTCTGTCTGATTTTTTCCTATTCCCAAAAATAAAGAGAACCTTAAAGGGCCGTCGTTTTGCAAGCATAGATGACATTAAAAGCGCATCGCTAAAAGAACTAAAGGCTATCCCAAAGATCGAGTTTTAGAAGTGTTTCGAGTATTGGAAGAAGAGCTGGCACATGTGCATAATATCCAATGGGGACTATTTTGAAGGCGACAACATTAATGTAGACGAATAAATAAATATTTGTTTCAAAAAACGAAAATTCCCGATATTTTCTGAACACACCTCGTATATATTTTACATTTTATAATAAAATTGAAATTAAATAAGTGACGATTTTTTTGTTCTTAAAAACTTATTTTTGCAATAAACTTGGTAAACTGGTATTATCTATTAAGTTTGATAAACGACATTTTAGTCATACATTTTAATTATTCACGAGCGAAGTTGCAAAAAGAGTGTTTAGAAAAGTTTATAAAATATTATAAAAATACTTTATTACTAATTAATTAAATATTTCTATAGAGCGACATCTATTCAGAAATAGAGTAACGAAAATTGGTGTTAGAAATCTGTTTTATCGGCTTTCAATTGGCAGATTGCCGTCAAGAAACTATGTAATAATTTTGTATCAATATAATTAAATAATTCCCACATTTAGTATTATTTGACTTTGACGATTGTATGACAATTGTATAACAGATGTCAACTAACTTAAAGCTTGCTTCAGCATCTGACTAATTTTTTTTAAATGTAATTTTTCAAATTTTTTTGACGTAATTTTGTATTAACACTCATTTTCAATTTTTTTTGACGTAATTCTCTATTAACACTCATTTTCGTAGCTATTTTCTTTTTTAGGAGTTTTATTAAATAAGATTTAAAAAGTGACATATTTTTATAAAACGTTTTTTGGGCTTCAAACCTCATCTTTGCAATACATTTTAAATTTCATAAAATTGAATGCAATAAAATATACGAAAAAAGTTTAATATTAATAAAACAAGAAAGCTTCGTTTAACTAACTAACTTTACTTCAAATAATAAAGGAGAACAGAATGAAGTCTATGTAAAAGGTATAAAATTAAACTTTAAGTTCTATTTCAAAATGATTTCTGTATTTTGTTTGAGTTTCGCCGTATGCAGGCCTCATAAAAGTATTCATATGGACCGTTTTTAATATAAAACTCTCGCTTTACTGTAAAGATTCGGAAGTCTGGTGAAACGCAGCATAAAAGTATGGGTTTATTTAGCAAGGAAAATATTATAAAACGCTTTTCTTCGTATAAAAAAGGAACGATCAGTTTGCGTCGTAAAGTTTTGTGACGGAGTTTTATATTCAGACGCATTTACGTAGCCACTTTCTTTTTTATAGGAGCTGTATGTATGGGCATATTCAAATTTGTAGCGTATTATTTACAAATATGCATATAAATTTTAAAGTTACGGGCATATTTTGGATGCATTATTCGGTGGGAAAAATGAAAAATTAGGGTTTCTTTGCCTTAAAGGAAAAATGGGATGTTTGGCTTTGCATATAAAAACCTACAACAAGCTATCAATGGCTTAAATGTTACGCAAAAGGGTTCTTTATGACCAACATTTTATAAAATATTATTTTTTTATTAAAAACCAAAGTTGATTTTTTATAGCCTTAAAAAATTAGGTTTTTGTCATGTCATGTATAATATAAACGTTTTTGAGTTTGTATGATAAGAGATAAACATCACTAAATTAAGTTAATTGTGATACATACAAAAAGTATTTTTTCTACTCCCACCTTTAAAACGCCCTTTATCGTACATGTTTCTATTACACTAAGTGACCTTTTAAATACACATTGACAAGTTGTTGCGTTATGGCGCTTTAGACACGGGCTGGAGTTAGCAACAGGATTTTAGTCACAGGGAAGTTAGTTTTAAGTTAGTTGACAGTAACTGTTTTAAGTTAGATGACAACTGTTGTCAAATGTCATACAATCGTTAAAATAAAGTGCCTTTCTTGTAAAATAATACTAAATGTAAAAATTATTTTATTATCTCAATACAAAAATACAAAAGTATTAAATAGTTTCTCAAAGCCAATATTTGAAAAGTTTATATGAACATTGTACTGACCTTTTAATTTCGCCGGCAGTAAACTATAACTTAAATTCGGGCACGGACTCCACTGTAAAGTGCTCATAAAACATTTTCTTTACTTTCACTGTGAAAAACTGTCAATTTTCAAAAAATACATTTCGATTTATAACCTTTATAATCTGTGTTTATAAAATATAAAAATTTTATATTTGACGGTGACACACAGATTCCCCTATTGTTCCATAGATGGCGCTCTATACAAATTTTTGAATTAAATCATTTTAAGATAATAATAAGTATTTGTCGTAGAAAAATTATAGTATGCAACTTGTTTATAAACTTTTCTATACACTCATTAATTTAAGCACTTGCTCGCAAGCTCGCTCGTGCCTAAATTAAATTCGTGTATAAAATGGCGTTTATCAAACTTGATACATAATATACTATTAATAAATTTATTAAAATAATTTTTGTATGTATGTACTCTCTAAAAATGAATTAGTCAAAAATGAATTTTTTAATAGTTTTTAGTGGCTGCTTTTTCACTTGTACCATGGTTAACCATGGAATACCATAGTATCACAAAATTTAACAGCCAATTCTTATGTAAAATTGTCCCCTGAATCCGAAAATACCGTCAAAAATTATAAAAGTGAAGCAGTTTTTGAGATATAGTCAATTACATATTAAATGGAAAATTGAATATAATATATATATAATTGTATGTATTTATACAGGGTGGCACCAAAAAAAGTCAAGCAAGGTTAACGGCTTTTCATGTGATAATAAAAAAAATTGGACTTGTATACTTTTCTTTGAAGTTGAGCAGTATAGGCAGTATAATTCTGAAATATTATAGCATAACATGAAAAGGCATGTCGTAAATAGATTCTGTTTCGTTGAAAAAGCAAATATGTTGTTTGTATAGATGCATTTTGATTTTTCAAGAAATTGAATTTTGCGGACAATCTTCAAGAAGCGCCATAAAAATAGAAATCATAAATTTAATATAAAATATCTAAGCGTTTCGCGACGTGTTACATACATATATGATAAATTTATTCAAATATTCCTTGATGGAATAGTATTGGGATTACAAAATTGAATTTATATCGAATTGACGTATAAGTATACATTTATCTATTTACATAATGTAGTAGGTGGGTAGGTGCTCTACAAAGCTGAAGCTTTATATATTGTAATTTCGATAAATATCAATTCAAATGCATAATATTGGTTTCGGGAAACTTTAAATTTTCATTTATTTAATGCAAATTTTACCATATTTTTATGTTAATAGGGCCGAATCAATACACTCGATAAATTGTGTCTGTAGGAGTCCCATAAATAAACCCTGCGGGATACCTTGACTAAGACGATTATATATTGGTAGAGAAATGGCAGTAAGATTTAACCACTTTTAATTAGCCACTGTACTTTGTTGTTATTTTACACATTTTTATTTTCTATGCACCAAAACGAAGGAAAAATGTTCACATCATCTTTAGAGTTTGCTTTTCTAGTGGTGGTACCTTGACCAAACCACCAGGAGTTTATTGGTTCCAAAAACCCTATTTGTGAATTATGCATTCAATTTTTTTATAAAAATGGCCTTGAATGCCTTCAACAAGGGATAAAAATATAAAAAAATGCACAAATGATGATGTCCAATAAAAAAAATACGATGAAAGAAACATATCAAAAGAGTAAAAGGGTTTCCAATATTTTTAAGCTGAAAATTAAAAATTAAAATAATTTTTCAACTTTTTAATCAAATATATTTTTTTTTTCGGGCGAATTTCGATAAAACTATCCTAATTGCATGTCCCAATCTTATACCATTAAGTAGGTTTTTTTAATCCAAACAAAATAACAATAATAAAATAATAATGAGCAAGTTGGCTAACTAATTAAAAATTGTTTGCATAATCCATTTTAAGGTAGTATTAAATAACAAAAGCAGCGAACATAAAGGCATTATGAGGTCGAGGGTCAAAACAAAACTACAATAAGAACCCGTCGCTCGAAGCTAAAACCCACCACTCACTTAATAAATTAATTTACAGAATTAATTTATGATATTCTAATAATGAACGCCCGAGAAACAAATACTCGGGAAGAGAATGAATAAATTAAACGTATCTGAATTTTAAGTACGAGTTGTAGCCGTTGTTGCCACGTCTTTACGTTTCATCTTTTAAGTCACATTAAGTCTTTTTATGAAATATCAAACACTTGGTATTTTGTCTTTAATGGATAATATAAATGTGTTTAAGTATAAAGTTATGAGTTACCCTGCGATTTTTTCTTTTTCCAAAACCTAAATTACCACTCCGTGAAAGGCATTTTGAAGACTATTATTGTTGTTTGTTAAATCTGACAACGATGTTTGAAGGCTTGGCTCACTGAGATGGTCCGAGGACCGACAGACAGGGACGTAAATTAATTCACTGTCAAAACAAAAGCATTACGATGGAAAATGATTTGCAAATTGTTCGACTTGATTATTTATTACCTTAAAATAATTAATGTCAACTTATTTAAAAGTAACCGGGACCGGATTTCATTTCATCATCATTCATTTTCAGTTTAATTACGTTTGCGAGAGTAATAAATTATTGATTTTTCAATTTAAAAATTCATGTTTTATAAGAGGAGTATAAATTATTAATGATGTGGGGTGGCTTGGTTAGTTTGTACGCTTCTAGGACCTATCCTTGCTGGTCTTGTAGTCTGCTAAAAATTCGGAAACTGTTGAGCGCAATTGTTTGCCCCACTGTGCGAAACCATTTCTTTAGTCTAGAGATCAAGAACTATGGATAGATAGTTTTTGATGGTCGACAATGTAACTACCGATAGTTACCGATATTTTTATAAAGTTTTATACCAAGGTAATGCTAGTTACTCTAATCTGGCTAAAAATCATGAACAAAAAAGATGAAAGGCCGGTCAGCAGCTTACAAAAAGTTTTGAACCATCTGCAGATGTTTGGGTTTCATTAATCTAAAAATTAAGAGCTCCATCAAGGTTTAATGCATCCACCATGTAGCCCAAACCTTGAACTATTAGACTACCTTTCATTTTTTGCAAAACTCTTTTCACGAATAAGGTTTTTTTTAAAGAAGCATTATTTTTTTCCCAGAAATTACAGAAGTGCCTTAGCAATGGATTAATAGCTCTGCTTAAAAAAGGAAAAAGGTCATTCATCAAAATGATATATTTAAAAAATAAAATTAAATAATTTACTACTGGAACATATTATAAATTAGTTAACAATACAAATCCAAAAACAGTATTTATGCGAAGCGATCCTTAACTGTTGTCAGTACACACGGGAAATTTGTTTATAGTATGATTATACTAAATGTGCGCATCTGGCGAGCTTTGTTGTTACATTTGATGTCCAATTGTTAAACATTGCGTTGTTCAATTTGTGTTGATTTAGTGCCACCATCGCACAATATAAACTACGACGTGGAAGCGGATAAAGACATTAATTGGCGAAAATGTGTAGCATTGAGAAGCCCATTACTTAAAATCGAACATTGGAAACAATACACAGATACGCTGGGAAAGTGTAGCAGCTGTGGTCAATGCAGGACTCATATGCGAAATGACGTTCCCTTTCGCAGTGCGACTGTACAATATACAGTATATCATAGGAAAAGGTAATCACGAAATTGCTAGACTGTTTTTGTCTACCCATATGCCAAACTGTGGGAAGGTTAATATAAACAAAGATTAGTTTGACGGTACTAAACCCTATAGTTATTTTATTTTTTTTTTAATTTTATTTTTATTTTTTTTAAAGGCAGTGTGGATCACGTGATGTTCTTAAATCTCGCCTCTGTTGACTTACATGAAGAGCATATAAGCTCAGGTAGTCCTTTACTTTGGTGTGACACTAAGTTGTTCGATACTAAAGAGACCTTAAATAGGTTGAAACAGCTGTCAATACTTGAAGAATTTTAAGTTGGTGGAACGCACTAAAAACATTATCTCTAGCGAGTTGGAGGTTACATTTTTTGAAATAATACCACTGGTAATATACTAGTAACACTGAAAAGGAGTTAAATTTACACCAGGTAAAATTTATTTTACTACTGTGTGAAAGTTAAATTCACACTTTTTTAGTATTTGAATTTACACTGGACCAGCGAACCATATTTGGTTTGTATCGATATAGACCATGTATGGTGTTAATTTGGTGTTAAATGGTCATGCAATTTTGAACAGAGTATCATGGCGAAATGGCTAGTTTTTTTCCATCATTACAAACCAACAACAACCAACTAGAGCGTCTGATAAAAGCTTTTCTAGATATGCATATTCCCCATGGCCAGGTAAATTTAATTATTTCCTTTAGTTAGTTACCTATAAATGTCAAATATCGTTTGTGCCTGCAGAGAAACGTAATAAACCCTTTGAACATAAATGTCGCATTTAAAATTAACACGAAATCAGCATTTAATGGTAATTAATTGCGCAATCAACGCCAAGGGACATTAAACGGACAGGACTATGGCGGTGTATTACATTTGAATCCAATTTCAGGCCGTAATCAAACTGGGGACGCATTTTGATATACATTAAACTAATTAAATTATATCTGTCTGGAATATAGTTTCGCTTATAGGGTTATCAATAAAATTAATTGAAATCTAAGGTAGGTGATCCTAAAAATTTGGTATTGATGGGTCGAAAAGCCATCTCTGTTTCATACTTTGTCATTGAGCTAACCGCATCTCACGAGCACCAAAACCGAAAATTTAAAACAACAAATTTTCAAAAACAAATAAACTTTTTGTTAGCTGCATAGGAAATGTATTAAATATGCTTTTTAGCGATATCAACGAGTTACAACTGTATCCAATATTTACACAAAAATAATGAGTATGAAAACCAGTCAATAAAATCAATCAACTAAAATAAACATTGATTTAAACACAAACGATATTCTGATTAAATATTGATTAATCGGGGATGGGAAATTTTTAGTCGAGCTCCGGGATCTTAACTTGAACAAGCTGCTCTGAATAAGAATAATAACTTTTTCCAATTTCAAGTTGGTGAATGAATTGGTTTCTTTTCATTCCGCCTTGATTTCGCAGCGGTAGAAGCAACGCGATTGTAGCACCATAATGAATGACAATTAAAAATTTTAATTTTCCATACTTTGATGTGAACTCTCATAGTTTTTAATTGCGAGACTGGCAAATTGTTGAGTTAGAGCCTTTGAATTGCAAAGTTTAAGTTTACTTTTCATATTAAAATTTGTCATCTTTATTTCGCTGCCAGATTATATTCGTTTCGGCTTCCCCCTCCCCTCATCTCGTTTCTGCACTAGTCCGCAGTTTTGTGCGCCCGCATAATTTTTCACTTTTGGAGCTTTAATTAAAACCATAATGAAATTATTTATATAAAAACAAATGAAATGCTCACCGCAATGCAGCTTTCGCCAAATCAACTTTATTTTCTATTTAATTGGATTATATTGTTCACCAGGATTTTATTTTGATACGACTTTTTACCACTTGAACGCCAGTTGCTTTAAACATTTATTATATTATACAAACAAACAAAAAATTATGCAGAATAACATAGAAAGGTACTGTCTGTCCACGATAAGTTGGCGAATCGAAGGAATTAAGTTATTTAGTTATAAAACAATTATTGTGTGCTTTTAACTACTCAGGTATGTTTTTTAATATTATTTATCTAAACTGGATGAACATTCCTTTGCCAAATTATAATGGACAGACTATATATAATTTTAGTGATAACAAGTTTTTTCTCTTCTTCTTCCTGGGATTTAGCTGAATTCAGTATGGTTATTAAAAACTGATAGAAGGAGATGGGAATACAAAAAGTAAAATACTTACATACAAAATCAATAGTAAATTGATTATAGCCGAAACAAATATATGGGAGGATAAAATGGAGGTTCTTAAAGAAAAAAGCTATGGAGGTTCTAAAACAAAAATATATCCTTATAGATTCTGAGCTGAAAAATACGGAAAGAAAAATTCAAAAAACTCTGAGGTAATTAAGAAAACCAACCAAAAAACAGGAATTATCTAAAAACTAAAAGCAACAATTTGTAAATACCAAAAAGAAAATAGAACGACTAGGCAAATACATAGGACAATGAAAGACGGAAAAAAGGAGCTGAAATAATAGATAACAGAAAAAATGACAACAAAAATAAAAATTAAGAAGCAAAAGAAAAAAATATAAGATTTAGAATAAAAATTAAGGATGGGTACTTGGAATATACGAACGATGTCAATACCAGGTAAAATGGAGCGGGTAGCGAGGGGAATGAGAAAATATGGAATATATGGCCAAAAAATACAGCCAAATGTAAGATAAAGATAAAAAGAGCGAACATGGACTGATCCCATAGAATAGGATCATTTGGGCTCTAAAAAAGCAGCTAAAACTTCACAGCTGTAAATGCATTTTTTGACGAAAAAGAACAATCGTTCTATTCTAAAGGAATGAAGAAGTTAGTGGAAAAAGGGCTAAAAGGAGATTATATTGACTATTTCCCTCGTCTCAATTTCCACCAATCACAAACGCGCAATTTTGAATCACAAATCGTTTCTAGGTGAAAAAACTGTATGACAGCACCTGTCAGCAGTTTTTTCGAGTTTACCCGCGGCAAAAATTGACAGCTGTTGTCACCAAAAATTTCAATTTATATTTTAATTGTTAACTGTTACTCATGAAATAGTCTTGTCAAATACCATTCGGGCATCTAATTTTTCCTGTGAAAAAAATCGAAAAAAAACAATGCTAAGTAATATTTTTTAACAAAATGCATTCGTGCAGGTGCAAAAATCCTCCTCTTCGACTCGGATTTTTGTTGCCACCAGCACTCATGCTTTTTGTTAAAATATTACTTAGCAACGTGTTTTTTCGATTCTTTTCGGAAAAATTAAAGGCCCTTATGATATTACTTACGAAAAATTAAACCTTATTTGTTATTGTATTTTTATACTAGTTCTACTATGCCCACAACATAATATAAATATTACTGCTAGACACAAAAAGTATCCATATTTCAACCTCATAAACAGAGAAAATTATAAAACTGTATGATATAATAGCGGATTGCCCGAGGGAGGACAAACATGGCTACGGAGACCAATTGCAATTAGACCTTGTTCCAGCGGGATAGCAGCTTACTGAGAACAAGGAATCAGACACATACACATACGAGGCGGAAATTCTCATCTGGCATCATTTCACCTAATTGTGATATAAATCAAGATTTTACCAAACCATGATTTATTGGGGAATTGTCTTAAGAGTTTTTGGGCAACAAACTAATGAAAGATTTGGATTAATTGCTTTTTTTAATATTTTATTATTAAATTTTAAAGTTTTGTATCCCGGCACATTCGCCATAATTGAATTTTTTTATATATTTTGTTTAATTCTTTTTTCGTTCCCCAGAAACTTCTAATGGACCACTAATGTGAAATGTGAATGTAAAATTATAATGTATAACATTTTTTCATGTCCCCAACCAGCGGTGTTTCACGTCGGTGCGTTTTAAACGGTTTTAAGGAATAGGAGAGCATGAGCTCGCACTGGTATCACCCCACAGTGCAATTTCAACAACGTCAAAAGTACAAATTACAGTTCCTGCACAAAAAGACTTTCAAAATTTCAAAAAATTTTGAAATTTAAAAAAATTTCAAAACATAAAAAAATCTAAAATGTTTAATATTAAAAGCGTTTAAGTGCCCCTCCCTCACAATAGAAAGTTTATAAAAAAAATGTCATATTAAGAAAAACTATGTTTCTTTAAATTGTTTTAAACTTCCTAATACGGATCAGGATAGACAAGAATAAGGTCTTTCTAAATTTAATAAAATAATATTAGAGATCGTAATAAATAGCTTTATTGTACATAAAACCCCAATATCAAGCCTTCATTCAAACCAAGATTTGTAAGATGTAACAAAAAAGCTTTTCATAAATCTTATTTTAAAATTTAAGTAAAACAGTAGGGTCGTGATTGCTATATAAAAATCCTTTTTGAACACTTTCCTCCCTCAGCTATTCTTTTCATCTGACAATAAAATTAACTTTTTAATAATTCTCGTTAGATCCAATGCGTATACGCACAGTCCTGATGGATGTCGGTGGGACGTAGTCTCGAAATTGGTTAGTTGTTGCAGGGAATGCGTAAGTTAGTTTGCTTCCCACCATCCCCAGCTTTGCACTTGTTCACAACCAAGGACCGGAGTTTTAGGTGGTTTAAAGTTTAAAATAAAACAAAAAGTATACATAAACACAAACATATTATGTATATTTGTATAGTATACCAATTAAATAAGTGAAATTAAATGTAGAAAAAGTTGAAAAAGTAATTTATATTACGTAATCTTTCCCATTTTTACATTTTTTACAATAACTCTAATTTATTGTTTGAGTGAGTAGAAAATATTTCTCCATCCAGAAAATAATAATAAAAACATATAAAACGCATTTGTTGTTGACAGATTTATTGTCCTACGCAGTGTGCCTTTCTTAGGGTTTGTCGTGTTTAATTTGCAGATTATGTGAGATGCATATGCTTAAGGTTACTTATCAATTTTTTGCCCCCTCTTGTGTGACCTCCTTTGTTTGTCCAGTGAAAAGCGTCCAATGACAGGTGGGACTCAACTTTGCTTTTACAGCTTATGTTTTTCCCCCTTAGGGGAAATATCTATGATGTAGTATTTTACATTAACCTTATACTATTAAATAGCAGAAAAATAATAAAATAAACCTTATATCACTCATGAAAACGAAATTACAAAGAAAACATCACAAATTCAATTTTTTAAAAAACATGTCATGTAATTTACCAACAAAAATAAAAACTTACGATCCGGTCTCTCTTAATAACATTCGGGCTCGCGTAAATTGGGAGAGACAGGGTGTTTCGTGCGTGATGTGCCCCACGACTAGGGGGAGCTAAATTGGGGGGATATTTGGCGCCGTGAGTGTGGAGGAGCTGCGGCAATCGATATCACTGGTTACAATGGGCTTGTGGTTCGGTGGCTTGATTGGATTTCATTAAAGCGATATCCTTTGTGCGAAAGAAAATTGTTCAGAAGTTTGGCTGACCGCCGGCCACTAAAATAACACTAAATTTCGCGCAACCTTACGCTTTAGTTTCCTCCAATAGGTATTAATTATTTTTTACGAGCGGATTCCACCTGCTTTGTGCTCAGATCGAGTTCTTAGGACCTGCAAATTAAATTTAGGCGAACAAATATTTTATTAAAACGTACCACATTTTTACTTACCACTTAAGGTTTTATTAGCACAATCTAATATGTTTAAAAATGTGATTTTTATCAAATGTTAAAAAAACAACTCCAAGCAACACTAATTAGAGTTCAACAGGTCCACACTAAATAGTGTTGTAATTTTCCCCAAGTAAGCAAGTATGATTTAACACTACCCAAGTAAGCAAGTATGATTTAACACTAGGTATAGCACTGAGGATAAAGTAATTTTACATTGCATTAAAAAGTGTTAATTTACCTAAAATCGTGTACTTCTACACTTCCTGGGTAAAATCCCACTTTTGTTCAGTGTACATTAACACTACTTTGGAAAGGTTCTAATTTTAGAAACTTTTACTCTTTTAGTGCAAACTTCTAGTGTAAATTAACACTATTATTTGAGTAAAACCTATTGGTGGTAGTGAATAAAACAAAAAGGTAAATAAAGAGAAACATTTATTTGGAACAAAAATCTATGACAATTATCAAAATCGGTGCCTTTTAAAATATAATTTTATATTTGAGTCGTATGGCTGGCTTAAGCAAAATGGTTCCTTAAAACGTAAAAGTTTTAGATCAATGCAATGTTTTACTGGCTGTCAACTTGTAAGCAATGAATTATCTTGAGAATTCATCAGTAATCCATTTTTCTGTTATAAAAAATGGGTGATCCCATTGGTAGAGAGGCGTCAGGCGGCTGTATGTCGGGGATTTACCACACGTATACAAATTTTCCATAATATTAATAAAAATGTAGGTATAGGTTAATATAACAACCATTACGCTTGAAAAGAAAAAGTTAATCAAGTGTGTATGTATTTATATTATTAATGTTACAAGTACCCGACCTACTGCCGTAAATTATTGATATATAATATAGGTCGGGTATGGACATTCTTTAGAAAAAGGAAATATAATACTTACCAAAAAATAAGAATGTCCTCTTATGGATTCACCGTAATTAAAATCTAACTGAACAAAAATGCCACACTTCCACAACGCGGTATCTCTGGATATGCACTGCGTATGTAGATAGGTACCAACCAAACATTTTAAAACGCATTTCGGTTATTACCAGTTTTTTCAGTCTATTTTGCCACTATTGGTGTAATTTAACTTTAATTGTGATACAATGTGCACTAGTAGTGTAAAGAAAAAAAAACTCTTAGTAACATCAAAACAGACAATAAAATTGGCATGCACTGTAGTGTACATTTTGTCACCATTTAACACATTAAGGGGTAATAAACACTCGCATTAAGTTTTTCTACCCTTTTGATTTATTTTAATAATAAATAGTGTGAATGTACCAATGAATAATGTTCATATTCTTTAAATGTGTTTAATAAAGTTAATAAGCACTAAATGCTACCTAATGTAGTAAGTATCAAAAAAACCAAAACTAAAAAGAAGGACAAAATTGCTTTATTGCACGCACTTTTACTAAGCTTATGAAAACATAAAACTTAAGCACCTAATTAAAAATAAGCAAATTTGGCAGAAATTGTTTTACGACCTCGCAAAATTTGCGGCATTTTTATATAATTTAATAAATTACAGTAATTTTAATGCACTTTTAAGACATAAGGTTCAGATATTGGCCAAAGATAATCCCTACCAATTTAGAAAATTATAGGGACTCCAAATTTTCGATTATTTTAAAATTTGCGCCCATAAAATGTTGAGCTTCTGAAGACTATCTCGTTTTATGATCGGTGGTCAGTCAGTACGATGTTCACTTAGAAATATAATAACGTGTATTTTACGTTTTAAAATCAATTCACTTGGTAATGGAAACATTCAATAGCTTAAATTCATTTTTATGTTACATCTTTTTACCATTTTCTTCTTATTTAAGAAACTGAATTGCTAAAACACACATATTTACTTGGTAAAGTACATTTTTATTTATTTTGTAAGCTATAGTTATTTTTGAAGTTAGTGAAATTAACTAACAACTAATCATTGAATCAATGATATCTCCATACTGTTGTTGAAAACCATTCTAAAAATGTTCATAATACTTGTTCATTTAAGGTTTTAAAAATTAATAAAATCCGACATCTGTCAGACTGTTTTAACCTCACATTCAGGTCGCTTTATTTTGACTAGTGCACATGCATGTATTATATTGGACAACTAACTTAAGCCCGAAAGCCACTGTGACTAAAACGCCTTAAAATCACAACTTATCAATATGTATTTAAAAAAAACTTAGCGTCATGGAAACGATAATGTGTGTTTTTAGAGTAGGTGTAGAAAAACTGTTAATAATTTTAATCATTTACATAAATTAAATCAATTACATTTATCTGCACGTGATTTTTGTAATTGTTATTAAAGCTTACGCCATGTTAATGTTCCCTAAAGTAACTACTTAGGGAAACATGTTTACCAAAACAATCTGCACGAAATAGATATAGTTGGCTAAATTGTCTTGCGTAAATTTGTTATGTGTTAGGCGTGCTAATGCCTTTGCTCTTATTAATCTTTTGTTCTCGCCCCAACCCAAACAGGCCAGACTTTCTTGATGAAATTTCACGAGAAAAAAACCTTTCAATGCCAAAGACTTAACAGACAAGTTGTATTGGATTTTTTTTACAATATACACCGAAATTAACCGGCGATTTCCAGACAGAAATAAAAGTTATCTAAATATGACCATCTTTAAACTATCCACCTATCTCACTAAAAAATAATTAAGTGACTTATAAGTCAAAAATGACTAATTGTCATAGCGAAAAAGAAGCCATAATTCTTGTCAACAGCAATTGTATACCGGACATTTAGAAATCAATTTCTATGTAAAATTGTCCGCTGAATCTGAAAATGCCGTCAAAAGTTAAAAAAGTAGAACAGCTGTTGAGATATAGTAAATTTTCTATTTAATATGGAATTGACTTTATCTCAAAAACTGCTATAATTTTATAAGGTTTAATGGTATTTTCGGATTCAGCGGACTGTTTTTAATAGGAATTGACTATTATATGTCCGGGATACAAATTGCTGCAGTCATTAGTGGCTGCTTTTTCGCTATAACAATTATTCATTTTTGATTAATTCATTTTAAGAAAGCACTTTTACAAAGAAATTAAGGTGAATAAATGACGAAGTTATAACAGTTTATGTGGCCAAATTCATTTTTTTGATTATTTTTTAACTTTTTTTTTTGAAGAAATTGTTTTTTGTTGTTTATTTATTAATTACTAGGTTTTTGGGTTTAAATTATAAATTTTACAGTGTGATGTCGCTGTTACCAATATGATATTTTCTTAGCTTGGCGATACTGTTTCTGGTTTTCCACTGTAACTCTATAGTAGATGAAAAATTAAAATGATTAAACAGATTAACATTTATCCTTTAGACCATTTTTTTATTTTTACCTTATTAATAGCTTAAAAGCTTAATCTGCTTATAGCAACTTTATTTTTACGTGAAGAATCACCCAGAAAATATATAAGGTTATTTCCGGACACTCTGTATATGGAGAACATTTTGAAAATACTTTTTTTTTTTATCTGGCCAGTTTGACTTAGTATTTTTAGTATTTAAAAATGGTACTTCTGCTAAAGAATTTAATTAAATACTTTGACACTGTCAAATTGACAAAAATATTTAATTGTCAATTATAAATAAGAAGATAATTATGCCAAAAATAATAGCAACGAATTCGAATGTAAGAGCCCTTTTGAGGGCAAAACTTCATTTTGATGAAATTATGCCAAATGCCACAATGCAAGAAAAAGTACATCGCCTTATGGACATTTTTGGAGTAAAAAAGTAACGAATTTTGTTTTATAAATATTACATCACACCTTATTTTCACATTATTCACCATTGGACAACATTTACGTTCACATTTCTTTTATATAAATTCTTTTCAAAGCAAAGATTATTATCCGCTAGGAATACTTTCTCTTCTGGGCCGTAAAGCAACCTATATTTAACTACTTTTTTATATGATTTTACTCAACCAAGCACCACCAAAGCCAAATTAATTGCATTTTTAACTACTAATTTTGACAACTCAAATTGACAACTGCACAATATAACCTACAATAATTTATACATAACCACAATTAGATTTATAACTTATAATCAATGCGACCAACTTGACAAATGTATTTACCAACCAAAACCCTAAATTTGCAACGTTGCCGCAGTCCAGATAAAAAAATTAACTAGTTGTTTTATAATTATTTTTGATTACTTTTCAATAATAATTACTCAACAGCAAAAATGGCTTCAAAGTGAAAGAAAAGAACAATTAATTGTTGGCAAAGTGAATCCTGGAGAATCGACGTGTTTTTTCTGTTGGCGGCATCGGAATTTCAAATAAGGCAACTTTCCGTTTCTAACTTTGAACATTCTTAATGAGAATTTCTAATTAGGTGGCGGTTTTAAGGCTGCGGTTCATTGTTTTAATTGCACGCCAAGTTCGCAACTTAAACGTGACCGAATAGTGCGCGAAATTGAGACATCCGCCACGACCTCAAACTGCTTTACTCTGTTCCGTTCCTCAATCCTTCTCCTCAATCAGGATACCCGATTCCTTCGATGCCCTTGTTTCCTGCAATTATTATATCCTCGTTTGTGTCGATCTACCCTTTAATTTATTTAAGGTTGTACAGTGGACACAAAGGATAGTCAAGATTTGTTGGTACAATCAAAAAACTATTTCAATAAAACTAATTAAGATAAAAACGTTTTAGGAGGTTCGATATTGGTCTCTATGAAAAATTTTTAGGTTGTTGTAGAGTCTTTTTAAAAGACATTTACAAAGTTTTAGAAGATTGGTTTGTCTGGTTTCCGAGTAAAACAAAATATTAAAGTTGCTAAGACTTCCACTTCTACAGGTATAAGTGCATACATATCCTATACAGCACATGTCTTTAAATAATGCAAGTCTTATAACGTGACATTGAAAAATGTATTCCTTTCTTTCTCCTATGCACCTATGTCTGTAAAAGCGCCATATTAATTTTTGTTAACTTTCACCGCACAGTTTTGTAATAAACGATAATGTTGACTGTGATCAACAAAAATTAATAATCTGCCATTCTTGTCTACAAAATCCGGCAACACTGAATCACGAACGCGTAGTTATTTAGCTATATTTGGTTTGATTTATTTGGTGAATACCATAATTTCGTTTTGACTTTCGCTGCAGTCAACAAACTGCATGTTTTGTGTTGTAGTGGACTTTATTGGTTTTTACAACTCAATGTTAGAACCATGTGAGATTTCTCTAATTATTACCTTCTGTAGGACGCAAGGCTCAAGAATTGTTTGATGCCATTACTATAGAGCTGGATGGAACAGTTAAATATTAATCTCAAAGATTGCCGTGGTCAGTCTTATGGTAATGCCTCTAACATGTCAGGGATTTACAATGGTTTCAAGAACAAGCACCATTTGCTATGTTTGTTCCTTGTGCAGCTCATTCATTGAATTTGTACAGAAGCCTGCCACTTTTTCATATTGCTAGAGGAGATATATACTTTCTTCGTGAAGTCAACCGAACGTTGGAAAAAATTAACGAATGAGATAGGAAGAGGAAAGACAGTCAAGAAAGTAAACCTCACTCGTGGATCGGCTAGAGTGGATGCTTGTAAAAGTCTAAGAGATTCCTGGAATAAAGTAGGTAATTACAGTTTTAAAAATGATTGAAATTGACACTACAGAGAAACCCGTCCCGAGAAATGAGGCAAAGGGAATTCGCATCAAATTAGAAAAACTTGAAACTGAGTTCATTCAAGGTCGTATTTTGGAATGCTATTTTGGAATAAAGTGAGTGTTCAGATTCAGACCTCATCTGTAGATATATGGATCTCTAGTAGAGATTACAATAGCAGAGCGAGAAAACTTTAACTATTTCGAAGAAAAAGCAAATGAGATGGGCGCACTTAAACAATATCAAGGTGAAAAAACAGGCAAAAAATGACGGATGAAACATCGAATGAAGAACCTGAAATACCCTACGGCTCCATAGCATTTTTAAAGTCACATAACTCACGTAACATGGACCGCTAGAAATTGTTCTGGGTAAAGGAGTTTTTCCTGTTTAAAACGCGTGAAAAATTATCGAAGGTCTTCATTGTCTTAAGAAAAAATGAATTCTTTAACTCTTCTCTAAATAGAAGCAGATATAATGACATGAGTTTCAGATGCTGAAGTCAGTTGAACCTGTTGATGCGTATTGTCAGTGGGAAATGTTTTCATTGACTGCCTGAAATCACGTGTACTTTTTCAAAGAAATAATTTGTTAAACATTAACAAAATGCTTACAAAATTGCATATTACCTTTACAAAACTTTTGCTAATCCCTTATTTCTACAAAAAATTATGTTAAAATTAACAAACTACAAACTCCCCTTACTGTACTGCTAGAACCTTTTTAAAAGGTTTATCATGATTCTTTGAGAAAAAAGAAAGTGGATAAATATTTTCTTAAATATGCAAGAAAAACCTCTTTAAAGTCTTCTCATGCCTAACACGAATTTATTTCGATGAAAAATGCGTATTTAAAGCAAAGATGGCATAACAAGATTAAAAATTCCAATTTAACAAAACGAACAAAAGGTAGGGACAGCAGAGACTTGATAAAAGTTATAATAAAACTCCTCGAACTTAGGCTGGCTACAATTACCGTCGTGTTTGGGCCTAGGGCGTTGGAAAAGTTCGGCTCGCCCGGCGAGTTATCCGGTAATTGGGTGACTTGCACCCCAAATCATCGGACGACCTTTCCAGCCTAATAACAATGTTTGCGGCGGTAAAGTGCCCGATGTAATGTTACTTGCGTGCCATGCAGATGCGTACTGCATGCATAATTCCTCGTGTTTTATGAAAGGCAGCTGTCCCAAATTTCGCCTGCAAAATAATAGACAACTAGTTTTAATGTTGATGCTCATGTATTCTAATATTTCGCCAGCACGCAGACCATGATACCTTTTGTTTCACCTCTTCAATATACGTATTACCTATTAAAATTATTTATCCTCATATTTTATTCATATAAAAGTTCATAAAGCATTTGCAACATATACTTTCATACATTAAAAAGTTTAGCTTGTATAATGTATAAATTATATCAAATTTTACGAATAGTATATTCTGTAACAAGTTTGGAATACGGCATATGCAATTCCAAACGTGTTTCAGACTATACTTTTTCTACGTTTCCAAAAAATACCATAGAAAAATTATTTAATTGGGTGAGGTTGGATCGGTGTAAAATTTGTTAGATTAAACACAGAGATGTCGCCACCAGTGTTTATTCCGTCATAATAATTCATTCTGTAATACTTTAAGGAATATAGGTCATTCCACATTAAAAAATAATATTAGAACGGTCATATTCCGTAATAAGAGTAGAAAAAGTTTTTATATGATAAATAATATCTTCTTGTCAAGAAATTCTGGATATAATCAACTCAGCAAACTTCAAGTTATTTCAAGGCAAAACAATACATTAATGATGAATAATGAAAACCATTAAAAAGTAAAATCTTTTGTTAAAAAAATATATCTTTTAATTTCCCCTTACTGCATAATTTACGTACTGCGGCACAGGTCTATTCACAATCCATAAATATTGAGTTGAAATTTAGTATTTATAGGATTTCTTGTTGAAAATGTGTAATAAAATTAAATTTTCAATACGTTAGCCTACTATTTTTGCAGGTACGTCCCGAGAGAATATGATAAATCGAGGAGAATATCCCTGCAGGATTTTCGTATTCTAAAATAAAAACGAACAAGATTTTTCTGTTTGTCTTTAATAAAATACTAACCCGGGTTTGATTATTATATGTCCTAAAAAAAATTGTTTCAGATTTTTTTGATGGAAGGAGCATACTAAAAAAGTTTTTTTGTTTGTGGGAAATATATCAAATGTACAAAAGCCTACAGTATTTTATAAAGAAACCAAAATATAGATTTTCGAATGTTTTTGACATGTTAAATCCGAATTCAACCTTAGAATTGAGGCCTGTCATAGCAAAACCGACAATCTCCACTTTTTGTCAAAAATTAGATTTTTGGCGGAGACTGTACTAACTAATTATCTATGAGATGATAAAGTTTATGTGCTGCAAAAGGAGCTAAATCCTGCCTAAAATCCTATTTTAAAAATGACATTTAGTGCAAAGTCGACAATCTCCACTGATAGATTTGCAGCAAAGTATACAATCTCCAATTCCAGCATTAGAAATTAGTAATTTGTGTCACCTGATATCCTAACATTTGATGTTATAACCTATTTTAGAGATTTAATTTTGTGTTTTTTTACTGGTATATACTGTTAAGTTCTATTGTAGTAAATTGCACTTAAAAATATATTTAAAATAGGTATATATACGTTTTATTGTTTTAAGAATTATAAAAAAGTTATCTTGTTTATTTTACCATAATAAGACGTAAAGGTAAAGCAAGAAAAGGCTGATAATGTCAAAACTTTGCAAGTAAAACATTACAGGGCAAAGTGGAAAGAAGATGATGAGTTGTTGTACTATAAAAACTTTTTTGCACGAGGCAACCTGGTCCCAGATTTAGAAGAAACTCCAGATTTATGTGGTCCAGTTCAGAATTTTCCCACATTGATTGTTTAGTTAAATTTTATAACCATCAAAGGAAAAAAATACAATTATTTTTTTGTTTATTTTTCTAAATCTCCTTAAACGTTTACAACAAAATGAGCAATCTCCAGCAATTCATATCAAAGTCAGCAATCTCCAATTTATAATTATAGATTTCACCTATACTATGCATCCTGGAGACCTTGTAGTTTGCTACTAGACTAACACCAACAATATTTCAATATAATATAAAAAAAAAATTACAAATCTAGAATTTAAAATACCAAAATCAATTATCTCAATTTACTCAGTTTTAGTCTGACGGGAGATTGTTGACTTTGTTCTGACAGGCCTCAATTGTTCCATGACATTAGGTTTTCAGGAATTATATACGGAGAAAACAAAGAAGTATGTATAATCCTTTATTTTTAGTTGGTTGGTAGCATAGTGTTTCTAAATAGTTTGCCTGTCATGGAGTGTAAAATAAGAAAAGAACACCGTTTGAAGACACTTCATAGTTATCCTGAAAGCTTCCGTTCTAAGACCTAATTAAAATAGAAAGAGTATATCTCCCGAAGTGGGACGTAACAACAATCCTCGAGTCGATGCTTCAGAGAGCTCTATGGCGAGAAGTTTGAAAAGCGTCAAACTGAAATTTGTATGTAGGTCATGATAATGGCATAATAAGACGAGGACGAGCCTTTGGCGTTGGACGACGGGTCGGTCTACGTAATATGGGTTCGCCTCCAGGGCCTAAAGAATCGAGATTCGCAGATACGATTCAAGACGGGCCCTCGACCGAGACACATAATGCACCGAAGAAATTACCATATACAAACTTTGCCGAGCCAAGATTTTGTAATATTCATAATAGTTTCTCATTTCCCTAAGAACCCATTCAATCCAAATGCCCCTTTTTCGGATACAATAGCTTCTTATACTTTCTTACATCTTATATTTATACATTTTCGAGATTTTCACGGCTTGACGACGTACTTTAACTATGAAAATATAGTTTTAGCAACCTTGTAACAAATTTACTCAACAATGTATAGCTAATTGACCATAAATAAACATTATCTTTGTTATATGCCGATAAATTTTTTCACATAAAATAATTGCTTTCGTTGCTAATGGTATTTTAAATATACAAACAAGAAATTGAACTATTTAGTTTTGTAAAATCTCAAAATAATTTAAATACTGAAATAATTTTTTTAAAGACAAATTTTTTTCTCAGCAAGCTACACCCGCCATTCGACAATGTGGAAACTTCAATCCTGAAACATACACTCCATCCGTTGTACAAATCACAAAATACTTCGCTAGGAGGTCAAAGCTTGCATTATTGTCCAAAAATACAGGTATATTTATATACCGGGACCCCCATTTTGGCCCTCCCAGGTCTAGAAGTCACTTATTTCACTACTCTTTTATAGAGCAACCATGCTCTGACAGCACCAAAATGTAGCAAGTTGCAACAAAAGATAAGTTCAGCTTTAATACGCATGATTTAATTTGCATTCTCTACTAAGAATGTAATCTTGCATTTTCTCAAAAAGGTTAAGCGTCTTTAAGGCACCTAAACCCCACAGGACAGCAAACGTAATTATTCGTATAAATGGGTATATTACCAAAAAACTAAACAATCAGCCGTGATACGCATTAGACGTTAACATTTACAAAGATCAAGGGAAGTTACCTAATCATCAACAATTAACATGCCAACACACCACTAATATTTTTTTGCATAATTTATTATTAAAACTATTGTTAACTATCGGTTAACAACTCAAACAAACAAATAGTACTTTAAGAACATCGAGGATAGGTCCAAGTAGAGAAATAACTACCAAAACCCCATTCATGAACCCTAATTGGATAAGGGTATTACTAAATCCCTGATTTAGGAGGATTCCCGATTGTACTTAGTTTTGGGTCAGTCCAATGTCCCCACCTTGTTCCGCACTCCCCTAGCCTAAATCGGGCGTATGGCCGGCTCGGCGACAATTCCTGGAGGGACCTTAACCATCGAAACTGTCATCCACGACCTCCTAAGAGAGATTTACCAATTTTGAAAACAAAGATTTTAATGCAAAAGTCGTTGGACCAAGGGGGTAAGAACTTATGACCTGAAAAGGTGCGTACAGATATTTCGGAGCACGTCGCGTGTAAAATTTACACATTTTCGTCCCGATAATGCCCGATACGCCCATAAAATTAATAATAACAGTTAAATGCACGATACTCATTTGAATTCCATTCTCGGTTTTCACGGTGTAACGTGCTTTTAAAACGTTGTAAGGACATTTAGTATCGCCGCGGTATAGCGCCCCCATCGAGTTGCCTGGTAGCCCCCCATTATTCACCGATCCAGACACCATCGACCGCGGTGAAGAGAAACAATTGATTGATGTTGCCCGTGGTACCGAAGCCTTCCTCGAGAGAAATGATTGCCTGTCAAAAATTACGATATCGATAGTATTTACAATCGAAACCGCTTGTTTCAATATTTGTTATAACGCCATGCCACTCCGCCAATAAAGATTCATGACGACGATTTGAGCTTTATTCGAAGAACCAACTTTAAGTTTGCACGGTATGAAAAATTATTGTTCAAGTTTTCATTGATTGTAATAAAATACCTTATACTTGATCAATTTGTTTATTCTATTTTAGAGCTTATTAGGAAAAAAAAAATTAAAAAAAAAATTAAATTCTTAAAGTTGATTTCTTTTTAATCAGTAGATAGACATGCTTGTGGAAGAAGGGATGAACAACAATTTTTTGGATAACCTTTAACATATAATAATAAATAAATAAAATTCGATAAACATATCCCTTATCTGATTCTACAATTTTTTATTAAAACTAGACAATATAATAATCGTAATCTGCAATAGTGAATAAATATAATTTAATAATAAATGGCCAAAAGAACACCAGGTATGTTAAATTTGTATAAAAATTTAAGTAAACCTTATTAGCTGACTAACCTCCCTGCCAATTATGATTGCAATTTGTTATCGCTAAGAAGTAAGTTTAAAATAGGATTAAAATATTCCAATATTCCTTTACCTTTTGCAATTAAGGAAGGTAATTTTAAGTTTTTTCCTCTAGAAGCGCCGTTTCTTATAATTAATCAAAGTTATTATAAAGATTAAGCTTTAATTAGAATTAGAAATATGCTCCCTTCCTTTAATTATATTAAGTAAATATCAATTTTAGTAGAAATTTTATTAAAAGGGATCACGTCACGAAAATTAATAATCTATTAAAAAGTTAGGTAACGCGTAAATTAATTTTAATAGAAAAATTTCATAGAAATAATTAAACAATATGAACTGGTTAAAGATAACAAATTTATACATTAATATTATGTCATTTCAAATTATTGGAATCTTATCTCAATCAGAGATTAGGTAGGTATTACGGTGATCAAAAAAAAATACTTAACCTAAATAAATGTTGATTAATTTACAAGTTAATATGCTGTGAAATGGTAAAATAATAATCAAGAATGAGCAGATTTTATAAATTTATTAGGATGTCTTCAGATTATTCAAGTAAGTAACATGGTTTTTCTATAAATAATATCAAGATAATATCATGAAAAAAATATCTAAAAAGTTCACGTGTGATATTAATTTAATAACATTTATAATTAGGTACCTTATTTAAGTATACAGACTTAGCAGTTTTCTTCAATTCAAAATTCCCATTTTAAGTTTTTAAAAATATTGACATTTTAGTTAACCTCACATAAGTGACAATTTCAAAGTATTTTGTCTAGATAGGAGACTCAGTATATTTTTCTTAAACCTAATAATTACATTTATTAATTAATTTTTAAACACGGAGAGAACTGTTTCGGGAATTGTTAATAAAAATTCAGTAAACTGGGGACAGCTTTAAAATTTTAGGAGTGATCGCTTTTGGGTTAATTAACTATTCCTATTTCCAAAATCTACCAAACAGTAATATTATATTATATTATTATTAAGTAAATTAATTTATATGGTTTTAAAGCCAAAAAGAAAGTTTTCTTATAAGCCTTATTCATTTTTGTAATATGCATTTTGAAAATGCAAATGCTAAATGGCACCAATTTTCTTATATTTTTTTTTTACAAAATAATTTGTTTTATTTTTAAAAACAAAAATTTACGCACAAACGTCATACCCCGAGATAGGGGGTTATTTTAAGGGCAAAGTTATCAAACTTTAAGTACGAAAAACTTGGCAACGTTGTGACTAACAAGCTGAGATATCCGATAATGGTTAAACTGACCACAATCCACACAACAAGGTCTGTTCTATCCTTAGAACAAAAAACAACAGGAAGGAGTCTTGTCATTCTTTAGCCGTACTAAAATTGCGGCGGAAGTCGGCCATTTGCAAGCTCCAAATTATGACACATTTGTGATGCTATATTTGTCAAAGTTGAATGTTTTATCATAAAACTTTTATGTGTTTGTCGGTGTTTTATGTTGTTTTTCTGGTTAAATTAACTTTAAATAAGCGTTTCATTGTTTCTAGACAATATTGTATTTGATATATTCTCGTTTAAGTGTAAATATTTAAAGTTTAAGATATAAATATTAGTGTTTAAGGTGTAAAAACAAATTATGGTTAGTTGTGCAGCTTGTGGTTGCTCCTTGAGCACAAAAAATTAAAAATATTCATTTACATTTCATAGGTGAGTATTTTGGTTAACGTTTAATTTATTTACTTATTGTATATTTTAAAATAATTAGTTGTAAATATTAAACATAAATCAATGTCAAATAACGTAACCTTAGAACATAACCATAACCTAAGAACGTAACCATCATAGAAAAAACCATAGGCGTATCATATTTTCTGATACTAACCTAATTATTATAAAAATTAAACTTCAATTGTATTTACTACGCCACTGTCAAACGGAAACAACTATCCGCCATATTGAAGCTCCACTTTGGACCCAAGGTCATTTATTAAATGCTCCTTCCTGTTGTTTTTTGTTCTAAGGTTCTATCTCGTACTAAAAATACAAAAAATCACTGCAACACTGCACAGTTTAACGGCGGCCATTTTTGTTGTTTACAATTTTTGTGCTTTGGGTTTGTGCTCTGTTTATACAGATTAATAATCGTTTTAAACGTTGTGTTTCTCCTAGTAAGCCTTAAAAGAGGCCTTAAAGTGCTAAGAACAACCATTTTACTCTTCTATTGTAAAAAATAAACTTTATTCTATCAGGGCTGTCATAAAACTGTCAAATGTCAATTTTAAGGTTAAATTCTAACCCACAAATTAACCTTCAAATTGTCATTTGCAGCCCTGATAGAATAAGGTATATTAATTATAAAAGAGGAGTAAAATGGTTGTCCTTAGCCTTATTTGAGGCTTACAAGTGCCTCTGTAAGAAACCCAACGTTTAAAACAATTATTAAACAGCACAAACCCAAAGCACAAGAATAGTAAACAACAAAAATGGCCGCCGTTAAGCTCTGTGCAGTGTTGCAGTGATTTTTAGTATTTTTAGCATGAGATAGAACAGACCTTGTTGTGTGGATTGTGGGTTTTTCAAAATAAACAACTTTTTCAATATTTCTGTTAAGCAGGACAATGTGTTAACAATACCATTAAAAGTACACAAAAATTCTTTTAAAAAAGTACTGGAACGTAAATTATTGTTAAAAATGCGTGAGGATACGATCGTAAAAGAAGAAGAAACAGTGTATTTATACGTTCGGCAATCTGTAGCACAATAAATCGTAAGTGTGCAGATAAAGTACAAAATGTATCAGCGCAATTACAATAATTATAAGCTCCCGGTTTATTACAGGCGATAAATAACCGCCCGTGTCAGAGTTGGAAGAAAAAAGCACAACAGTTCAACAAGGTATTCCTCATTAATTATAGCACAATACCATTTCGCAGTCCTGAGATGTGTTTAATGGATATCTTTGTGTCGAATAAATTTAATAATATGACTCTTAAATGTTTTTGCCTGTCGAATCGCTTCATTAAACTTTATCATCATTACCTAATTAAAATTTTATTTGATTAAAGTTTTTACCGCCATCGAAATGTTCAATGAATTCTTTTCAAATTTTACATGCGTCTTATCCTTGATATTTGCGAGTAAATCCTGCAGATTACTTTTACCTATCGCACTATTCAATCAGAGGTTTTTGTATTTCGTTCACATCCCAATCATATCCCATTCAAATGCTTGGCCGCATGGATTACCGACGAATTTTATTAGAAGATTTCTGCGAAAGAAAATTTATTCATCTTTTTTCATTTTTAGCAGGAACATGTTTAACTCATACTAAATATAAATCATAACCATAAATAAACTGGTGTTCATCGGTTAAAACTTATTTTTCATTCACTTGTATTTTTAATAGGCTAAAACGTTAAAATTAAAATTAATTATGGAACCAGGTTTTGCGCTTGGCAAACCAACTCTTCCCTTCAGTCGAAAATTAACTTTATAAATGATAAATTGTGTTTTGGATACAAATCGTTTCAATTAAGGTACATCCTGTAATTTGAGACGTTATGAAATTTTAAAGCGTTTCGCCATTAAAAAGACAAATGAACATCGAGGCAATCAGAGTTGAAACAATAATAAACCCCCGGAACTGGACCGTTCCTCAGACGGAAAGATAAATCGCAGGGTGGGCGATAGCATCTTTAATTTCACCGTTAATTAATTTTGGAAATGGCACTGTTAAAAATTCCACCGTTTTCTTCAACTATCTTGACTTAGTCATCAAGAATAGGCAGTCTCATCGCGATAGCCTTGAGAACGGAGGACCTGATAGGACAATCGATGCGACAGGGTAAATGGGCTGCAATTAACCCACGTTGCCAAATATTTATACCGGGCTTACCAATAATGAAGTTTATGTTCCGTATGGTTTAAGGTTCCTTCATGGATCATTTTCTTCTACCACAACTTCTTATCACAATTTGAGTTATGTTCGATCTACTCGAAGAGCACTTAGTACACAAAATCAGGGAGCTGCATTTTTGTCAAAATGTCTTCATGAAGTTCATTACTGAAGTAAATCTAATTCACAAGCAATACACCTTTGTATAAGCAAATAAACACTGTATGGTGTGAATCATATTCTTATTTTTTATAAGGAAGAAAGATTCTCACCATCTTGCTAAATATAAAGAACGTACATATCAATACATTTTGTAATAACAATACCCAATAATATTCTCTACGTATTTTATACGGGGAGTTTTGTTAGACAATTGAGTTTTTAAATTTTATTTTAAGGTATACAGTTGGATAGGAATTAATCTTTTAAGACGAAAAGTCCTTTGTCATTTTTTGATCTGACATGGTATGGAAGGTAACTACCTTATTTCATTAATAACTAATTAAACGTGCGTCAGAACAAAAAACGCCAAAGAACCTTTTACCTTAGGATTCCATCCCCTTTCCACTTCTTTATGATGTCCATGCCTTTTAGGATACCCTGTATTTATCAATACATAGTAAAAATAAATGTTATTGACAAAGGTATCTATTTAGGTCTAAATTTATACGTTTAATGCGGGTGCAATTAGTACTATCTATAACCAATTATATATAAGCATACAGAACTTAAACTTGCTACTTACTTAAACCATAATCATGTTAAAAGGTGCCTAATTTTATTTAAACAATATTAAACTAATAACTTTTGTTCCAGGATTATCCTCAAAACTAAAAATCGATGATAACATCCTCAGTACCATTGGTAATACACCAATGGTGCGATTAAATAAGGTTCCATCCAAACATGGAGTAAAATGTGAGATACTTGGAAAATGTGAATACCAAAACCCCAGTGGGTCTTTAAAGGATCGCATATCATTACGTATGATTGAAAATGCTGAAAAACGAGGTGAATTAAAGCCTGGCTATGTTTGTATTGTGCCCACATCCGGTAATACTGGTATATCCATGGCTTTAACTGCCTCCATTAAAGGGTATAAGTGTATTATAGTCATGTCTGAGAAGATGTCAAAAGAGAAAGAACGAGTCATCAAATCTCTTGGTTCTGAGATTGTTAGGACGCCTGTCTCAGGTGGATCGCATGGTCTTAATGGTATATTTCCCACCATAGAACGCCTAAAAAAAATACACCCCAACAATGTTGTTATTAATCAATACACGGATTTGGGAAACCCTGAGGCTCACTACGATGTAACAGCGGAGGAAATTCTAGAGCAATGTTCAGGGAAACTTGATATGCTTGTAATTGGTGCAGGTACGGGAGGCGCTCTAACAGGTATAGCCAAGAGACTTAAAGAAAGTCTGCCAAATATAAAAATAGTAGGCGTAGACCCTGAAGGATCCATGCTGGCCCAGCCTGAAACCCTAAACAAGTCAGGCTTCTTTGAAGTCGAAGGTATAGGGCATGATTTCATCCCAAAGGTTTTAGATAGATCATTGGTTGATTTCTGGATTAAATCAGTCGACAAAGATGCTCTAAATATGTGTAGAGAGTTGATAAAAGAAGAAGGTTTACTTTGTGGTATGTCAAGTGGAGCTGTAATGTGCGCAGCTTTAAAAGCGGCTAAAAATTTGAATGAAAACCAACGCGTTGTAGCTTTTTTTGGTGACAGTATAAGAAATTATATGACGAAATTTATGGTTGATAACTGGATGATTGCTAGAGACTATATACCATGCCCTAACACTAAAAATCTTTGGTGGTGGGATAAGAAGATAACAGATATTCCAATACATAATGTCAATATTGTATCGGAGAAGTCTACAATACAAGATGCGATAAATTGCTTTGACTTGAGCAAAGTTACTGAAATACCCATTCTAGGAGACAACCAAAAAGTTTTGGGCATAGTGAAAAAGGAAATTCTGTTGGGGAAACTTATGCAAGAAGACACCCATTTGGATGAAAGCGTAAGCAAAATCATTAACTATGATTACGAAAAAGTTTCTGCTTGCATGTCTCTTGGAGCAGCAGCTACGATTCTGCAATCAGAAAAATTCTTAATGGTTTTGGATGATAGAAAGTCCGAAAAACATTACGGCATTTTGACTCTGGATGACATATTTACGTTTGTTAACATTAAGCAAACTAAAATGTAATTTAGTTTTCTATTTTGGTATAAATAAAGTATATAGTTTTTTGTGGGGTTTCACTTTCTAACCTTATAGTTCATTTAAATGGTAGAAAAATAGGCAAAGGGTCTGCATTTTATACTTTGAGGGTTAGTAGTGGATATTTGCCCCTCTTTTCTTTCCTTTGATGAACTTCATATTTAGAAGTAAGCCTGGTTCAAGTTAAAAACATGGACAAGTCAAGGGTGAAAATGTTTTTTAGAATTTTAAGCCATTTAAAATTTTAGACTTTTTGAAAAAAATATGCTCCAATTATGTAATGTCCAACTTGATTTGATTTGTTATTAAAGTTTCTTAAAAAAAACAATGGCTATATTCTTTATTTACTTACACATACATTGTTTTGTTTTTGAGGCTATGAAGCAAGCATAATTAATCTTTAATTGTTTTTGCTGTAAACCCACAATTTATGAGAATAATTTTCAAAAGGTTAACACACTCGCATACAAGTAAAACAAATGAATAACTGAGGGTGTTCTATCATAATTACTCGTATGTTTTTGCATTTTAATTCGGAGAAACCAACAAAAACCATTAATTAATAATTTTTGCTTTATTTGATGTTTTTATATAAAATACGCATGATAATATATCAAACGAGCGAGGTTTTTAATTTGGCTTAATTAATTTTACTTTTATTATGATAAAATAAGGTAGCGTTAATCTCCGGCGACATAAAATGTCACATAGTCAGCACAATCGAGGTAATTGAATTATTATTTTATATGGGGATAATTAACTTATAATGAATAATCATTACTGCTATCATTAAAGCGGATTATTTATTTTTCAATTTCAATTTGAATAGTCATCTGTCTATTGCCACTGCAGCTGTTTATAATAATACATTTGATAAATGAGACAGCGACAAGGACTAATTGAATATAAGCGTATTAACCCATCCGTTCGTGAAATAACTCAAATGTCCCTTTTCTTAATGAAACACTATCAACGCACCCCTACGCTCTCTTCAAGAATTTCCAACTATGAAGTTGCACACTGTCTAAGTTATGTTGCTCTTAATTACATGTTAGTAGGCGGGAAACGGCCCACCCACCTTTTCTTGGCCATCCCCTCGCATTGCCCCCAGTTTCTATTTCAAAGTCTTAGATAGCCCAGATACTTTACACATAAATACGCCGAGAAAAGTAAGTGCACCAGCTTAAGTTCAACAACAAAATTTAGGGGGTATAGAGATGCTTTGATTCAGCAGAACAAGGTTCTAAAACTATAAATATAATTTATATTTAGGCGATTTACCATAACCCACAAATTTACCATACCCACAAATTAACTTGGTTCATAGTTTCTTTACGATTCTATCAATCATATTTTTTTCAAACATGTTAATTACATTAAAATATAGACCATTTATGGTTAAAAGAAATTGTAGTGGTCCAAGTATACTTCCCTGAGGGATCCCGTTCTAAATGCTTGAACATTTAGAAAAATATCTGACAAATTTTTCTGGTGAGAAGTTTCTTAAATACGATGATAACTGAATTTGTTTCTTCTGTATTTGGTGGACTTTTGTTCTCCCCTCGTACAAACATAACATAACAAATTTGCAGTTTTTCCAATATAAAATTTTATTCTGCTAATTGGTTATTTTATTCCATAAACCCGACACAAAAACATTGCTGGTTAAAATTTGATCCATTAAAATGCGACGTAGAATATTTGAATAGCAAACATTGCAAATAGTATAACCAAAAAAATGCGGTCGTTATTTGATGCATCAAATATTTATTTGAAATGACATAAAATTATATGACATATAATAAACAAACAAACATATTTTCCATAGGTCATAGAAACTCATTTGCATTGAGTTTTGCTGCATGTTTGTAATTTTAATTAAAAAAAAACAAAATTTAATGTTGCTAATAAATATTTAAACAGCACAACGGTTCTGCATAATTATTTGTTTGCATTTTTAATTAATGTAATGTTAAACATTGTTGATGTTGTTTTTATTTATTTAAAATTGTGGTTTTTAACATATTATTATTTTTTAATTTGTAGTGGTCTACGTTTCACGTAATGATATTTTGATATTAAAGAACAGCAACCATTTTTTTTCTCGCAAAAACGGTTTTATTGTTTTTAAAATATTCTTAATGCTAAATAAAACAACTTTTGTTGGGTTTGCTTTAGACCTATACCGTTGCAATTGGGTCCATATCCATAGATCACCTGTGTTTACCAAATGTTCAATACATTGCTCAAAGAAATTAGCAAAACGCATATTTGAAAGCCTCTTATGGTTTTATTATTCGTTGAACATTTCTAAACAACCAGAAAAGAGAAGTTCAATTATAATAAAATAATAATTTTTTAATAGGAAACAAGGTTCAGGAACAGTTCCAAAACCATCCCAGGCGTGCTTTAACGGATTAAGATCCGGTATCATTGCAGGCCACTCCATCACCTGGATCTCTTGCTCCCGGAAAGATTTGTCGTATGAATTTGAGAATGGTCGTGTTGTAGAATGAATCTACCTTTAACGTTGCTGGCAAAAGGTTGAACCTATTCTTGCAGGATGGTCAAAGTCTGCTGATGACCGTTGAGTTGATTTTCATAACCCACACATTTTCCATTTTTAGTTGAGATGATTTGTTTAAGTCACAGTTACATATACAAATGGCGCTCGTACGTCAAAAGGTTCACCCATACAGATATGTTGCTCATTCCTGCATATAGAAAAATAACAGATACAATGGTAGTAGGATGTCTTAATTCAACACACTACCCCTTATAACTTGAATTTAAATACGAAGTAAATCGTTTTCGTCTAGATATCTCGGTACTTTATCTCATCTCGGCACATATTCGATCTGAAAGTTTGTCGTTAAGATTAGGCGATGCTGCATAAATTATCGAAACGGCATTCGGCGAGTAATTAAATATTCGTTATGGTTGTCATTCGGAACAAACATCTGGCGAATTACGTAAACTGTGCCTTTTAATGAGGGTTAAATTAGCAGTAAGTAGGATCGAATACAAGTTATTGTCGTGCTTGTGCACATTTTGGCCGTAATGACTGTTTTATTGCTTTCAATTTATCGCGATTGTTTAACTACTGTCAGCTTGATAACGGAGACTTTGGAGCTTGCGTACCAACAGGAAAACAATTAGCAGTAATGTGTGTTTAGATAACGCTTCAAAAATATATACATACGTGGAAAAGTCATTGCAACAAGTTGCAATGAAATGAATTATTACCACGTGAAGTTGTGAGTGTACAATATGGTTTGTGCATAAGGTGGAATTTATGTAGCTATATAGGTCAAGTTTAAGAAACTTAGAGCAACATGCTTTTCCTTCCTACCACTTCTGCTTAAGTGATAATTAAAAGACTAGATATTTGACCTGGATTAAAAATATGACCTATATCATAAAAAAGTATTTCAAAGGGACCCACAATTGAATAAATATGAATAATGTGTGTTAGGGGGGGGCATTGGGTTAAACAACGTCTGGCGGTTAGTTGTCCGTAAAACAATTAATGCAGTCGGAAGGCCTCCTTTCAATCCCAGCACAGACAGTTTAAACCTGCAGACGGGCATCTTTCATCCACTTGTCTCGTACGAATTTGTCTTCCACCCACTTAATTCTCGGTCGCGAAGCCGGCTCATTATTCATATTGCTTTGAGCTGTGCTCCTCCCGGATACTGCCTCCTGCCAGACGCGATCATCCAGCCCCGCCACCTCGCTAATTTTAAGTTATACTCGCATCCACCGTGCCATGTGTTTGTTGTACACTAAAATTTAGTATTAAATTTTATTTTACATACATTTATAAAAAAATAAACAAATTCTTGTAAAAATAATTAAAACACTTTAAATTAAATACTTAAACTGATTTCCATTATTTTGTAAGTAAAGTATATTTATAATTCTTAAATTTCCTTCGAACATTTTGAAATGATTGTCGTGAAATATCTCGGCTTTCTAAACCCAAAGATATTCCAAGAATATTCCCAGCATATGTATATTGTTTTGATCATTGGAATATGCTTTAAATATTCTGAGAATATACATATATATATACAGACTGTATAGAATCAAGTAAGTAAGGCTGGAGACAAGGATGACAAATTATATTCTGATCAGAGCAAAAGAAACAAACTTAAATTGGGCGTGGTTTAAACCAAGCCATTCGTAATTACGAACCATAGTTGCCAGGTTGTTTTAAATCAGAAGAGAACGATTAATAAATAGTTCAATTTTATTTGTTTGAAACTTTAAAAATAACAAAAAAATTAATAATATGTCAAAAATAATTTGATTTAGTCAATTTTCTTACTTTTAATATTAAAAAAAACAACCCTTTTAGGAAACAATAATAGCATATGGCAACAGCGCGGCATACAGCCGGATTGTAGCTACACTGGGTAAAGGCCTATTTTGAAACATATTTTGAAATAAAGTTTGTATTTGGCGATACGATCTACCAGTGATGCCATTATGGCATTGCCATACCATAATTTGGTACTTTTTCTCACGGGTAAAAACCATTTTATTTGAGAAAATACTTTTTTATTCTTACAAAGACGTACGCAAAGTCTCAGTGCACTTCTTAAACTGACGCACAGATCATACGACAACAGTGTTGCCAGATGTAAAAGTTGAAATTATCGAATTGGGTTAATAAAATTATCGAATTTTCGGAAAATTATGTTACAATTATTGTAATAATTATGTTATAATAATTGAAGGGGTTAGAATAAAAAGGGTATAAGTAACATTTTCATTGTTTGGAGATATTTGAAGTTAAAGTTATGTTACCATAAAAAAGTGAAGAATTTTGTTTAGTAATGTTTTAAATCATTTTAAATAAACAATGCATAGCTGAATTTTAGTTTAAATCCTTTTCATTTTGATACGTCGGAAACGTATCTTTCACAAAACGAACTTATCTCCTAAATTAAAGAAATTGCACTTATACCCTTTCTATTCTAACCCCTTCAATTATTATAATTTAATCATAAAAAAGTGAAAGAAGCAGGGTTGAAAATATTATCGATTTTTTGGAAAATTATAAAATTTGTTAAAAATACTATAAAGCTGGATTTATAGTTCAGAAAGTAGCGGTAGCGGTAATGGCGGCCCCTCGCATAAACACTAAACTTACAAGGCGAGGCTGTCAACTAAAAACTGCCATGTGATTGGCTGGAGTAGCGGTTGAGGTAAGAAAAGATGAAAGATGGTCATCTCTTGCCGCTACGTTCTTGCCTCTACTTCCCTTACCGCTACCTCTGACAACTATAAATTGTTTCATATAATATTCAATGCCCAACTTGGCTTCCGCTACCGCTGCCTCTACCGTTACCTTTAGAACTATAAAAACCGTACGGGAATCTATAAACAGCACTACGGTATTGTTGATCTTTTACGGCAGGAAGGAAGGAAATCTATAAATCAGGCTTTATGCTTAATTAAATTAATTAATCTGGATAGAATTAAGTTAATTTTGTCCAGATACTTGGATTAAAAATTATGTTACAATTATCGATTATGTTACATATAATTTTCAAGCTTTGTTTTTAGAAAAATTTATGTTACAATTCAAAAATTATTTTACAAGTGGCAACACTGTACGACAATGATACGGCAAGCAAACGAATTCAATCCCTACCACAGTGGGCGGGGTTGCCACTTGTTTTATTTAAGTGTATCTATTCGTTTTAATACACACTGTATATATATATATATATATATATATGAATTTTGGAATATTCTTAGAAAAGTCCAATGGAAATTTGTCAGATGTCTAAGAATATTCCTTCGTGAGTTCCAAGAATATTTGGAATATTCCAGGAAGATTTACAGAATATTTAACTATAAGTCACCAGGAACAGTCCCATTTTGAATTAAACTGTCTTGGACTATCTTCATCTTTGATTCTTTTATATCTATCAAAGATGAAGATAGTCCAAGACAGTTTAATTCAAAATCATACTTCATCTACCAACCTCAAATCTGAACATTCCCATGTCAATATTCTTGGCATATTCTGGATGTACCAGGAATATTCAAGCGATAATCAAATATAATATGCCTGAAACATTTTCTTAAGAATGTGCATAGCATGTTTTTAGCAGTTTAGAATATTTTTAGAATGTTCTTGGAATATGAAATATTCCCAAACGAATATATTCTGCAGAATAATCACCATGGTGATTACTGGTATATTTGGGATATGGTTGTGATATATTTAGCATGAATAAAAAATAGCATATAATATAATATATTATATATATTTCCACATTCTAGTAATATTCAAATGGTTAATTTTTTTTAAATTTTAATTAAATGGGTAAAGTTAAGAACAGTACAAGTAACGGGCTTATACACCATGGAACAAGTCCATGTTTCCAATTATCAATTTTTCGTTGTAAATTATCAATTTAGGAAAAATCATAAACAAATTTTTTCAACCAAAAAAATGGACTTGGATTGTTCTTAATCTTACCGATTCAGTTAGACTAATTAGACTAAATAAAAAAATTGAACAATTGACTATTAGTAAAATATTGTAAGAATATACCAAAATGAATAAGATAAGCCTATACATTATAATGTATCCCAGGCACATGAATATATTCATGTGCCTGGGATATACTGAAATGAATCTACCATTAATGTAACTTATAGAGACAAATATTTTTTGAATATTACAAGATTATTAGGAATATTCTCAATCTAATTAGTAGATTTGGAGAATATTCTTAGAATATCCTGTGCTCTCTGGGAAACTTTGTTATTGCAGATCTTTCCTCATTCTAGGCTGAGTTTTGTACACCACATATTCTAAGTAACTACATTAGAAAAAATCTAATGATGTCAGACCTGTACATCTGCGAGACCTTTCTATTGGTCCTCTATCCACTGTTCTGGATAATTCTGATTCATATAAGTCCTGTTGCTTCATCTTGCTTAAAATGTAATGTATTGTATTGTATATCCAACATTTCAAAGTAAATTTGACCATTCCAATAAATAAGAGGTCAGTAATCCAATCAATCCAGACATTTTCCTTGATGGGATAAGAATTTCTATTGCTCCAATAATAATAAATTTCCATTTAGATTAAAAGTACACTTATCTCTAAAGCAAATGTTTGTATTTGGATTTGATTTGTAATTTTGTTGGTCATGATTTTACAAAAGTCCAAACGCCTGTTTGCATCATCATCGCCCAGTTTTTGTGTAATATGCTTTTTGAATGGCTGGAATTTGTGAAGTTTCAACACCTTCCTAACTGACTCAGGGCAAAGCCCTGTTATCCTAGATTTCGAACGGAATGATATTGTGGAATCTACAACAAACTGACCAAGAACCTTATTGAGTATCATAGGACGGTTTCTTCAATAGCAAACAAATCCCGTTTGTTCAAATTTTGCAACCAGTTCTTATATCAAAAAAAAATATTTTTATTGAATTAAAAGATTAATTTTAAAACTAATTCCAATTCCAACAGTCAATTTTATTTTCTAAAGTCGATAAATCTAACGAGCAACAAAAGCCTGTCAATGCGGCTCATTTGTCTTACGATTGTTTGTTATTTTTAGTGTAGCGAAATAACATGGAAAACGTTAATGATAAGCGTTTGCCTTCACGTGCCATTTAATTTATGAGAGCAAATTTACTTAGGGCTAATTTTCTTAAGTAAAGTGTAACCGAACAGGGACCGGCCGCTCCGACGGCAAGTATTTGTATGCAATACCTTCTCGGCCGGTATCCAACCCATATAAATCATTCCCACACTGGCTGGGACGTCACGAACACGATCAAATTGCAATTACCTTGGAATCACGGGATTACGATCTTAAGTCCGCTCAAATGGCGCCCTGATATCACCTAAATTAGTTAGTTATGTATTGTACTAAAGCATCGAGATCCAAATTAACAGGCTGTGCCACCTAAATCCATACCAACGTGATGTAATACTAAGTGGATGTCTTCTTATGTAGGTAGTTAATTTAATGTAACTATGTTTACCAAACATATACAGATTCAGTTGGAACATACCAAACTCCATTTTAATCCAGTTTTATGTTCAATCTTGGTTGTCATTATTTTGACCATGGACATATTCAAAGAGAGTACACATAACCCCTACTGTTGTGGATTGAATTGTTAGTTTAAAAACTAAAAATAGGCTTTATTAAAGGAAATGATTCACCTGCCATCTATCAGTTGTCAGCTGTCATCTATAATCTTTCATTATTTTATTGGGTCCCCCTGTATTTAGTTTGCCTGTCATATGTTTAACCTCACTTTTCCTCTGGTCATCTTAGTTAGTTACATAAAACAATTGAAGCTAATACAAAGCGTGTAATAATAATAAAAATATTATTAAAAATGTTAATAATAATAAAGTCAAGTTTTAAATACCGCCAAAAGTTTATAAACGAGGTGCATACTATACTTTTTTTACGACAAATACTTAAAATGATTTAAATCAAAAATTTGTATAGAGCGCCATCTATGAAACAATAGGGAATTCTGTGTGTCACCGTCAAATGTCAAATTTTTATATTTTATTAACTCAGATCATAAAGGTTATAAATCGAAATGTATTTCTTGAAAATTGACAGTTTTTTACAGTGAAAGTAAAGAAAATGTTTTATGAGCACTTTACAGTGGAGTCCGTGCCCAAATTTAAGTTATAGTTTACTGCCGGCGAAATTAAAAGGTCAGTACAATGTTCATATAAACTTTTCAAATTTTGGCGTTGAGAAACTATTTAATACTTTTGTATTTTTGTATTGAGATAATCAAATAATTTTCACATTTAGTATTATTTTACAAGAAAGGCAATTTATTTTAACGATTGTATGACATTTGACAACTGTCAACTAACTTAAAACTTCAGCCTGTGACTAAAAACCTGTTGCTAACTTCAGCCCGTGACTAAAGCGCCATAAAGCCACAACTTGTCAATGTGTATTTAAAAGGTCACTTAGTGTCATGGAAACATGTACGATAAAGGGCGTTTTAAAGGTGGGAGTAGAAAAAAATATTTATTATAAGATCTCTTCCTAAAAATAAGAAAACTTTTTATTTACAAGAAAAACTTTGCAAGGTCAAAAGCATCTGTACCAAATTTATAAAAACATATTTTTGTTATTTTTTATCCTAAATGTGTTTATTCAAAAAGTAAATTCGTAATTCTTTTGTTAAATGTAAGTAAATACAAAACAAATCATTCTTATTATTCCGAAATCCATTATTAACCAAAATCCTTTGTAACAAGTTTCCGTTTTATCAAAATGAACATTTTATTTTTGGATGCTGTGTATAAATATACTTTCTTTGTTGTGGCGACAAAATAAATTGATTTAATCTTGGTAATGTTACATATATTTTTGGCTTTACCCTTTATAATAGTGTTGAGTGCACATTGTCCAGTGGGCTATCAAGTTAAGTAACCAATGCATTCTCAAAATTTGTCGGGATTAGATGATACAAATGGTCATAAATATCCCAAAATATAATGAAAATTTCTGATTTTTAGATAATAAATCTTTTAGCAATGCGACGACCTTAAGGTTCTATTTATTTTTGAGAACAAAAAATTCACATGGTGTCATATTTAGCGAATATGGAGGCTGGGACATCATCATCGCTGAACAGTTTTCGAGGAATGATTTTACTTTATCTTTTTAGACTTATCCTTGTACAAAACAATTCTTGGCCCTCGTGCTGAATCTATTTTCAGCTTCGTGTATGTCTTCAGATGATATCGTAGCATTAAGTCACGTAGTGTCTAAGCTTTTTGTTGTCAAGCAGCGGTAATTAAACAGATCAATTAATAAATTACCCGTTTGTAGTTCTAAGTAGTTGACAAATGTTTTTTGGGAACGACCAAAGTAAATTCCTAGCCGACTTTTATGTTAAAGGTGTAAGTTTGTTTGGAATAATTGAAATTTGTAGCAGTTCATTCAAGGTTTATTATTAGAGCGAGCTATTAAAAGACCATAAACTTGCCAAAACATCCAAAATAAAACATGCCTTTTTTTAAATTAATATAGATTAAATTGTGCTCAACGATGTTAGGTAAAGAAGCCATTAATAATTACAAATTTCAAACAGACAGCCTGCCAAAATTCCTGATATTATTAATAAATCTGGAGATTTATTAGCGCACATATTTCTTGATGAAAAGCGTAAGCATGCAGTTTTTGTTCACGCTAAGTTTAGCGAGTAAACATATCTGCACAGTGAGATCAAAGGTAGGTTTAGAATGATAAAATAAAAATAATTAAATAAAAAAATATTTTCAGACTTTAAATATAAATAGAAACTGCTCCAGTACAAATGCTTAGGTTTTATAAAAATATTTTTTTTTAAATATCTAGTTTACTTAGAAAAAGCGCACTTTAACTTAAAACTTGACTTTTAAGAACATAATTTTTATAATATTGGTTTTTGGTATTATTTGTTTAAAAATTGTTAAAAAAAAACCGTTTTGGTATTTGGACCAAATAGCTGTTTCTTTGTTTGTCCCGTTCCCGTTTCAACATGTGTTCCGAGACAACTTCATACCAGATTTCATCAAAATCCGTTCAGCCGTTAAATGCTTTCAAAAATGGCGAATGCGCCGGGATTAAATATATGAAATTTGGTGTCCCAATTTATTAGGTATTGTTTTAAATTTTTATTCAACAAATGAGTTTATATAGTTTTTAATTAGTTTTATAGGTCTATATAGAGTAACTATTCATACTAATACTAAGTAGTTAAAATATCAAATTATTATTAAACTCCGTACAGAAATAAAACTAAATTATCATCATGTCAGTTGAACTAATCCTAACAATCTTAATATATTATTTAATTAATTGCTTAAAAAATAGTTATAAGAACACACACAATCTACTGCCTCGGCTATCGCCTCATGAAATGCTCGGCGATAATATGTGCTTTCTCTGACTGGTCTATAATGCACTATTGTTTACAAATACATATAATATTTTTATGTATTTTAGTAAGAACTGTGCAACTAATATTTTAATGGAAAAACACGATACAAGTAACAAAATCAGAAATATATTTATATTATAATAGGTATTTTAAGGGGTCTTGCGAATTCGCCAATTTTGAAAATATTAATATCCCATTTAAAAAATTATATAAACATTGAAAGTAGACTTGCGCGTTATTGTTATAAAAATATAGGTGTTTAAAAATGATAATTTACCATAACCCAAAAATTTACCATACCTACAAATTAACCTTAAAATTAACATTTGGCATTTTAATGACAGCCCTGATAGAATGGGGATTTTTTCTACAAAAAGGGAGTAAAATGGTTGCCCTTAGCACTTTAAGGCCTCTTTTAAGGCTTACAAGTGCCTCTGTAAGAAACACAACATTTAAAACGATTATTAATTAATATAAACAGCACAAAACCCGAAGCACAAGAGTTGTAAACAACATAAAAATGGCCTCTGTTAAAGTCTGTGCCTAACTCATAGATGATTTATAGTATGCGCGATATAACAGACCTTGTTGTGTAGATTGTGCTAGAGCACTTTTATAAATACTAAAATCTGTTTGAATGGTTTATTGTTAAAACAAACTATCTAGCTGACTTTTTAAAAACTTTTTAGTTTATATTTTAGTTTCTTAAGTTACTTAGATTTTTTTAACAATAAACGATACATTTATTTGAACAAAATTATTGCATAATCTCTTTTTTTTGTTAATAAGTAAGAAAAATTTAATCTTTGGAAACCTTACATAAGAAATTATATTTCGCACAAATTGAGAAGTGGCATCAAAGCATTAATGCCAACTGAAATATGTAGTTATTTTGCATAATGCCTAGTTCCTAAAATGCATAATGACTGTTTTCTGATATTGGCGGTAACACATACATGTCATGTTAAATTTTTTGGTTTATAAACAAAAATTGCTTTAAATTTCCATTAACGTTAAGTAAGAAACCACTTAACGCTGACAAGTTATTATAAAACATATTGTCCTTATCTCACTGTGTATTAAAAAACCATCACTCTGTGGGGGGGGAGGTTACGACGCCAACTTATGGACGCCCACCGTCGAGACGACCACACGCATGCATCATCATCATACAGCGACGGGCGACGCATTTATTACCGTCAAAAGGTGGAACTCGTCGGCAATATTTACGCGGCCGCTTCTCGTGGACAGGTGCTTCCTGTTTCGGGGTGTCCCTGGTCGCACCGGCCCTGCATAATCTTCATCGCTACCAACGACGACTTGGAAATGGAAGGAAGTTGGGCATTATATTGATTTAGAGTGCCCTGGCATAATAGTACACTAATCGTTTAGCTTAGCCTTAAGGAGGTGTTTAATTTAATTAAGAAAAACACGCTATTGAACGTTAAAGATAATCATGAACAAACCCAAAGCACAAGAATTGTAAAAAAAACAACATAAAAATGGCCGCCGTTAAAATTAGTGCAGTGGGTTGCCTAACTTGTGCGCGAAGTTTATTTTTGTTATGTTTTGTTATGCAATACTAAAGATGTTCTTTAATAATGTAATAATAAAATAGTATATTATGTATCAAGTTTGATAAACGCCATTTTATACACGAATTTAATTTAGGCACGAGCGAGCTTGCGAGCGAGTGCTTAAGTTAATGAGTGTATAGAAAAGTTTATAAACGAGGTGCATACTATACTTTTTCTACGACAAATACCTATTATTATCTTAAAATGATTTAAATCAAAAATTTGTATAGAGCGCCATCTATGAAACAACAGGGAAAACTGTCAAATGTCACATTTTTACATTTTATAAACACAATTATAAAGGTTATAAATCGAAATGTGTCTTGAAAATTGACAGTTTTTCACAGTGAAAGTAAAGGAAATGATTTATGAGGACTTTACAGTAGAGTCCGTGCCTGAATTTAAGTTATAGTTTACTGCCGGCGAAATTAAAAGGTCAGTCAATGTTCATATAAACTTTTCAAATATTGGCGTTGAAAAACTATTTAATATTTTTGTATTTTTGTATTGAGATATTAAAAATAATTTTCACATTTAGTATTTTTTTACAAGAAATGCACTTTATTTTAACGATTGTACGACATTTGACAACTGTCAACTAACTTAAAACTAACTTCAGCCCGTGGCTAAAAACCTGTTGCTAACTTCAGCCCGTGACTAAAGCGCCGTAAAGCCACAAATTGTCAATGTGTATTTAAAAGGTCATGAAAACATGTACGATTTTAAAGGTGGGAGTAGAAAAAATAATTTTATTATATGGGTCATTCCACCAAATAAATTTGTTTGGAGTGTAAACCTAGCAATTTTTTTTAAATTTTGTGAAGTTATTCTCTACATTGAATGACTCGCCAAAGATTTGAGATCTTAATATTAAGTACTTCCGTACTACTACGTAGTACGAATTTTGATGATATTTTTTTAAAAACTTTTCTTTAATTTTTTTTATGTAAATAATGTTTCATAAAAATACAAACAGTACGTTTTTTTTGTAAAAATATTCATTCTTTATTATAGGTAACAAAAGACCCTCAAAAATTCAATTAAAGTGAAAAATGCGATTTTACTAGCGTTGCGGCAATTTTTATTTCAAGTTTGATATTTTTTACACAAAATATGATATTTTCACAATGGAATTATTTTTTGTGTAAATAAAATTAAATAATAAAATAAATTTTAAATCAACCAATTTGACTATTTTATTCAGTAGAATTTGACTAATTATTTTTAACTGTTTTTCGCTATGAAATTGGTCAAACATGTTATTTTTTGTCATTTTAAGAGAGTGCAGTAATAAACATTAAAAAAAAAACAAAAAAGCTATCGATAACTATCGGTAGTTACAGGGCCGACTACTGAACTATCTATCGATAGCTTTCGACCTCAATACTGAAGAAATGGTTTCGCACAGTGGGGCAGACAATCGACGTACGTCTCTTATACTCCTTATACTCAAATAAAATTAAATAATAGACTAATTGTATGTCATTTTTTCCAAATAATTGAGGTTATGTTTAACACTTATTTTCTAAAAATGTTTTTGCGACATGAGCTAAGAAGTTTGAACAAAAATATATATTATTATATTTTCAGAACAAAGACAACATTGACAGATGCATAGCCTCAATTATTGGAAAAAATTACAATTAGTTAATTGTAAAAATAACCCCACCGTGATTTTAGTAAAACATTCTTAGCTTTTAGCAAAAAATATCAAATTTAAAATAAAAATTTCTGCAAGGCCAGAAAAATCTAATTTTTCATTTTAATAAAATTTTTGTTGTTACTTTTATTGAAGAATGAATATTTTCTGTAAAAGCTATTTTTTACAGACAAACAGTACTGTTGTATAAATTATATATATTTTTTACGTCCAAAAAAAATTAACCGAAAAAAAATATCGTCAACTTTCGAAAAATTATTTCTACGTCTACTACTAGCTCAAATCTTTATTTAGTCAATATTTTGATGTAAAAAAATATTTGGTGGAATGACACTTACCTACATAATTTTATAATTTCGTTTAATATTGTTTTTTTAATTTACCATTTTAAACTTTATTTTTTAAAAGATTATTCAACTACTAGTTTTATGCTGGTGACTTTTTTTATTCAAATAGTATTTATTCAAAGGCTTTTAAACGAGGTTTGTTCCCTTCCAATTTTAACGCATCGACGAAAAAACACGTTCTATAGAACAATTTTGTATGTAAGCACTATAAACATCTGATTTGAATTTGAAAAGGGATGATCAAAAATCGCGAAAAAACTTGGGTCCTCAAATCAGCAAAGCATTCAAAGCATTATTCGAGATTGCGCTTTCACAAGTCATGAAGAAAAACCGGTGCGAAAACAAAAAGAAAAAATATTTGTTTTCCATTAAATCATTCGACGGAATCACTTCACATGAGAATTAACAAGGCCACATTTTCTTTTATTGTAGAATTTTCACGAGGATCGATCTTGTTATTTTACGATAAAAAGATAAAAAAAAACAGAAAAACAGATTTGTTGTGTTGTTGGGTGTATAAAGAGAGGAAATCCTGGGTTGAAATTTTACCGGTTTTTCAATAAACAGTGTTAATCTAAATGAAGAAATAAATTGCATAAAGTCTCTGTAAATATAAATTGTACCTATACAAATAATTATACAACTAATGAATCTGACAATAATAATATCACAATATTGTACCATTGCCAAATGTATTGGGTCAATTAAGTTGACTCAGAAATTGGTTGCTGGGAGGTTAGTTAGATCTAAGAGTTATCGAATTTTTTTATTGGTCTAAATAATGTTTAAAACCTAGGCGATAATTAATCACTTTAGTTGAGAGTGTTGACAATAAAAGTTTAAATTATAGAACGATTTAAGATAAAGAGAACGAGCCAATTATTCTAGACTTAGCTCTTATATTTTGAATATTAAATTTAGTGTTGAAACAATTTTCCATTTTCCATTTAAGGGCCAAAATTTGCATAAAATTCTGAAGAGTAATTAAAAAATTCGGTTCCAATTACATCAGGCGGGTCGTTAAATAAATACAACTATTCGAAATGAATTTTAGGGACTGAAGACTTGAAGATTAAAATCCAGTAATTAGTAGTAGCTAAAGGCTCTGCACTCCCTGTACCCGGTTCTCCCCCTGCCCCCCCCACGTTTCCTCGAGGAGTATCCTTTAATGAACAGACTGTGGTAACTGAAGTGGAACAGGACTACAAAGGAACAATTAACAAAGAAGTAATATCTCCTAAAGGAACCGCAACTCCTAAAACTTTAACTATGTTCGTGTTTTTTATGTTTCGACTCTTATTCGGCGTCTTTTTTCTTGTTGCTTCATACTGATGCTCGCGGCATGCATTAAAAATTCGCAGGTTTTTTAGGGGTTTTGTTCACAAAGAAAGAACAGTGATTAAAATCTAAACGAAAGTAATTACGTTTTGGGAATAATTACGGAAATATTAAAGCCTCTGGTTTTGCTGCAAATTATAATGGAGATGGGTTAATTTAAATTGGTCTGAAAATGATTTTTAAGATCTTTTTTTAAAGACATTCAAATCCACAGAGTCTCTCAAAAATAGTCCCATACAATAAAAAAAAGTACGAAACGCTTTCGTTTTCATTTTGAAAACCGACATGTAGAAAGTTAAGAAGGACTAATACATAATGGTTCAGGTTCTATTTGGTGATTAATGTTTAGGTCTGTACACGCATAGCATATAAATTGATTAAGACTTAAACATTTATCACCAAACAGAACCTGCTAACCTCTGCTGGGCTGCTGTTGCTGCTCTGCTGCGAGTCTCTCATTTTTAAAACAATCTACTTTTATAACTTATAAGTAATATTACGAAGTATTTAAATATTTTGTTTATTGCCGACGGTGGACTAGTGGTTAGTGCTGCTGACTACAAGCCGGAGGTCGTGGGTTCGAATCCCACCAGGGGTATGGCTGTTTATTTGTGTTTGTCCTATTGTGTAATAGTCCTTTGGAGGGGACTTTAAGCCCGCGGTCCATTCCTACCCCTAACCCGCACAAGTCATTAAGTTGGCTTCTGGGACTTCTGGGAAAAAAATTTATAGTCAAGTTAAACTTAAAACAACCTAAATTTACCTATAGGTTCCGATAGGTTTTTTTATTAGTTAAATTATACTGAAAAATAACCTTTAAATTGACATTAAGGTTATAGCAACTGGATAGTAAATTTAAAGGGATATTTTTTAGTTTATAGTAACCTTAAAAAATGTTAATGGTTGAATACAACTAATTCTTTAAAAAAGAAGTTTAGAAAACGTTATTTTAATTAGATTTTGGTTAGTTTACTTAGAATGCTAGTTATTTAACCAGTTGTGCTATTTGGGCAGTATCTGCAAAAACTTCAATGAATGGTGTAAAGTTGGTTTCAAAAAAGGCTGTAAAAATAACTTTGTTTAGTTTTCACCCAGAAACCACAGAAGTTCCTAACCATGCTTCTGCCCTAATTATTGATCAAAATGAAGCCTGTTTGATTTGATAAAGACAATTTATAAAATAGTATATTTTGCCCCATAATCAAATCAAAAATAAATTAAAATTAACACTTGGGTAAAAATGATTTAACCTTACTTGTATTGTTGATACTGTCAAGTTGGGAGAAAAATGTTTTGGTTTTGGTTAAGTTTTTAATTTTTTTTTGTGATTATTTAATTCAAAATATGGGAACAATGTTTAAAATCATATTTATGTAAATAGGTATCTTCTGTGTATAAAAATTGCTTATTTTGTTTATTGTTTTCCACGTGAGTATGGCAAAAATTATACTTGTAAAAAGGCGAGGATCCAATATTTAATTTATTTAAATAGTGAAATCTAATATGAACTCAAACAAATTTAATAAAACTTAATAATTTATGGATATGCATAATTAAATAAATATGAAAGTTGAAAAGTTTGATAAAATGTAAATTCATCGTTGGAACATCAGGAAGTAGTTTGTAAAAGAACTTAAAAATCCTTTTCTAAATGCGTTTTAAATATGTAAAAAAATAAAATCACGGTTTAATATTTAAAGTCACTTGCAGGTGTTACATCTTTACAAACAAACTGCGCGAGTGCTGGAGCAATATTTAAAATGAAAATTTTTAAATTGAATTTAATACTTTGTTTGCGATTACTTTTAGATTTAACTTTTAAAGTTTTACTTTATTAACAATCTACATGACTTATAGAACATACAGGGTTTTCACATTCGTGGTCTATAAGAAGTTTCTAGGGAACAAAAATAAAAAAGATATCGATTTGAAATTTTATCCATTTAAGTCTATTTTTATAAAATATTTTGTACAAAATGCCAGAATTTAAATTGAAGTTTGCGAAAAAAAGATAACCGAAACATGGAACATGGAACTGACGACACGTTACTGGTGAATGGGATACAAATTTGAGATTATAATTCGGAATTAGGTATTTTACTGATATTTTTTATTAGGGGATGCTACTTATCAACAAATCACATATAGCCTTATATAAATTACAATGAAATATATATACGTAAGAAAATAACTACTCACCACAGTACTGAAATTTTGACTGGAACTATACGTGCATTCACCACAACTTCGCCGCTTGCATTATTTTCAAGATGACTGTCGTGCAAAGGGCGGACTCTGTAGGTAATTTTTTACTAACACTTGAGTTAAAACGAGGACTTAACGTTTAAACTTCAATATTTTGCAGGAATTTTGAATTTTAACATTGGACACAGAACTGACGGGTAAAAGTGAGTACAAAGATTATCAATTTTTAAAAAAATGCTATTATTCGAATCTATGATAAAATATGAAAAATACATTATTTAATGTTTTATAGTTTGTAGTGAAATTGAAAAATTTAAGAAAAATTGAATATATTTTAAAATAAAATCACTCGAATATTTGATTCTACAAACGTGCTTTTGAAAAAATACATTAAAATTGGGTGGACAAGTTAAAAAACCTGGATCTTTTGTAAAATACTAAAATATTTACAAAAAATATTAAAATACCTACTTTATTGACTGATGACATCAAGTTGTCCAACTTTTGTAGAATCACCCATATACATTTTTTTTGTCATGTGGCGCGAGTTCTGGGATACCCTGTATATGTAGGTCATAAAAAATCAATTTCCAATAATAACTAATTAAACAATTTGCAACCTTTATGCTGAAAAATACAATTACTGTTTCATAAACTAGACAATAGTAAAACTAAAAGGCTTTAATAATGGAAACGCACATTGTGTGTTATTTAAATTGAAAACGGACAATTCCATCGACTTTATTTATTTTCTTTAAAAAATTTTGACTTTCAGTTTACCCAGAACAATTTTTTCATCACAAAATGGATGACTGAATGCATAACAATTTAAAATGAAACTGATCGTGTGCGTGTATGGCGATAATCTGCACGGTTGACGAGCACAATGTTCGCGTTTCGATGAGCATTTATTTTTAAAAATTTATGTACACCGCTAAATTCGCAATTTCCGGTTTCAATTTCAGCTTTGGCCATCATTATTTTATTACCCGTTTACCGGACCGAAGCTCCGCGGTACATACAGCGCACCGGAATAAAGCGACTATGCCCAGTCAATTAACTCTAAATAAATTATTAATGCAATCCAAATTGTCATTGTGTTGTCTGTTTATATATTTATTAACTTTATTTCCATGCTCTACTGTAAAACCTTTAATTACATGTAAAATAATGTCCATGTTTTAATATTTATAGTCACCTGCAGATGTTACATTCGATGGTTAAGGCCACTTCCGGATTTTTGTCGCCGGGTAGGGCCATACGCCCAGTTCAGGCTAGTGGAGAGCGAGACTAGAAAGGCAAAAGTTGGTTTTTGGAGGAGATTGAACTGACCCAAAACTAATAACAATCCGGAATCCTCCTCAACCTGGGCCTTAGTAATAACCCCATTCAATTGGGATTCATGAATGGGGGTAGAAGTGATAGTACGCTGCTAGAACCTGTCCTTGTTGGTGTATTTCTGAACGTCTCTGTCCGAGTCATAGATCTACCCGAAGGGCACTTTATTCAGAAAATCATATTTTCTTTAGAGGGGCAATTACGGAGAAATGGCTTAGTTAATAAAGTAAATCCAATACACATGCGATGAGGAAGGAAGAAACGTTACCGTAAATAAAAAACGTTATTGGTCGATGATCACCAATTATTTTTTCTTAAAATTTAATGATACTGCTCTGTATACTACATTTTTATCAAGTGAAACTGGGACTAATAGATATTTTAGTAGTAAGTATTGAAGTATTGAACCAATATTACCAGAATGCCCAGTCAATTATTTTTAAATTATTAATGCATTGTATTGTGTTACATTGTATCGAATTTATTTTCATATCACATACGAAAATAACTGCTATTACATGTATGATGTAATGACAAAATTATCAAGTTTAATGTATCCTTCGACGTTAATGGTCATAATTATGGTTAATAATGTGGTAAACCTAAAAACAAATATTGGAAATTAAGGTTTATTAAATGATAACTGATTTGATACGCATTCTATGATGAAATGCAGTTTACTAAAAGCACCATTACTCGTTGATTGATACACTTTTCGTGATGGTCAGACAAAATTACCCTATTAAAGTTTTTTTTTATTGCGTTTTCCCATTATTATTTTGAGGATTTTTTATTTAGTGAACTTGAGTTTTGATGCTAAGAAATAATATCGCAAAAATGTCTATAAAAAATGACTTTGCCAACTCTCTATATTGATTGACCAAAATCACGGAAAAGCTACTTATTCAATTTAATTTTATCAAGTAGATCCTAAGAAAACGGGAAAATATGGAATTTTATATTTATAATTTGTCTGACTTTATAAGCTCGAAAAATGCATCAATCAACAAATAATGGTGCTTTTTAGACATTGCATTTACTAACGAATCCAGTGGTATATAATGATATTATTACTTTAAAGGGCCCAATCGTTAATTATGTAGAACAGTTCTACATTTCTATGCATAAAAGGGTTTTAGCAGTTTAGTAATGTATGTTTATGCTATAATGCAAGTTTTAATTTTTTCGGACACTTGTCTACAAGTCAAAAATTTTGACTTAAAACCATCTGAATTTAGATGGAAAGACTAAATTTTGTTTTCTATTTCTTCTAAATTTAACACGTTTGATTTGTTGGTACTGTATATCAATATAATTTGGTATTTTTAATATTTAAAATTGGTATTGTGTTCAATGCCTTTCTTTACTTTTACATTTATTATTTAATTGTAAGAATTATAATAAACAATGCCAAAGACAACAAAAAATTCTAAACGAAAAGAAATTTTAAAAACAAAACGTCATTATGTGACTAGTGGGAAAAGGAGAAGATTCCTCGATTTAATAGTCGCAAACAATATTTTATTGAACTACCACAATTTTATTTGATATTTTATCTGACATCTGACAGATATCGAGCATTTTTAATCTCACCTTTTTAATTTCTACTAAAAGCTGACTTCAGCATACTATATACTTGTAGTATACATACTTACATAGTATAAGGCTTTAGCCCTTGGACGAAATGCTACTTCGCCCACTAGTGAGAGAAGTAAAATTTCGCCCACCAGTCAAAGTTAAGAACTGAATGAGTAAATAATTGGTGGATTTATGCAGCACAAATTAAATTATTTTGTTTTTTCAATGTAGCCAATTTTAAATTTGGGGTCCCTAGTATTTGCCAACTACCAACACCCAAATTTTTGATATCAAATCCCGAATAAAATAACAAACTGTACCATTTTTCTCTTCCAAAACAAGCAAGGTATTATAATCGGTAAAATTAAATTACAAACATTAAATTTTTTTTAAATAGAAAAAAGTGGAATGAAAATGACTTACATAAATGACCATAACCAAAATCTGCAATTTTAGAGGTTTTATGCCCAATAAATCGTGTTAATTAAGCCCGAGTAGGTATGAGAATCTGTAAAAGGCAAAAATAAATAAATATTTACTCTGCATGTGCATAAATAATTGCTTTATATCGTTACAAATGCAAAAATTCTCTCTCGGAAAGAACTTAATCAGCAGCGGTAATATAAGGCTGAAGCGACCGATGGGTCCCCGAAAAGCGAGCAAAAAATAATTTAAATAGATTAGCGAGTGTGTGGTCCGAAAGTGAATTAAAACCTTATCAATTAACTGGGATTTCTATTTATCTCTCGAAGATCAATTAAGCAGCTCGGGCCAAAGTCAATCTAGCTTTTGTAGCATGCGCCAAACTGAGCGAAATTTATTTGACGGCACGAATGAATCGTTCGCCGTGCTCGGGTCCGGTCATCCTTGATTTACATGTTTGTTTTATGCTAATTTCGCTTGCATGGCCTGCTTGTTGTTTGCGAGACAGGGGCGTGCTACAACACACTGCGGCCAAATAAAAATTACCTACGAACAATGCTCCGCAGAAGAAAGTAAAAAAGAAACACCCCAAAAAAGGATGAAACGAACAAAACAACGGCAACGGCCGTCGACTTAAGCCGGAGAAACAACAACAAAGTTCGATTAAATAACGGATTAAACGCTGAAACACGAAAAAAGTCGCCTTAAATCCAAACAAAACAAATAAAAGCGTTTTGGCCAGCAAATGAAAATTACTTACGTTATATATGCTTTTTTTACAGATCAGGAAATTTTGATTGGATCAATTTTAAAATGGTAGTCTATTTCCTTCAAAATGTCCTAATTGGTTGCTACCTGGACATTACAAATTATATCGTTAAAAATTCACTATTAGATTTAGATTGAAAATCTGGTGCCTGTACCACTGGGCCCTTAAAAGGTTGTTGTAGCTTCTGTAAATATCATACCACTGTATCCAGAGTGCTTGTAGCCAATAGTTTTTGAAGCTTGGTGTTTCGTCCTTTTTGTGGCAAAACCTGCATGTGGCCTCATCTGCCAGTCCTACGCAGTATATGTATTTGTCAAGCCTACACTGGGACTTGAACATACCCCACTATCCTGACTTCTTTGCGGTCTAGTCTTAGAAGGTTTTCTGTAAATTTGGGAGCTCCCTTTTATGAATTCTATGGTATATCTTAGTTTCTATTCTATGGTATATCTTAGTTTGGGGTAATAGGTTCACCAATCGTCTGACATTTTGTTGGTCCATTCCTTGACATAAGTCTTGGCCATGGATACTTCTACTCCATAGAACGGTTCTGGGCCAGTGTGCATACAATGAGACTTCACTCAATTTATCCGCTGCATCGTTGCCTTCCATACCTCTGTGCCCTGGGTTACCCAATCTAGGGTCACATTGTTTTGGTTACCTAGTATTTAAAGCATCTGTAAACAGTCCCAACCATTACATTACTTCTATAGCATCCAAGGACATTATTGCTGCTTGGCTGTCTGAGTAGATTACGTAGTTGAATTGGATGACGTAGATGAAGTAGATGAAGATCGTTTTGTGTTTGCGAATTTTCCATTTAATGCTTTTTTAGCACTAGAAGAACTAGTGTAATTTGTACAACAAGCCTGAATGAAAGAGGTATTTAGGAAGTGAAAATAACTTAAAAATTCAAAAATTTGTTGAAACAAGATTAACAAAAATATGACTAAGAGTGGATGTATTGCAATACATAACCAAAACGGTTTTTAACAAGTTTTGTGCAAAAAGTAACTGGCAACATTTTAACCAATTTAATCAAAACTTCAATGCGAAAAAGCAAATAAACACCAGGCAATGAAAAAACTGTATGGTTAATAAAAGTAATAAATTCCTGCACATCTATTAAACGTGAATTCACATGCATCGGCCCAAGTTATATGAACATAATTTAGCATCAATTAGTGACTATATAATCTAAAATTAAATTTTAAATACCACCCATTTGATAAAACTAAAGTCGTTTGTACGAAGTTATGGCGGTCGTAAATACATGCGTAATTAAAAATTCCATATGGCGGGCCCTAGCGAAATAATTTAAGATGTCCAAAAACATTGGTGTGTGTGGAAAATAAACAAACCGGGCAGCAAAACATACAATTTAAGTTTACAGCTCGGGGAAATTGTTTTATTTTTGTTGCAAATGAAATTTGCAAGAGTTAATGTCCCTGGGTAAATAAATAAATAGTCTATCTTGACAGAGGAGGTATGTGGGAGCTTTTAAAGAAGAAAAGGAGAGACCTCACACAGATTATAAGGTATTAGAGCTCATTATACGGGGAATAAATTAGAAACTGTCAGCCTTAAGTCATATTTAGTGACGTATTACCTCTGAAACCTATTATTCTTGTGTATATATTAAAGTACATAGTCAAACAATCTAAAATTTAATTTAAATATTAAAATGTACAAATGTTCGTATGTGTAGATGTTATTAGTTGATACGTATTTAGTCTAACGGGCCACGTAATTGGCCATTTAAATTCATCGATATGCTAGATAAACAGTTGATATTTAATGATACCACAAATCTCATAGGCATCTATTTACATAATGGCTCCATATGATGCTATTAACCTAAACCTTTCATTTCATTAAAAGATTCCAGAAACTATTAATTTAAGTATACAGGGAGTCCCAAAAGTCGTGGTCCACGAGGGAATCCCAGAAAATTCTAAAATTCCACCTTTATTATTTATACAAGATTTAGGGGATACATATTTGTAGGTTAAATTACAAATGAGTGTTGGATAGAAGCAAATACAGGAAGTAATAATAATAACATTATACTGACACACACACAAAGGCTGAAGGACTCATGCATTTTCTTAGCATTCTCCAACATATCACAATACTCACAAAGGAAATAACATATGTAAATCTTATTTTTAATTTTAATCATTATCTTTTTCGGAAAAATTAAGCCAGCGAAAAAAACCGTTTTTTTCATAAAATGTGCATTAATTATTAAAAAAAAATTAGATAAAGAAAATGAAGCTTCAATCAATTGAAATTAAGAAATTACTAAAATTAATTAAGGACTGCCAACTCAGGTTTTTTTATTTTTAATAAAATATTAGTTCGTTGATAGGTGTTTCATGTCATAAACTTTTAAAGCCAACAATTTGGTCAAACACAGCAAAACAAAGGTCCTGTTTGGCAAATAATACACCAGTGTAATAAACTAAGTGAATTTAACGGAGATTATTAGGTTAAACCTCATTGGATTTCTGGCGTTTTCTGTGACCGAGCTTAAAAGTTTTCGCAGAGTCCCAAAAGTTGACCTCACGTACCATCTAAACCGGAGTCACTTTAGCGTTTGCCGCGTTGCACCTGGAATATGAAATAGACGCGGTTTGCAACAAGATTTTCCGAACAGTTCGTTCTCTATTTCTTTTTTTAAGTCCAACTGTTACTGTACAAATATTGTGGTATACATACTGAACGCGTTGTATGCCAATAGAATTCAAAATTAAGGAGCCAAAACGTATTGAGAATTAAGGTAAAACCTACAACGATTCTTTATGCTAGGATTAAAATTTATTTATTTATTCAGCTTTGAAAAACATGTTGGAATTTAGATTTAGATATGAAGGGGTAAGAAGCAAAAGTGTACAAGTAGCTTGAAAATAAGTTAAGTGCAGAATTGGTTAGTTTGAAGTCCAAATTTAAAAAAAAATCTCAAAACGCGAAAATTGTACCAGCTCTGCATGTTCATTAAAGCAAACAACAATATTGAAACAAACATCCATATTTTTATATATATATATATATATATATATATATAGAATATTTATATCAGTGGCGGCTCGTCGTATAAAGCAACTGAGGATATTTTTTTAAATTAAAATAATATTAATTTGTTGATGGCTACTATTTTCAAATGTGTATATTTAAAAAAAATATGTTTTTACAAAAAAGACCTGACACACTAAAAAATTCTAATTGTCGGTGTCTAAGTTTATTTTTGGCTTTAAAAATAATTTAAAAAATAGCTTTCAATATTAAAATGCAATGGTAGTTTGTTCTGCATTTGTTTTTCAATTTATATAAGTTATAGTTGTATAGTGACAAGAAAAAGACTGGAATAGCTTTTAACAGGTGAAAATCTATATTAATAATATAAACAAAAAAATGCATTTTAAGGTAAATCTATTTATTTTAACAAATAAACGGTTTTTTAATCATAATGATCATAATTAAATTATACATGAAACTGTTCACAGCTTGGTTCACAATTTCCAACTCTCTTTTATTGTCTAAGACATTTAATTTTGTAGCCCAGTGTAGGTATAATTAAATTGAATTGAAATTACTTTCTGCTGATTTATATTTATATAAAATGCAATATTACGCCTCATTTAATAAACGACGTCTACGAAATTTACTACGAATCGTTTGTTCTTTGGAAAGATAAAGGCTTCAGCTAATGACAGTATTTATTTCATTTCCTTTCGCTTTGTTGCACCTTTGTATTGCTACAAAAACGTTCAACTTCATTAACAAAATACCACTTGAAGCTTCTAAAATCAATGAACAAATACATCAAACAAAAATAAACGTTTTAACAATGACGTGGAAAGATGAAAATAGCGCGGCTTTGAATAAAGAAAATATACGCATGTTTGTCGTTACAGTAGATAAAAAATATCAGTAGCAGTTACTGAAAAATGTTAGAGCCGTTGACGTATTTACAAGGTAGGTGCTCCAGTTTAAAAATAGCCTGACAAATTGACAAGCTTAAAACTAAAAAAAGAAATGATCAAGGCGAAATTATTAAGGGTGTTAGAGGATTCGATAGAGTAAAAAATCTAAAACAACTGGTGTACGTTTGCATAAAAAAAGAAGATCGTTTAAGAAACAAGAGAAACCTGAGTACATTTGTTAGGATGTGTGACAGCCAAATGTTTCCTTAGTTGGTACATGGGCACCATGACTGCAGTCAGCCTTAACACAACATAAATTTTGCCCCACTAGAATGTAACCTATCCTGTACAGTCGTGATAAATAAATTATTAATTTCGATTCTGCATTTAAATACTATTATGAGAAATGTATGCAATATTTAAAATGGATAAATAATTGCTTATAATTTTTATATTTTGGTTGCATTCTTTAAAACTATGGAAAATATTATTTTTATGTCCATATAACTTATTAATACACATTTTATGTTTACAGAAGCATTAAAAAATGCAATAAACTCATTTTTACACTTACATTAATGTACTCCGGAACTAAAGTAGTTTATAGCGCTGTTAAAATAACAAAACATATGACATCTACGCTGGTTTATGTGTTTAAGGATAAAATTTTAAAACTGAAGATGTCCACTTACCAAATCAGACTTGCTCGGGTGGAAAAAAGGAATGACTATTAAAATTTATTCAAACCAATTCCTTAACGATAATTAGCCCGAGATGTTTTTCCTCGCTTGATTAAGACTTTGAAATAAAAAATGCGAATCAATTAAGGTTCCAATGTTTCGTTATTTAAATGCAAATGGCCAGATTAAGTTCGTATGACATCAGTCAGACAGCAAAGGCCAAACACGTTGGGAAAATATTTTATTGCGATTTAGTAATGAAGTTTAGTGTTTAGAAAGAATTTATACAGGGTGGACAAAAAACTCGCGCCCGACTGGGAAAGGGCTAATGCTAACAAAATATCAGATTCCAAAACTGCATCTGAAAAAGTAAAAAACCTATTCGTTTGGTAAATATTTAGATTTGAAACTCACCAATCACAGTGATAGTTTTAAATATACAAAAAAAATGTGAACAAGCCTTAACATGTTGACACGTTAAAGTTTGGTGTTAAATCACGAAGACTTACAAGCTTTGTCAAAAACAAATAGAAAATTTTAAACTTTTGGTTTGAGCTTTTTTAAATAAAACTACTGTTGTAATTCCAAAACTTTTTTCAGAAGAAACGACTGTCAAATCTTGTCAGTCTTAACGTGTCAAAATGATTGGTCAATTTCAAACCTCTTAATCTGATAAAATCACCATTTAATTTACTAGTTTTATAATGGTCATATAAGGTTACTGTAAACTCTAGGTATATAATTAGGTTATATTATTGTTTCTACAAACATTTTATATAACCTATAGTAACCGTCACCAGTGGGTTTATAAAAGGGTTTTATAAGGTTTGCGGTTTTATAAAACTATTGTGTCTTTAATTTTTTTAAATAAAAATTTTTAGTAATTGAAATAAAATTAAGCATAGTATTAGCTTTCGACACAACTCTTTTTCATAATTTTAATTAAAAATTGGTTGTAAAGAAAATATTTAGCATATAATATATAAGTAATATAATATTTACAAGTAGATTAAATCGAATGTTTAGTGAAATAAATTAGTAATTTTTACTGTATTACTTAATTAAGTTGTATTGGGTAAACAATTTTAGATTTAAATTATATACCATTAATATTTTCGCCAGTGTTACTAAAAAAGGTACCGATAACCTTCATAAACTCCTCAAATAAGCTCTTTTGTAACCAAATTAAGAAATTTAGGTTTTATAATTTTGATGATATAACATTTATGGCAACCACTATAAAAACAAACAAATATTTATTGGGAAGTTACTAGCGGACCCAACAGACGTTGCCTTCCCGAACGGTAGCAAGAACCCGATTGCAGAGCCACCTACCGGGTCCCATCTACTATATTGTTATTGAAAACTCAAATTTCGTTTTCAGGTAATACATCTATTTATTTTATCAGTTTCTGTTCACAAATAAACATATACTTATATGGCATTTTATTCAAAATAATCTTTATAAGATTTATAATTAAATTATACTTACATCGAACTGTTGACTACTTAGAATAAGGTTGACTAAGGTTGATAATGTCAGATTTCTTGCAGTGGCGTGTATTTTTTTCATTTACAGTATACAATTTCTTAATAAACATTATGCGATACGCTACTGGTTTTGAAGTTAGTGGTTTTAAGGTTAGTTCAGCGACGCCATTTTTTGTTTCACATTTATCACATTTCCAGAGGTCTGATTACGATTCCCTTTCTTTTCTTATCTAAAGTTTAATTACTGGTATGAAATGTTACCAAGCAGTGATTCTTTACAGATGTTAAGAAACCTAGTGGATTCCTTGTTAAATGGATTCACTCCAATAATGCCAATTTTACCTATTAGAAAAATTACGATTTTCTACAGTAAATTAAACAACTTCTATAATAAGTTTGAAACATTTACAAAAATTGGAATAATGATTTATGATTTTACTTCAAATGGCAAATATCAAAAAAGTTTTAGAGGATGCTCAGTTTAAAAAGTAGTTTCTATTTTTCAAAAAGATAGTAATGCAAGAAAACATATTTTGACAACGAACGAAATTTTTAAATTTTTAACAAAAACTCTATTTTCTTGATTAAGTGTGTAGCAAAGATTTCTACATCATGAAAAAAATAATGTTATTCAAAAACTGCGTTTTGCTCCAATCGATTGAGTATAACTTCTTTTATAATAATCAGAAAGAACCTGAAAATCTATTTTTCGTCCGTCAGATTTTCTTAATCCACTTAATCACAAATTCGTCTTTGGTCCCACCGTGCTAAATAACCTTTTACTAAGCCTTTTACTTTAATATTAATAAGTCGAACTGGATTGTAAAAGCAACAAAATAAATTTTAAACCGCGGACCGAACGAATCTCTAAGAGGATTAAATTATTTGCCAATAAAGAAGGTTGAATATTTTAAAAAAGAGAAAAGGCCCACAAAGTTGCAAATTCCCTCTCTCAAAGGCGGACGCAAAAAGAAATGTCCGGAATTTAATTTACCAAAATAAATTTAAAAGAAAACTTAAAATAAGATACAAATGATGAATAAAAATCTTAAATGTTTTTGAATGCAAAAGATGCAAAATAATAATTTTTTAAAGGATTACTTTTCTCTAAAAAATGTTTTTAATTGTGCGAGGGAGGACCCAACTTACCTATGTATCTTTTGAGCCTGGAAAACAAAAGTCCAGATAAGCTGGAGCAGCGTTTTCCTGATGAAAACACAATACATTCTAGAAAAAAAAGAAAATATTTCTTTTAGTATAATAATGACAATTGGAAGTCGATCTTTTAAATGCCTAAATTTATTAAATAATTTGTTTTAATACCTCCAACGAAATGTGCAGTAATAACAGTTAACAATTAAATCTGGGGACTTCTTGACTAGTAAACGTAAAACAGAATTGGATTCTGTGAAATTAAAAGTAGTTAGTTACACCATTATTTCAACTTCTATTGCTTTTGACGCAGCAACAATTTTATTGAGACCAATATCAGTAAAATACCCACACACATCAATTATTCAGTCATTCTTGTTGGTTATTTATTTATGGTAGCGAAATCTTATTTGTCGACCTACAGAAACAGTAACTCTGATTACGAACATGAAATATACAAGACAGGCAATTGTTTTTTTCTTGCGTCGTCCGTGAGCCTCACTTGTAATCCGCTTTGCCATGTTGCCAAGTTGAATTTTCAAATAAATTAGATTACAATTTAATATATAAAAAATAAATAAAATTGGAAAAATAAATGTATTCAAAATGGTTCAACAATTTTATAAAATTCTAAAAAAATAAATAAAAGTTATTAACAGGTCCCTCTAAAAACTGCAACAAATTCAAAACTAAATTAAAAATAAAATACAATTTCATTTTCTTTTCAAGATTTAATCTATTTCCAGTCCAAGAAATTTACTAGATGCAACCTGCGTTATGGATACGTTATAATATTTAACCAACATAATGTGATCTTTAATAGTATACTATAGTAAAAACTTTATAAAACCAGTTTTTTCTAAACCAGGCATCCAACATGGAGACGGAACTTAATAAATCATTTAAAAGGGATTGTTCAGTAAAGTCGTATTCTTGCAAACATGACAATCTAGCCAAAATTAATAAAGATCATTTATATATATTATAAACGGTAGAGGTCCCAAGACAGATCCTTGGGGTACACCTACACTGCCCTACTATGGAGAAAGGCAGTAACTGCTAATCAAGAAATTCGTGGAAAATTAGCATAAACTACATTTTTATAAAAAGCAGTAGATATTTAATTGATTTTTTTAACTTATGAGATATTTGACTGTATTTCTGTGTTGAATTCGGTTACAAAATGTCCATAGCACAAGAAAACGCATTTTGCATTTTTTTTGCAGTTACTGCCTTTCTTCATAGTAGGGCAGTACAGTGGTATACAAATATTTAAATTTACAATTGTTTACTTCCACCTTGTAACTTCTATAGTTTCTAAAAACTTTATAACTTTATATTATTTTGTAATATAGCAAATAATACATGTCTTGCCACATCACATTAAGAGCATACGGTTTCTTGGACTTGGAAGAGAATAGCTACTTTACAATCCTTAATAAACTCTTTATTTCAAATTATAGGACCTAAATTTGCGATATAATTATAAATATAGCTATAACTAACAAGCTTGGATGAAATTTTGTATGCAGAAGGTGCTGAAGGTCTTTTTGTGTTTTGATCAGTTCAAACTTTGAGATCGGCATTAAAAAACACGTCTTGGCCTACTAGCATGAATAACTATTATGTAATTGTTAACTATAAAAACTAATAATTTAAAAATAAAATTGAAATTTATATTTCACATAAAAATATTACTATAATATATAATATTACTATAATATATAATATCTTATATCTTCCTCATATAAAACATACATTTGGCAACTGTGCAGCAGTATAGACAGGAGATAAAAGATAACTGCTTCAGATGTTGACCCCCCGCTGTCAAGTAAAGATGTCAAAAGCAGGGCTCGAATGTTCGGCTACTTAGAAGCATGTACCTTATTATATTTTACCCATATTTATGGTCGGACGTGGATTCAATTTGCTGAAAATCTGTTGGATGCCATTGAAAAATACAAATTCGTGAGCAAGTAGAATTTCATTTAGTATATTTAATTTTGAGATTTTAAATTACGCACCTACTGCAGTCCTATAGAATGACATGACATGACATGATATGACATACCTTTTAGAAAAATAGTGCATTTATGGATTATTTGCTACACTTTTCCGTACAGCAGCAATATTTAAAGCACAATGGCATTTTGGTCATCCCAAATATGTCAACATTCCCAGTTTTTTTTAAATATATTTACTAAAATTGCTTAATCAGTAGGAGCATGTACTTTGTACATTCTCTATTCTCTATTTTCAGAATTACTAAATCAAACTTAGTCACAGTTGGTATTTTGTTTAATTCGATAAACCTCTTACAAACAACATTGTGGCCAATTAGGTCCGGTAATATGAATCCGGGAATAGGATTCTTCAGCAAATGCGGTGTCCCATTGACCCTTGGCCAACATTCCCGATGTCCGTAGCGTTCCAACTGCATCAGACATCATGTAATATATAAAGTCCACATCCACATCCGCCGCATGTCATCAACAAAGTCACTAACTGATTTTGCACGACATTAATGCTAAGGGGATGAGGATTCGAGACTGTATGGCTAGATGGCGGAAATGAGGAGAACACACTATAGGATGTACAAAAAAAAAATAATGACTTTTTAAAAATTTAAATGGAATAAAAAGCCAAAATGTATTTATCTGAAGATATGGATTCTTTGTTCGAATCAATAAAGTCAATTGAGATTTACTAATCGAAAAAATCTACTATTTAAAAAAATGCTTGATACGTTTTAAGAAAAAATAAATTTTATAATCGCAGCTTTTTTAAATAATTGCCAAGTAAAACCACTATTTTCACTATTTTGTTTACACCAATGTTCTTTTCCCAGGATCTGGCTCAACAATGTTCAAAAGAACGTACATTTCATCAAGGCTGAGGAACCGCACTGTTTTCATTGTCGTATTCTTTCCTTCCATTTCCTCTTTAACATTGAAGACCCTACTTCCTCATGCTCTTTCTCAAGTGCTGCAAATTGCTCTTAAAACTCTTCTCAACTCGCTTTTGAAACTCTTTCTCTTAAAACTCATCATAATGCTGTGAGGCGAAAAGGTCTAGGATGACTGCTTCTTCTTCTTTAACATCTGCTGTATAACCACTGGTATTTGATTAAACATCAACTTAAATTTGATCGATCAAAGTATCTCGATCTCAGAGTCAAAAAAAATTATGGAAAGGTGGTATTCATATGGGACCACCGGTCCCCAAAGAATAAATTAAGATTTTCAAAATTGTACCAAAAACAATATAACAAAAACAACCCAAATATGGAATACCAAAAACCATTTTTTTTAAGAAACAACAAAAATAGTATTTATATTCTACGATATCAATGATTCTACAAAAATCACTGGTCGAAGTCTCGAAATCAGAACCTGAGCAGTGAGCCAACGTACCCATTTTATATCCTGACGATTTTTATAGATTTAGCAACCTTGTTTTTATTTCATACTTTATTTTTGTTTTAGTATAAAACATATTCTTGTTTTGCATGTTTAACTGCTTGTTAAGGACACCTACAATATTTGGTCCTTGCCTCTACTAGGTTTTTTTAACAATGAGATCTATATTTGTTACTTCATCAGACCTATATTTGCAAAAAAAATATTAAATATTTTATTAGTTTAATAAATATAAAAGACTTTTAGTCTTTTATAAATCAAAATTTGATTAACAAAACCTGCTCCTCCAGTTTAACATTTAGTCCGCTCATAGTTTGTAGAGGACAAGTGGAGCAGAAGTAGTGGTGTGGATAGAGCATTTGTCCGTTATGTAAATTAATGCCCATCGCGTTGGGCATTTGAAACAAGAGAGTAAACGGCGGTTTGAGGGCATCGTTTTCGTTGCCCATCTCTCGTGCTGAAATTGAAACTCAATATCGCTGAACACACAGAAAGGCTCGTTGACTGGCAAACAGCATGCGACACTTCAGTAATTAAAACTTTTAAATTAACTGGAATGATTCAAATAACGATTTATTTGCATAAGCTAATGGATTTCGAGCATAAATATTTTATGTTTGTTTTATGAAAATACCTCGGTGAAATTTATTGTAACTAGCAAATTTGCCCTCCAGTCATGTCGATGCACAACGTCTGTTTAAACTGCTTTAAGAACGGTTTACATTTTAAATTTTAATAAAGATAAGTAGGTAGGTATTTTTTTTATTACACAGCGGGTTTTCTACTACTACTTCTATTATATTCTACTATCATTTTTGGAAAGCAGCAACTCGGTGCTTTCCTAAAATAGGTGAATCATTCTGAATTTTTTTAGAGAGGATCGAAAACACCCTTTATAACAAAATAAGAAATATTGCATTATCGAAATGACTGGGAATAAGCAAATAATTATTATTAAATAACGTAGAGTATAAGGTCCTCAGGACCTAGGTTATGCATATGTATCCAAAATGCATATCACCCAAACCTTGAAGATGATGATGAAACCAGGCGTTTATAATTTTGTGAAATCATGACCAATAAAATGGATTCGAATACTAAAAAAAAATTCCTTTAGCGATGAGTGTTTTTGGAATAATGAAAATCCTCATTTCATTAGAGAAAATTAAACTATATCCTGAAAAACTTAATATTTGGGCAGGAATTTTGAGAGATTGTACTATTGGTTCCTTATTTATTGACCAAAATTTCAGATTTATTTTAAAATGTTGATGAAACAATTCAGCCACTATTAATAAATTAACTAGAAAATCAAAGAGAGAATGACGAACTAGCTTAGGATGAAAATTTGTTACATTTTCAACAAGATGGAGCATCACCTCATTATGTGGTCAGGGATTGGCTTGATCAGACTTATCCAAAACAGTGGATTGTTAAAAGAGCACCAATATAATGTCATAATCATTAGACTTTTTATTATGAAGAAAATATTAACTTCATAGGCCTTAAAACCCTTGTATTTTTAGATACAGGGTTTTAAAAATGTATACATTCAGTTATGTATACATACAGTTCTATAGAACTGATTATGGTTTTTGTTTAATATTTTCGAAATGTCTTACTCTAAGCGATTTAAAATGCACATAGACGGGTAAAACTGTCCCAATTTTTTTGTGAGGCGGTTTTTATTAGTTTTGATAACAACATTTTGTTGTGTTTGGTAATTAAGCATTAGAACGGTATTTCGAAAAACAGTAATAACCAAAATCTCGGAGAAACGACGTATGACCGCCACGTTCGCCAGATCTTTCTATTGTTGATTTTTATTTATGGGGAGCTAAAAATATTATAACACACTTTAACACGGTTTTGCTCCCATGAAACAGATTTTAATAATAAAGGTTAAAAAAACGTACCAGTGCCTCACCGTTTTACGAAATCACGTCATTTAAATTTTTTACACATTAGAGATTTTTAATTCTCTATTTTGTTGTAAATCATTTTTTTCCTCAAATATTTTATGTTTTTGGATAATACAGAAAATATACTTAAAGAAAATAAAATTTTACAAACTACTTGAGTCAAATAGTATTTTATTTTTTTAAGTACAAAACGTTTAGTAGGTGCACAAAGTTTTATTCTTTGACGTTTCGAGAATATTAAACAAATATTACAATTTTAACACATGGTGTTAACAGGATAACCACGGGGTTTTCTGCCTGTGTTTAAATAAAGTTTTCTTGTTTCTGGTTCTAAAATTCGTCATTAAAGTTTATCAGAATAATGTGGTATATGTATATATTTATTTTGGTAATTTAAAATCTAATTACCTAATACATAGTAACATATATGGAAAAAGGTAATTGCCTCGTTTATTTCTAACTGAAATCGTCCTATTTTGGTAACATCCAATATTAATTAACAATAATTCACGATATACATAGTGGGTATGGGGTAATGGACATTAATAAAGCAATTCTAAATATACATTGCTCTGTAGTCTCATCAATTAACAGTTCATAAATAGTAATGGACCTGTTAGGAATAAAATTAGCGCATTAAAAATCAATTGCAATTATGTCGCGCTGCTCTCAGATTCCGTCTTGCGATGTCGATTAAAGCTTAAATGTTTTATACGTGTTCGAACGTGAGTTTCTCATAGCATATTGAATTTTAGCAGGAATAGTTGGCAAATGCCAACGGTTCTAAGAATAAACTCCTCGATGCTCTTTGTGTGGTCTTCGCTCACTCAAAACTAGCTAATATATGCCGCAGAAGCAAAACAATCTACAAAAAACTCTACATGCCTACCTGGAAATATAACAAATGGCATTCGGTTTTGTTTTGTCTAGTTTCTATTGCATTCTTATTGTGTCTTTTGGTTTAACTTTAAGATTCAAAACTTATCTGTCTGCATTACAATTATACAATGCAATAAGCTATATATAGTTCGTCCAAAATTCATTGCCAATTATTATTTATACGAGGTGTGTTCAGAAAATATCGGGAATTTTCGTTTTTTTTTTTTAAATATTTATTTATTCCTCTACATTAATGTTGTCGCCTTTAAAATAGTCTCCATTGGATATTATGCACATGTGCCAGCTCTTCTTCCAATACTCGAAACACTTCTAAAACTCGATCTTTGGGATAACATTTAGTTCTTTCAGCGATGCGCTTTTAATGTCATCTATGCTTGCAAAACAACGGCCCTTTAAGGTTCTCTTTATTTTTGGGAATAGGAAAAAGTCAGACAGAGGCATGTCTGGCGAATATGGAGGCTGGGGCATCATAACAGTATTGTTTTTGGCCAAAAATTTTGTTCAAAATTTAACAATTTTGGAACAAATTTTGCTGCCACTCGTTTTATACCCAAAACATTCGAAAAAATTTCATGGGATGAGCCAATCGATATACCAACATCATCAGCGACTTCTCTGATGGTTTATAACCATTTCTTCCACATTTTTCATGTTTTTATCGGTTTTTAATGTGCTTGTGCGTTCGGGGCGTTCGTCATCTTCAACGTCTTCACGGCCATCTTGAAAACTCTTATACCACTTGTAAACTCTTGTTTTACTTATAATAGACTCACTATAGGCCTTTGTTAACATTTCACAGAATTTATTTTTTAAGCAAAATTGGATACAAATTCTTTGATCCATTTCTTTTAACGAACGAAAAATCGCCGAGCTCATAAAACACGTTATTTTCTGAACACAACTCGTACACATATTCAGACAAACATTTCCTTCAAGCACCATAAAGGCTTTAATTATATCATATTTTGCTTGTTTAGAAACGTTGTTAAAAGTTAATAAATGCTGGATAATTATATAAAATTAAAAAAAATAGTATATATACATAATATGTATATTATACTTTAACTTGTTTATAATAAGCTTGCAAAATTAAAGCCCTGTTACTTATAGGATTCTTAAGATAAAATTAAAATTGATAACATAAGTTTAATTTTCTAGTATCTTTAATTTTTAAGTAACATGTCGATTATTTTTTTAATACATTGAAAAATCCGATTTTTTTTTGGTTATGAAGAAAAAAGGTTTACATAAAAAGATTTCATTATTTTTCAACTTAAAATTGCACATAAAAATTCGGCACATAGCGCGGTGGCCGTTTTATTAAATTTATTTACATCTCTCTTACTTACATAATATCCACAGCCACCCATTTCTTACGCCACGAACATACGTAGAGATTGATTTTCTTGGTGCCTGTAGCGCGCGCTAAAGTTTCACTCAACGCGCCAAAAAAGTATAACTTTAAAAAAATAAAACGTTTTTGTCAAAAGGTTTAAAACTCATTATCTAAATTTAAAAACTAAACAAAAAGTAAAATTGAAAGAATTGTAATAAAATAGAAAACTTGAAAAATTATATTAAAAATTAATAAAAAATAACATAGTTGGATAGTAAATTCGTAGAAATGTAGTAAATCCAATCCGTCGGTAATCTGATTTTTATATTACGACGAGGAAATACGGGTTCAGCAGGAATGGCGGAATGGATATCGGGGAGACAAATTGAAAATGACAGTAAGCTTTTTATTTCTTTACCCGCGATTTTTTGGGGACGACCGATTGAAAAATAATTTTCAATAAAAACGTCAAGAACAAATGGTAGATCTTAAAAATATTTCCTTCTCTTATATTAGATAAACTCAATACGGGCTTTGCTAAAACAATACGAGAAAACTTTATTGACAAAAAACAATATTGTGTATTGTGTCCTATTTGCTTTTACAAGGATTCGCAATCTGCCGGGCTTCTTATTATTTTTAAAATGGACAATAAAAAATTTACTACAAAATAACCTTGTTAATTTGAATATGGCTTCTTTTTATTCAATTACTATTAATCGAATAATATTTTTTTCTACAAACTTCAGTAAAAGTTTAATTTTATTGTATGCTGTCATTGTCTAAAGTAAAGGAATTTTAGGTCAAAATTTACAAAAACAAAATGTCTGACTATATATATTTATATCTACATAGGTCTAAAATCTTAATTCTAATAGTACAACATATCTTATCCTAATAGTACACATTACTTTTAAATAGTACAATATTTTCTTATTTGTCATAATATTATGACTTTTTTACTCAGAATCTGAGGAATCAATGTCCACATTCTGTGCAAATAAAACTTTTCTTATGTTATCACTATAACGAATTTTTGTTCGTTTTGCAACTTTAACGCTTTTTTGGTCATCTTCTGTTCTTTGCCTTTTATTGCGTTGACAGTAATTTTCCATGTTTATTATTAACTGTGAAGGTTTTTGCCAATTATTATACTAATGCATACTTTAAAATCGCAATGTTTATATTCGTGTATATTAATACCTAAGTCAGTTATTTATCTTGGAGGTAAGGTTGCCCATACCTTTTGAATTTTAAGGAAAAAACATATTCTTGTAGTAGTAATTATAATAATCCTTAAGTTGTCATAATGGAAACCTTATACCTTTGTTTTTATGTTATTATATGTAGAAACTAAATAAATCTTATTAAAATAAATAGACTAATAGTTAAAAAAAAATTCGTTTTAACGCACTTAAAATATAAAACATTGTATTTAAAGTACCTAAATAATTTACTTTTTCTAAAAATATGAACAAAAATTTTAAAAACCGTTTTATAAAAAAAACAAAAAAACCTCTGTTCAATTCTACAAACTTTGAGGGATTCTAACCATTTTTTTTAATAAGAAATTATCAATGTTCCATTTACTTAATTAAGAAGAGCACGATTTTAGTCCCTATAAAAAAATGTGGAAAAAAAGTCTAGGTTGTAGTAGAGACATTTACAAAGTTTTGGTAAAAAATCTATACAAGTCATGTACGAGGTGTGTTCAGAAAATATCGGGAGTTTTCGTTTTTTGAAACAAATATTTATTTATTCGTCTACATTAATGTTGTCGCCTTCAAAATAGTCCCCATTGGATATTATGCACATGTGACAACTCTTCTTCCAATACTCGAAACACTTCTAAAACTCGATCTTTGGGATAGCCTTTAGTTCTTTCAGCGATGCGCTTTTAATGTCATCTATGCTTGCAAAACGACGGCCTTTTAAGGTTCTCTTTATTTTTGGGAATAGGAAAAAGTCAGACAGAGGCATGTCTGGCGAATATGGAGGCTGGGGCATCATTACAGTATTGTTTTTACCCAAAACATTTGAAAAAATTTCATGGAATGAGCCAATCGATATACATCATCAGCGACTTCTCTGTTGGTTTATAACCATTTCTTCTACTTTTTCCTGTTTTTATCGGTTGTTAATGTGCTTGAGCGTTCGTCATCTTCAACGTCTTCACGGCCATCTTGGAAACTCTTATACCACTTGTAAACTCTTGTTTTACTTATAGCAGACTCACTATAGGCCTTTGTTAACATTTCACAGAATTTATTTAATTTTTTAAGCAAAATTGGATACAAATTCTCTTTGATCTATTTCTTTTAACAAACGAAAATCGCCGAGCTCATAAAACACGTCTAACCTTAGCGGCTGCCACAGACAAAGTAAATGAAAACAGCTAAAGTTTTTATCATACTTCGGGGGCATTTATACCAACATAATAAAGAAAATTTTATGACAACCGGACCCTCCGAAGCCGCGAAATTTATCAATTCCCGTTATTTTCTAAACACACCTCGTATTTGTACACAAATAAACATTTCTTCTTTTCTTTTATACTGTGGTAATTAAAACTTTCTATTACTATTGTAAACATGTTTATCCTGTAATAATTAAGCTTAAGCTCATAAGCATAATAAATAAGGTAGTTTTTACTTACAATTTTTGATTATTACGTGACAAAATTTCCCAATAACGTGGAATTGCTCAACTGTCAAATCTACCTAACCTTACTTTTGAAATATTGCGTCTCAATCTTTTTGGCACACATGATCGTGTGTAGGAGCTAATTTTTATAATTAAATAGTTGTTGTTCTTTAATGTTAATTTTTTAATATTTTTGAAATACATAATTAGTGAAGTACAGGTATAGGACATTGTACATAAACTATATTTACAATTTTTAAAAGAATCCAAAAATTGAATATCATACAGGGTGTTGAATTTGAAATAAGAAAGTTGGTATTGGCCACTGCTTAATGACACAGCCTGTACAAAATGTATGACTAACAATGACTAAAAAATAAAATAGCTTAATACAAGTATAAAATCTTCTAACCAAAAAAAATAATCCAACAAATAATAATTTCAGAAATATTTGAAATTATTTATAATCGTTAAGGTAGTTGTGCACCACAATTACAAAATAAGTTTGAACTTCCTCAAGCAAAACTTCGAGGAGACAATTAAATTTTATTGGCAACATTCGCGATAAAGCCAACCAAAAAACTTGTCTGATTATTTTGTTTGCAGCCATACAATTGTATTTGTCCAAGTTTTAAGTTCCATCATTTGCACTGGAGACTCGCCCGCAAATGTAACTTCGTACTTATGGGTTTCGAGTCTCAGATACAGATATTTCAAAGTTTAGAAGGAACTTTCCACGAACTTGTCTTGCGATAGTTGCGGAAACAATTATAATGGTTTAATCACAATTAGTTAGTAAATTACAACAGCGTCTTCGCTAACTTTATTTCTTCGTAAACACGTTAAATCAAATAGTTTATTTTTTAATTGAAATATTAGATATATATTTTTAAATGTATTAAGTGAAATTCTAAAATATACCTATGTACGATGTATACAATGTTACTATACATTTCATGTTAAAAACTTTTTGTTTTTAGCATTTAAAGGCAATATACATTTTTTAGTATTTTCGAACTATACTTATACAGGGTGTTCAGCACTAACACCATGTCAGGCGATAAAAAAGGTATAATAAAGTAGTTTTTAAATTATAAGTAGATGGGATTGCCAAATTCATAAAAATAGGTACCTAAACAGATAAACTTTACGAATATAAGTACTGGAAAGTATTGTGTATTGAACAAGATTTTTATTATTTGAAAAAATTGAAAATAACTGACAAATAGGTACCAAATCTTGTAAAAATATTATTATACTATCATACATTTTATAATTTTTTAATTCGGCGGCACATTTAAAATGTTTTTGTTAATAAGCTGAAAATAACAAATCCACATTCATTATTATGAAATGTTTTAAAAATACTTTCTCATATAAAAGCATAAATTTTCTAGAATTTGTGAAAATACTTGAGATTAAAAAAACACATTATAACATGAGATTGATTGAAAAACTTAAGATCTGAATGAACCAAATTTGAAAATTTGGTTCATTTCAGTCAAAAATAAGAATTTAGGGAAATAGGTAAAATTACACTAGTTTAGGTAGTAAAATGTAAAAAAAAGATGAAATAAAATGAAATCATTTTCTTCAAAACGGATTTTATTTCATTGCATATAAAGTTAGGATTACACGGAGAGAAAAATTTTGCCAAAATAACTATCCAAAGTATTGTTAAATGACGTATCGTGAATTTAGTCAACTGTTTTATTAAACTGAAGATCTGTATAGCTAATTTAGCCATACAAATCCTCAGTTTAATAAAACAGTTGACTAAATTCACGATACGTCATTTAACAATACTTTGGATAGTTATTTTAGCAAAATTTTTCTCTCCGTGTAGAGTATACAAAACACTAAAATCCCACGTCTATTTATAAGGTTATTAAAACGAATTTTATTTTAATGTTTTAAGCCTTCTTATTTATATAGAATGATTGAAATAATTTTTTATTGACATTTCATAAATAAAAAGTTCTAATTTGTTAAATATAACAAAGTTAATGTGATTTTACTGACAAAAGTGTCAATCAAGTGCTTAGACTAGGAAAGAATGGGAAAGAGAATCAGACTGTTGGTAATGTATAAAAATTGGACCAAATAATGGGGTTTATTCGTTTATTTAGAAAAACAATCATCATCAACATCATTAATAATATAGATTTTTACCTGTGAAAGCTTATTGCAGGCTATATCCTGTCATTATAACTTTTACAACCAAATGCAGAAAAAATCACCATTGTATTTTAATATTGAAACGAACGTCTTTTACACACTTCACTACGCCTGTGTGGAATGGGCGTTACACGTCTCCTATCTACCCTTGTCTAAGATCAAGTGAATCTTAGCTACTTTATTTTAATTGTTTTCATAACTTATCAAACTCAGCGTTTCCAAAATGCTCAAAAACTCGAAAACTAACTATCTAAGAATGAATAAGTCAAAAATGACTAATTGTCATAGTGAAAAGCAGCCACTATAAATTTTTGTCAATAGCAATTTGTACCTCGAACATTTAGCAGTCAATTTCCATGTAAAATGGCCCCTGAATCTGAAAATGTCGTCAAAAGTTATAAAAGTAGAACAGATTTTGAGATAAAGTCAATTTTTCATATAATATGGAATTGACTCAAAAACTGCTCTACTTTCATAATTCAGGGTCAATTTTACATAATAATTGGCTGTAAAATGTTGGGGATACCATGGTATAAGTGAAAAAGCAGCCACTAATAACTTGTACATTTTTGACTAATTCATTTTTAGAGAGAATCGAGATTTGTAATTTTCTTTAAACTTAACGCCCCATCGCGTCCTATAGTGTTAGTGCGACATTTTTGTGACACCCTGTATAATCCTCGTGAACGTATACGTAATATATTATAAAAGTCAATGTCAAAATTTTTGAAAAAAATATGAAATCTGTCGGACAGTTCCAACCTCATTTTCTTTTAGTATAAAACGCGATTGGTTAAAATTGGTTAAAAATAATGGGTCCATTATTTTTGTTGAATACATTAATATCGTTTCCAATATTCCAATATTAGTATTAGTCCATTGCTTAAAGTAAAACATTAAAATAAATTAATATCTTTTCCAATATTTCATTAAATATGAATACTGCGAGCGAAATGAAGCGCACCAAATAGCGTATTTTTAATAAATGAACGGAATTCATCCCGCAATCCCTTAAGCGAAAAAAAAAATGGAAAAAGGAAATCCGTCAATTTGTCGGAAATGGTTTAATAATTCTCATTGGTTGTTGCCGCCAAAGGACTGATCAAAGTGTTCTCATGTGGCATCGGAAAAGAGTTGGGCCGTTATTGAACTGAGCCGTCATTTGAGATTTCCGTTTGGAATAAGCCAGCCCTTCTTTGAGGTTTCGACGTAGCCGCAACCTATTATTAAGGAGCATAAAAATCCCTTTCATATTACACAAAATACTCGTAAAAAATGGATCGTATAACCTTTTAATAAAACAAGATATGGATTACGGAAAATTTAATCAGTTAAAATCCGCGTATATTTTAATAAACTACCAACATAAAACACAAATATTTACCGCTTTTCCACTGGCATAAAACAAAACAGCATTCACCGGATCCTTTTACTTAACATTTTGTTTTTGGTACATGAAATATCACGAAAAAAGGTAAAAAGCATGCAGATTGCACGTTTTAATATCTTGATGGATGAAAAATAAACAATATTTGTGTTTTTTTTGGAGTGGGAATATACTGCTTTGTTCTAAATGTATCAAAGGAAATATTTCTCTGAGCAGCTGTCTTGAAAATATTTAGTTTTGTGTAATTAAAATTCGCCTAGTAAAGATTAATAATTGTAATAATTTTAAAAGGGGATCTGTGCAAAGTTATAATATTATTTTTGTTACAATAATTTAAGTTTTAGTTAAGTAAGGGTGATTAATCTAATTAACTCTTGAGACACTCACATCTGGCTTTCCTTGACTTTCTTAATGCAGTTATATCTAGCTTACACTAAAATTCTTGACCACTTCTATACTTGCCCCCCTTTAATTTTTTCATTTGGTTCTGTTCTGATCTAGCTGATATCATCCTTTTCCTGGTACTTCTTTGATATTGTCTAGTCATCAATCGCATCTTTTCCGGGATCTTTCTCCGCATATAGCTATTTTAGATCTCCATGAGACTTATGATTGGTCCATTTATATTATGCTATCCCAGTTCCACTTCAGTTCCGTTTTCCGCTTTACCATATCTGTGACGCCTGATCTTTTGCGAACTTCTTCATTACGGACCCTGTGTCTGAAGCTTATACCGATCATTGCTCGTTTCATGACTCTCTGTTTTGTTCTAAGCCTTTCTTATTAAGGGGAGGATTTACTTATTGTATACTTCTCGTTTCAGCCCGTTAGGGATATCTGCTTTTTTAGAATAAACTCGACTCGAGCTTATCAGGACTAGTAGTCTTAGACAGTATAAGACTACTAGTCTTGCAGATGAAACAAAGTTAGACTACATTAAAAATGTTAATATTAATTAACTGGTGCCGGCAAAAAACTCTTTGGTTTATTTTTGGAGAGAGAAACTTCAAAATGACGGTTAAAGAAGAAAGCTAACTTTACAAACGCCATGCTATACTTTTCGTAAAATTTCGGCAGTTTGGTTTTCTTTTTCTAGGTTTATTGTGTAATACAGGATATACAAGTAAATGAGTCTACTGCTTCTATTATTTGTTCTTTAATGATACCTGTTTGAAGTGGATTTATGATCTTTGTTTTTGCTAAGAATGATGTCTGCGAAGCGAAGATAGTAAAGGCGTTTACCATAACGTTTAAGGTTTTTAAAATATGTCTTTCATAGCTAAGGTGAATAGTTTTAAGGATATTGTGTTGCTCTGTCGAACTCTTTTCCCAATAGGTCAGTAGTCGATGTTAACTTGTAGTGTGGCGTTTTTGTAGATGACTTTTAGTAAGTTCGTATACAGAGAATCTATTCCTGCATTGTCCATGGATGCAAATATTGCCTGTTCAATGGAGTCAAAAGCTTTCTCGCAATCAACAAAAGCAAAATGAATAGGGATATTGTATTCTGCACTAAAGGCTACGGCATATATATGCATTGCATTTAATTCTTAGGGAAGTCATTCTAGATCAAACTTCAAAATTAACTTTCTGACGCTTTACCGAAATGATGATTTAAAGAAAAATATTTAATTAAATTTTAAGATATCATTATAAAGTTGCTATAACTATAACTATAACATAGGATAGTGTAGTGAATATGAAATTTAATTAATTAACGTTATACATAATTCAAAACTTGTCAAAAACAAATAGAAATCTAATTTAACTTTGTCCCCAAATAAAATAAAACAGTAACTAAGCACGGAGTCATTTGTTATCGAAAATGGGTCAGGTTGGAAGTGAAATAAAATATTTCAGACGGGACATTATTAGAGTCCTGAAAGCGAACTTATCAGCTGGCTCCAGGCTCACAGTGCCGATAACAAAGCTCGCTGCTTATTGTGTGTATGTATTTCAGTTAAAATTCCCGAGAGGTTTTAACAGAAAAACATTTGCACGTTGCTAATATATTAGCTGCAATTATTAGAGGGGGGAATGCGGGATGCGCTCCATTTACACAAAGCAGTCGGAAATGGAAATGTGTAATGGACCGTAATACACTGGGTGCCTTAAAGGTAGTTACGGGCACTAATAATAAAGGGTAAATTTTAATCTAAATTTAGCTAAACAGGGGTAAATAATTTGTGAGTACAGATGCTTTAAAAACTGTTGGTGTAATTGATACCACAAAGGGATCACTTTGAAAAACAGCATGCCTAAGGATTAAAAATAAATTAGTGAACATTGTTCACAAAATGGATACATTTGTCTTAATTCTTCTTAGAGTTTTGTTAGAGCTCTATAAGGATGAATCACTGTTTATAAAAAGCAACAACGTAGTATGCTCCACTCATAAGTTCAACTTGGTCCTAAAGGTCTTAATTAAGAATACAAAAAGTTCATAATATGTATATTGTATCGTATTATTAAAAAAAATAGGATGAAATTAAAGTTAACTGACATAGGGCCGGTTTATCAATATTTTTGTACTGTGTATATATATGACCAGATTTTACTAGGTATATTTTTTCATTTATTTTCTTTGAAAACATACTGTTAAAATGTTAAATAATTCATGGAATTATCTAATTATCTAATCTAGTCAGGTCGATACTTAGTTACATCAAGTGATCGTATGAGGTCCTGAGGTGCGTAACCTGGTTTAAAGTCGCTGGTAATAAAATTTAAAACATTGTGTTACATTTTCGTCAAGTCAATCATAATTCTTAGAGCGTAACTCCGTCACAATGTGTCATTTATGTTGAATGTTCCGGCCGTATTGTAACCCGGGACACGTATCGGGTTGGCTCGGCAGTCAAAGAGTGAGACAAAGTATGCTCGTTAATTATATCGAATTACCACTTGATTTTTAATTGCGTTAATTAAATTGTCTCGTTGTTCAATTATGATTCTTAATTAATTCAAATAAAGGACAAATAATTTAATGCTCGCATAAAATATATTGTCGTTGGGGTCCTGTTTATTAGCTTCCTTCCTTCGGAATGAATAAATATGATATGCCTTTTACATAAGAACTAACCAAGTGTTAATTAATACTAAAACCTTAAGTAATAGGTAATAATATCAGCCATAAATCCATCAGGTTGATATTAAAAGGGGTGTAAATCGAACCAATTAATTATGACGAAGCGGTTATTATCAAAATGCTATCAGAAAATATCTTAACGCAGTTCGGGAGAGCATTTCGACGGCACATTATCTGAAATGAAACCGGCTAATTTTCCTCCATTTCACGGCAAAGGGTGCACAATGGAGCAGGAGCTAGTGAATAAGTCTAGTCTCCGTCATAAAAGCCGTAAAGACCACCATTACCAGTCTAATAAGGGGGATACAACTCCATTACCCTCTGGGAGTGACTAAACGCATTGTTTAAATGGGCTCCCGAGCAGATATGCTTGTTTCCGTTGGCGCTACGGGCTTCTCATTCAAATTTACGATGCAGAATACATTCGGAAACGGAATAAAAATGAAACTGCATTTGTCTCGCCATCACTTTAAGTCGTTTCATTATTCATTTAAAAGCTACAAAGGATGATAAAAGGTATCGTATTCAAACTCCAACAGCACCGAATTAGTTTCCAAGAATATCAAATACTTTTTGGCCTTTCAATATCTTACAACTTTTGAAAATTACCCTCAAACCATTTTAAAACTGTTAAAAGTTAAAAGTCACAAAACAAGAACAAAAAGTATGTTGGAACTCTTAAGATATATTATAAAACGAAATAAATTGAAATAAAAGTGTCCTAAATATTTTCTAAACCTTTTAACCCTATAAAAGATGGGGCCACATTATGCATTTTTAACAAAAACCACCCTTTAAACGATTAATGTCAAAATTTTTGATAAATCTCAAGTTTTTACAAGTTTTTAGTGTCGAACAACTTTTTCGTTTTTGAAAAGCTATTTGAGATTGTTAAGAACGTATGCATCTTAGCTTTAACGATTTTGCATGAACATCTACATGTAAATATAGTCAAATTATGCCACCAAGACTTCCTAAGAAGTCCAAGAAGCCAACTAAATGGCTTGAGCGGGTTAGGGGTAGGATCGGACTGAGGGCTTGAAGTCCCTTCCGAAGTACTAATACACAATAGGACAAACAGAAATAAACAACCATACCAATGTGGGACTCGAACCCACGACCTATCGGTTTGTAGGCTTAGGTTTGGCTGGGAGTTGCTACCGCATCTTTCGTTTTCCAGATTTGGCCCCATGTGAGTTTTCCTTTTTTCGAGAGCTGAAAAAATCTTAGCTACTTGTATAAGGATCAGTGATTGAATGTGACGATTAAATTAAAAAAAAAGTTTTTGTTAATGGAATATAAAATTAAAAACAATTAAAGAAGGTTAGAGACCTTCTATAGGATAGTATATAATACAGTCTTCAATCACGATGATGTATAAACCTGACTCAATTAGCTGCAATCTAAGGAACTCTTCTTTTTATTAATTAATTTCACTCGCTACTGTGAATATCAGCTATAATCTGTCCTATTTACTCCTTAATTGTTGATTAATGACGCGAACCAGCGTCAAATTTATTAATTATCCGTTAGAAACGTTTCTATAGAATGATTAAGTAGATGACACTCTCTTGTCGTTGATAAACAGGGTTATGTTTACTCATTAGATGCGTTTGTTTTGGGATTTATCCAATAATACTCACTTGACGAAAGCAGACACTCCAGAACCCAAAACACACCTCGGGGATCTTGTAATGTAAGTATTAAGACATCTTATAAATAGAAACTTGACAGTATAAATAGAGTTAAATTAAAGTATAAATGGAACAAACTGAATTGTGTGTTTTGTGATGTTTAATATTTTTACTTTACTTTTACTAAAAGAATATTATTTTGGCTACAAGTTTAAGTATAGTAAAAAATAGAAGTCATGGTTTTGTAATATAATTATTTGAGCAATGTAAAATGTTCAAAACTTGTTCATGAAAATTATTTTTTAGCCTTCTGCCCTTGGACTAAAATACCTCAAGCATCTTGTCTTGCATTGTATGTAATATAATAATAAATACTTTTTTAATTTACTACCAAAGAACCTTATTTTTATTTAATTAAACATAGGTATTATCCCTGGAACCCTTTAAATCAACTTCTCTATTTTTATCTCCAGCATTCTATAAAACGCATAGTTAGTGCTTAATCACGATCACTTTGATAATAATTCAATTGGAGTTGTTGACTTAATAAATTTTCTATTCATTGCTGCCAACCTTAATTACACCACGGTCACATTGTTGTTTGTTTTGGTGAAAATCTCGGCGAACATAAACAAAATGTTAAGAATGGAGGACTTAATTTCAATTCCGACTTTATAAATGGCACTAATTAAAGTGACGAATGGGGAAGATGAAATAATAAAGCACTGCAAACGGATATTAAGTCCTTGATATTATTTTTCGGATTTCAAGTTTTTTCTATTGTAAAAATCAGTTTTCTCTTTAAAATATCGGGTATCTTAAATTGGGTATCAATTTAAACTGTTTTTAAATGTATTTTACAAAATAGACTCAAACCAATCAACAAACCTCTGAAATGTAACACTTGTTAAAATACATTGTAACATTAAAACAAAAATGTTACCTCTTCTGTAGTGGACAGTGTTTCATAAATAATCGCCGAGAGAAAATTTGCGATATTAATAAATTAAACAAGTTACATTGTATGCGAATAAATTCTTTGGCCAGCAACATAATTCAATTTCTTTACCAATTAAAGACCACTTATGTTTGGCAAACCTGAGAACAATTAAGATTTCGGCATATTTCGCGTGAAGTTGGCACCAAGAGATACTCACAGTGATTCAGTACAGTATAGCTAGAAAAAAGTTCAAACTTTCCATAATATTATTACCAAATATTTGTAAGAAAATAAAAAGACAAGCTGCCTTGGACTGTTAAAATGAATTGGGCTACAAGTTGCTTCCATATCCACCGTATTCTCCAGACTTGGCCTCCATTGACAAACCTTTTTAAACTGCATTCTGAACTAAATGGGAATGTATATTTCGATTATAACCATATTTTTGAATTTGAATACCTTCTTTTAAAATATGTAGGTATATTTCTAAATTGAATCACTGTGTGACTTTGGCATCAAGATGCTTCATACTGTGCCCTGACAAAGAGAGCCTCGCGTTGTTTTTAAATGATATGCGCATTCGCGAGATTGCGTCGATGATTTAAGTTCCCCCGTTAAAATAACTTTTGCCATACAAATTTAGTGAATATTCATGATTTAATGGCCGAGGCCTGGAACTTTCTTTTGCGCTTACGAATAAAATATTTAATCCCAACTAAGGAACTATTTCAAGCGTGTGCGTAAATTAAACCGTAAGACGTTTAAAGAGATGATCCTAAATTAAACTTTGATCCATAATCCTTTTGTAAAACTTTACCCTTTATTTTCTTGCAAGCATTAAGTAGGTCACAACTTATTAATCATTAATGTGACAAAAATAACCATTGCTGTTGTCAAAGTAACCTGTGAGGTTTTATTGGACATTGATATTAGTACATTAGTACATTCACATTGACGTTGAAAATGTATGTTAAATGGAGTGTTCTGACCATCAATTAGGATATCAAAGTGTCTAAAAAAAACCGGAAAAATTGGGTTTTTTTAGGAAAAATTGATTTTTTTGGGAAATATACACATTTGAAAATAAGTGTCAATCAAAAACTCAGGTAGTCCTTTGCTTTGGTGTGACACTACAAGTTGTTCGATACCAAAGAGACCTTAAATAGGTGGAAACAGCTGTCAATACTTGAAGTATTTTAAGTTGGTGGAACGCACTAAAAACATTATCTCTAGCGAGTTGAAGGTTCAATTTTCTGGAATAATACCACTGGTAATATAATTCCTTTTTTTCCTTTTTTTCAGTGTAGTATGATTTAATTTGACCAAAAACACTGAAAAGCAGTTCAATTTACACCAGGTACAATTTATTTTAATACTGTGTGAAAGTTAAATTTACACTATTTTAGTATTTGAATTTAGACCGGACCAACGAACCATATTTAACACCATTTTGGTTTGTATCGATATAGACCATGGTGTTATTTTGGTGTTAAAATGGTCATGAAATTTTGAACAGTGTAGGCCCCTAAATACCAAGGTACGCGGGAAATTTATAACATAGTTCTTTCGCTTATTTACTAATTTAATAATGGATTATCCCCACTGTGCATGGTAGTAAATAAATGTGTCTCATTACCATCATCTTCCTGCAATGGCACAGAAGATACGCATGTCACGTATAGCGAAACGTGAACCTCTGAATAGAAAATGTGGGAGATAATAGAGGAATTATCAAAATGGGCACAAGAAAACGGCAACAACAAAACATGCTAGACAGAAATAAATGTTTTTTGTCCCGGGTAAATTAAAGATAAAACAACGGCGTTGAATAACAATGTATTCATTTAGATATACTTAGAACTTGATTGAACCTGTCTATCAAAATAATGAACTGGAAAAATAAAAATTAACCATTCCGTTTAAACCGTGTCGCAACGTCTATTTATACGGTTTTCTCTCATGAAAATGTGCATTTTTTGTAATTTAATATAACTAATTAATATTACTCAAAGCACTTTAGTTTATTGCATTTATTATTTGCCTTTATTCTAAATAAACATAAACTCCCAATAGTGTTTATTTTAGTATGTAGAGCGCAATAATTAAAAATCAATAAACATCCATCAAATATTAATGAAATGTTAAGTAAGCACTTATCTTTAATCAGGATACAAACGTAAATATTTACTAAAACATTTAACCCGATACACCATATCATAATAAACACAAGTTACAACGCCAAGTCAATTTTAATGCTAACACAAATCTAAAAATAGAAAAAATGAATACTATAGAAATAGAAACGTGCAAGAGAAATTACTTTGTTTTAATAACTTATTACAGCAGCATATATTATAATAGTATATTATGTATCAAGTTTGATAAATGCCATTTTATAGAAAAGTTTATAAACGAGGTGCATACTATACTTTTTTTACGACAAATACTTATTGTTATCTTAAAATGATTTAAATCAAAAATTTGTATAGAGCGCCATCTATGAAACAATAGGGGAATCTGTGTGTCACCGTCAAATGTCAAATTTTATATTTTATAAACACAGATTATAAAGGTTATAAATCGAAATGTATTTCTTGAAAATTGACAGTTTTTCACAGTGAAAGTAAAGAAAATGTTTTATGAGCACTTTACAGTGGAGTCTGTGCCCGAATTTAAGTTATAGTTTACTGCCGGCAAAATTAAAAGGTCAGTACAATGTTCATATAAACATTCAAATATTGGCGTTGAGAAACTATTTAATACTTTTGTATTTTTGTATTGAGATAATAAAATAATTTTCGCATTTAGTATTATTTTACAAGAAAGGCACTTTATTTTAACGATTGTATGACATTTGACAACTGTCAACTAACTTAAAACTAACTTCAGCCCGTGACTAAAAACCTGTTGCTAACTTCAGCCCGTCACTAAAGCGCCATAAAGCCGCAACTTGTCAATGTGTATTTAAAAGGTCACTTAGTGTCATGGAAACATGTACGATAAAGGGCGTTTTAAAGGTGGGAGTAGAAAAAAGTATATTATGGATTCTGGAGAATAAAGAGAAAACTTAATAAAATTTCATTAACATTAGAAAGGCAATTTGAAAAACAAAATGCCAAAAATTTCTGGAGGTTCTAAACCCTCAAACCCCCCTATAAATCCGCCACTGGAATTTCGTCAATCTTGCATCTGAGTACAGTGGAATATAAAAAAAATTCCTACCAAGTTCTTTGAAAAAAGGTCTCTTTTACTATGTTAATTTAAGTATGAAAAACTGTTGACTGTATTTTTTACTAGTAATTTTTTTTCCTGCAAAACCAGTAACCGATTACAAATAAAGCGAAACCTAATATTTTTCAAATAAAATTACTATCGAGCGAAATAAAGTATATTATTAAATATTGTGATTATTGCAAATATTTTATCCAGCGACATAATTTATTTTTCCGATAATTGTATTATTGGTGACCGCTGGAGTGTGTTGCCGGCTAAATTTGTATTTGTTGATTGTGTATATTCAATTACCGCGAATTTATAATAAATTCAAACGGCGGCCATAACAATAAATTGAGGCTTAATTTATTTACGTTGACCGCGGACATTCGGATATTAAAATTTTAATTGGGTACCTTAAAAAATGATTCCGGTTGGGCTCATTGAATTCACACGACACCAACGTTATTTATATTCCATACCAATTAAAAAATGTTTATGTCACGACATGCTTTTTACATGCTCGTGCTATAAATTTCGCATTTTTTTATAAGTGTCGTTTATCTTAACGAAATTTAGATCCATTATGATTTTTTATTTGACCGTTAAAATGCGTAACATACTTAGGGAGCAGTTATCAACACTGCCCAACAAATATGTAATAAAAGCAAACAAAGAAATATGGGCATTAATACAACCGTTTGGAAATAATAAAAAAATACCTTTTTATTATATGAAACTTTTTAGGTAACGTTAACAGGGACATATGCTAAGAAATAACAAAAAAATCATGTTTATAGCAAATATTTCTTTTAAGTTTCATTACGACTACGTAAGGTTGTAGTCATTTCTTATAAAATTATTTTTAATATCATTATGATTTTGTTCACAAAAACGAAATACCTACCTAAAATCCCATGTTGCATCTACGAGGTGTGTTCAGAAAATATCGGGAATTTTCGTTTTTTGAAACAAATATTTATTTATTCGTCTACCTTAATGTTGTCGCCTTCAAAATAGTCCCCATTGGATATTATGCACATGTGCCAGCTCTTCTTCCAATACTCGAAACACTTCCAAAACTCAATCTTTGGGATAGCCTTTAGTTCTTTCAGCGATGCGCTTTTAATGTCATCTATACTTGCAAAACGACGGCCCTTTAAGGTTCTCTTTATTTTTGGGAATAGGAAAAAGTCAGACAGAGGCATGTCTGGCGAATATGGAGAACAAATTTTTCTGCCACGCGTTTAATACCCAAAACATTCGAAAAAAATTCAGGGGATGAGCCAATCGATATACCAACATCATCAGCGACTTCTCTGATGGTTTATAACCATTTCTTTCACTTTTTCCATGTTTTTATCGGCTGTTAATGTGCTTGTGCGTTCGGGGCGTTCGTCATCTTCAACGTCTTCCATCTTGGAAACTCTTATACCAATTGTAAACTCTTGTTTTACTTATAGCAGACTCACTATAGGCCTTTGTTAACATTTCACAGAATTTATTTCATTTTTTAAGCAAAATTGGATACAAATTTCTTTGATCCATTTCTTTTAACGAACGAAAAATCGCCGAGCTCATAAAACACGTCTAACCTTAGCGGATGCCACAGACAAAGTAAACAATGAAAACAGCTAAAGTTTTTATCATACTTCGGGGGCATGTATACCAACATAATAAAAAATTATGACAACCGGACCCTCCGAACCCGCGTAATTTAACAATTCCTGGTATTTTCTGAACACACCTCGTATTTATATATAAACGTATGTACATTTTTAAAAGAATAAGAAAAATGAACGAGGCAAAAAGTTTGTTGATGAGTGTAATCGATGGTATTTATGGTTGAGATTCCGAATGTCACCTTTTGTGTAATAAACTGAATTGTTTTTATGGTATCATGAAAAGATATTTTGGTTGATGAATTATTTATGGTTGGCTGGCCGTGTGCTAAAATTTGGAGGTATTAAGAGAATAAATTGGGAATTAAATTAACGGTCGGGTGCGAAAAAAGGTTTTAATGCTAATAAAGAAAAATTGAATTTATTGTAATGCTGTTTTGGCGGACGTGTTCCCATCCCAGATGAAGTGTATGCTGCTGTAATTTTCCTTTAAATACGACATGAAGATTTGTTCTGGTAGGTTTTTCAATAGTTTTTTCCTGAAACGCAGTTTCTGCACAAACTAAATGCAGCCAGGCAACAAATTTATAACCTTAGTAAGAATTTAATGTTAATGGAATGCGGTTCTGGCGAACTGAAAAACAAACCCGGTGTTTTAATGGACAATAAGATGGTACTTGGAACCAGACGACTTCTTATACCCGCCATCCAACTTCTACCGAACGAACGAGTAAGTTATAATTTATAATAACGTCACTCGCAATGAGTTTAGTTCTTTTCAAAGACTTTTAAATAGCTGTTCTGTACAATCCGTGTATAAAATTTTCATCTCTATTCATACGGAAAACGTTAAAAAACCTCTCTACACTTCGAATCGCGAGAATCATAGCGTTTCTTTCCCAACGACTCCTTTATTATTCATTTTGTGAACATGATATTACGCTTTTTGTCTTTCGTCGTATTTCCAATGATAATGAAACGGATTTTTTCGCAACTATTTCGCGTCCACCTAAATCTGGATTACAAATGCAAATTACCTGCATTGTGTGGTAGGTACTTTTTCCACCGTTCAACCTTAAGTATCACTACCAAAAAGAGAGTTGTTAATAACGTAAACTACTATACCTACAGCAACGAGTTTTTTATATCCAAGGAAATCCTATAAAATAGTAATAGGGTTTTTCAATTTTGGTCATAGATAAAGTATACCATACCATATTACACTGATATAAAAATAAGATTTGTTAACATGTTTTGTAGTTTGTTAATTTTATTTTGTTAATTTTAACATAAAATAGGGTTTGTAATTATTTTAACAAAGGAAAATATTTTACCAAAAGTTTTGAAAAGGTAATATGCAATTTTGTAATCATTTTGCTAATTTCAAATATTACATACCTATTACAGATTAATTTGTTAATGTTAATTTTAATTAATTATTTTGTTCCCAATTATGGTTGAATTATTGACATACATTTTTGTAAAATCTAGAAATTGCAGTCAGATTCTAGCACCGCGCGAGAGCGAGAGCTCTTAAAACGTAAAAGTTTAAAGATTAAAACCAACAATAATTTTTAAAATGTGCAAACCAATTATAGTGAAACAAACAATTTTCATAGAGTGCAAACTAAAATGGTGCACCGGTCAATGAGGAGTGAAGTGTTAAGTGATGAATGAGTTAAGTGCCACCTGTCATTGGACGCTTTTCACTGGACAAACAAAGGAGGTCAAACAAGAGGGGAGGTGGCCATTCGCAAAAAATTGATAAGTAACTTTAAGCATATGCATGACCTAACATATAAACTGCAAATTAAACACGACAGATATCTTTAAAACCCTAAGAAAGGCACACTGCGTAGGACAATAAATCTGTCAACAACAAATGCGTAAGGCAAACCCAAATAATAAACACTAGACACACAGAATAAACTAACACATTAATCATTATAACCCTAACATAGTAAAAAAAGCATAATAACCAAACTCTACTGGACTTGTAAACATTTTTTTACTTTGTAATGTTGTTTTTTTAATTTGGAGACGTTTAGGATTTAGTTATTGTTTTAAATGCTTTATATACAAATTCTACAAATATTGGTGAATAAAGCAATTTAAAAAAAATAATGGAGAGGCTCAAAACTAAAAAAAATTGTAAAAAAAATCTTTACTTAACTGCAGTAAGTTGGTTCCTAAACATTTCCCTAATTGCATTGGATACGGAGATCGACGTTGTAGTAGTGCATGGAGCACTATTAACTTCGAGCTCCAAAAAGTTTAGCTCAAAACAGTAACACAAATAATATATTCAACTTTAAAATATTAAGAACAATATTTATTGACAAATAAAATTGATTTTTTTAAGAACGGCTGATAGCAGAATGGTTTATGACAACAGCTTGACAAGCTTGACAAGTAACAGACCTGAGTTCAATCCCTGGCTGGGTCAAAACTTTTTTTAAATTTAAATCTACTAATTTGACTATTTCATTCAGTAGAATTTGACTAATTATTAGTGACTGCTTTTTCGCTATGACAATTAGTCAAATATGACTTATAATTAGTTATTTTTGACTAATTCATTTTAAGAGAGATAATATATTCATTCTTACAAGAAGTAATAAAAACCAATAAATCGCTTTTATTAAATAAAAAACATTAACCAGGAATTTCTAGGTTTAAATTAGGTTTAAAAACTGAATGGTATTTTTTCTGTGTTCACCGATAAATCAATTAAAATATATTTTGTTAAAACTAATTAAAACATTTGTCTTCGTATTGATAAAAACGTCAATCAAATCCGCAAAATTACGTATGCATGACCAGATTCGCAATCAAAAGTAATGCACCCATAAAATTGGCATTTTAATTTGTTTTTTTTTAATTTGGAGCGTGGGCGCCTAAAAAATAAATATATTAAAAAATAGTGCGAAAAACTTCGGCTATCGGCTGTAAAAGCGTTTTATCGGTTCGATGGCCTGAAAGTCAATTTCGGTTTGATGTGATGTGAATAAAATTGAACGCTCGACTTGTCCCATCATCCCTTATAACTACACGGTTATTGGGGAAAACCTTTATTAACATTCCGGCGCAATTTTTCCTAAGGAATCTCCTCCTTAATTTCATCTTTGAAAAGTTCACTTAAGACCTGCAATTTCACCATAATTTATTTTACAAGTTGTATGGGCCAAAATTATTATTATTTGGTTTGAACACAATTTCATTCAAAAATGCATACACAGTAAAAAATTTTGCCCGTGTAAATTTTTTAGTGTAGGGGTAAAAATATAGTTGATTTGTAAGTGTAAAAATACACTAGGTAGCATTTAGTGCTTATTAACTTTATTAAACACATTTAAAGAATATGAACGTTATTCATTGGTACATTCACACTATTTATTATTAAAATAGATCAAAAGGGTAGAAAAACTTAATGCGAGTGTTTATTAAACCTTAATGTGTTAAATAGTTACAAAATGTACACTACAGTGCATGCCAATTTCTTTGTCTGTTTTGATGTTACTAAGAGCTCTTTTTTCTTTACACTACTAGTGCACATTGTATCACAATTAAATTTAAATTACACCAATAGTGGCAAAATAGACTGAAAAAACTGGTAATAACCGAAATGCGTTTTAAAATGTTTGGTTGGTAGCTACCTACCTACCTACGCAGTGCATATCCGGAGATACCGCGTTGTGGAAGTGTGGCATTTTTGTTCAGTTAGATTTTAATTACGGTGTATCCATAAGGGGACATTCTTATTTTTTGGTAAGTATTATACTTCCTTTTTCTTTAAGCCTTAATACTCAATAAATACCAATAGGTTAAAAGAATGTCCATTCCCGATATATATTATATATCAATAATTTACGGCAGTAGGTCGGGTACTTGTAACATTAATAATATAAATACATACACACTTGATTTACTTTTTATTTTCAAGCGTAATGGTTGTTATATTAACCTATACCTACATTTTTATTAATATTATGGAAAATTTGTACACGTGTGGTAAATCCCCGACATACAGCCGCCTGACGCCTCTCTACCAATGGGATCACCCATTTTTTATAACAGAAAAATGGATTACTGATGAATTCTCAAGATAATTCATTGCTTACAAGTTGACAGCCACTAAAACTTTTACGTTTTAAGGAACCATTTTGCTTAAGCCAGCCATACGACTCAAATATAAGATTATATTTTGAAAGGCACCGATTTTGATAATTGTCATGGATTTTTGTTCCAAATAAATGTTTCTCTTTATTTACCTTTTCGTTTTATTCACTACCACCAATAGGTTTTACTCAAATAATAGTGTTAATTTACACTAGAAGTTTGCAAAGAGTAAAAGTACCTTTTTAAAATTAGAACTTTTCCAAAGTAGTGTTAATTTACACTGAACAAAAGTGGGATTTTACCCATCAAGTGTAGAAGTACACGATTTTAGGTAAATTAACACTTTTTAATACAGTGTAAAATTACTTTATCCTCAGTGCTATAGTGTTAAATCATACTTGCTTACTTGGGAAAATTACACTACAAATTAACTCTAATTGTAGTGTTATAAAACAGCACTATTTAGTGTGGACCTGTGTGAACTCTAATTAGTGTTGCTTAGAGTTGATTTTTTTACTGTGTATTATTCAATGGGTACATATAATTTTAATAACATGAGAATATTTGTATTTTTATCAAATAAGATTTTGGTTCATCTTCAAACCATCTACAAACACTGTTTATTTTATTAATCCGTAAACCAATTATTGTCAGTTATTTTCTCGAGTTCTATTTCTATTCCCAAAGCAATTCCCATTCCATTTTCTTCAAATAAAACGGTCACAGCAGCAAAGCAATAGTATGTAAATTTTTCAATATACTTGTCTATTTGATCTATCTTTTAGCAGATCCTATAAATCAGCCATAATGGTCCTTATTCCTTTGTTGTTGCGATTACCAAAGCAGTTTCGTTGATTAATTGGTATCTTTCGGAGTTTCCTTGACGATGCTTCAGACAATCGAGACGCAATTGGCATCGATAATTTTCGTTTGATACAAATGGAAATTTGTTGTATTTAGTTAAATTCGTGTAAAGGAAATCCTGTTTCACTTCTGAAAGCCGTATGTTAGATTTATTGATTCTTAGAAAAAGTAAAAGAAATTGTCGGTAAAGTTTTGCTTGAATTTATATCCAGTGTGTAACCTCCTAGGAAACATTCATTCTAACTTGAATCTATTTTGTGTAAGTGCAAAACATGTAGGGAATCTAGGTTACGTATTTAGAAGACAAGATTTAGTTTTATTTTCCTAAATGTTTTACTGTTTATATCTTTGATAAAAAATAATATGATATTTATTCTGCTAATTAGTTATTCATCTACTCTCTTAAAAGTTAATTGATTAAAAGGAACACGTGTCCCTGAGGATTTTTTGTGGATAATTTAGGAAATTCAAAATGTTTTTTTATTGAGCATAATTGAGGATATTATATTTATTAAAATAAAAAGCATAGGAATGTTGTCACACCAGCCAATGAGTCACCGATATTTGTCAAAACCGCGGTAAAATTAAAATTAAATTTTAAAAATAATAATAATTTTTTTGAGGTCATAAAAATAATAGCAAATTATAAATAAATTGAGTTTGTGAGCAAGGTAGGTAGTTTCATAAATAATTCAGACAATGAATCCACACAGCGCTAAACCAAATATAAAACCAATTTAGTTTCGTAAATCATATTAAGTCCTGAGGCTTTCCACAGCAGTTAAGTGAAGCGCTACGTCCATCCGTTCTTTCCGATCCCAATGAATTATAGATAACATTTTTTGCCAGATTCATCCTTTCTGCGGATTTCCAAAGAAACGTCCGTTTTCCTTATTACTTTAATCATAGGAATCATTTGCCGCAATTCATCACAAGCCTTTGATTTATAGATAGAGTAATCCTATCCTTTAATACTGCAAAGGAAATATTTCTGTTCTGAAAGATAATATTGGATTATTGAATGGGTTCATGGATTTCCAGGCTTACCTATTTATCATTTTATTTTGAGGTGAGTTTTTGTGTGACCCAGTTCGGCACAAAATGCACGGGGATTATATAAATTTAAACTTTCTTGTTTTGAACCGCGCTTAATTTGTACAAGTAAATAAATAATTAACAGAAACAAAGCCTTGCGTAAAGCTCGCAATCCCTAGACGGAATTATTTATTTTCTAATTTGAGCCTAGGGTTTCTGCGTCATAAAACAGTAGATTCGTAGAGCGCTGCCATAAAGCAAACTCGACAGCAGTACCGTATTTTGGGGGTCGTTTAAATACACATCAATTTTTTTTAAAATTATTTAACTTAATAATACCATTGCCACAAAGGTAATTAAATTTTAAATTCCAAACAAAAAAATGACTTGTATAAATATTTTACTCCATAAAATATTTTTTTTGTTTTATTTTGCTGTTCAGGATGCTCAAAAATAGAGTCTAATATGAAGAGCTTGTTAGGAGAAACCAAAAAGCCAAATGAAATTTTTTCATGCAAGTTACTAAGATACTTATTTGGTCCCAACTTGAGTGGTCCTATTATTTTGTAGAAATTGACTTCTATCTCATTTTGTGATTATAAATCAAGGTTGTTGCTTTCAACTAACAATTATTTGTTAAAATTTGAAAACTTATGTCTTTAATTTACCAGCTTTTTATATTAACGCTTCAAAAAAATTATTTAAAAGTTTTTAATTTTGAAAATCTGTATTTTTGCTCACCCTCTATAACAAAATAAAAGTTTCTCAACGTGAATCAAGTTTATATAACAAGCAAAATAAATTATGAAGAATGACCTCTAAAAATTGAAAATAAATATTTTTACAAGTACACACTTTATATGTATATTTAACAAAAGTGAATTAAAAAACGTAAAAAATACAATTTAAACGCGATAACATTGCCAGTTGTTGATGGTTGGTTTCTATGGTAACGGTAATGTCGCTTTTGACAGTTGCAGTGACATTTCTTTATGCAGTGATATTTTAAATATAAAAATAAGTTGGAAAAATAAATGATCTATTATGTTCTGTAAAACAAATGAAGTCCACTAGAAAGAAAAAACGCAAAACAAGGTTATCCATCTCAATTACTAACTTGATTTTATCTAGTTTTCATATTTTAAGGTATTATGCCCAAAAGCTACCCTAACATTTGAACAAGGTATTTGTTAGTTTAACGCTAATTCTGTCTTATTCTTTGTGTTCTAAATAATTGTGATATTTATTTTCGGAAGGGTAGTAGGTAATAAAACCTCACGGGTTGATTTGACAACCGCAATATTTATTTTATCATATCAATAAGTAGGGCCAGTAACTGAATATTCTGCACATTAAATACTATTTCCAATTTTTATTGTGCGGAATATGCATTACTGACTACCTAACACTGATGAGGTCCAAACTACCGCATTTTTAAACGTGGAATAAATTTTATAAAGCCATATAATATATAATATCTAACCCGAAAAACATGCATTATTTGTTATAAAATACCTATAAACTAGCATTTTAATGAAGTGTATTATCTCTTATAAAAAAAATATAACTGCGTACAATTAATATAAAAATTGTACCTATATAAATAGTATTTTACTCATCGTTTTTAATATCATTTTTACCTCGATATAAAAATGAAATTTAAAAATTTGTTTTATTTAAGTTTGGTAGTGTGCCTTATGCTTATTGGTATGTTAATATAAAATACATATTAAATATATATTTTGGGGCAGGGGGTTTAAAATCTGTATTTTAAGATATTTAAAAAACAAACATTAACTTATTTACCAAATTTTTATATTATCCCAACAAAAATAACCCAACTTTAAAAAATCACCATGTTGAAAAAATTATCTTTGACATTTAATTTTGCTCTTATTTATGTAGTAAGGTTTAAATTAAAGATTTACCATGAATTATTTTATTTTACCACAATAATTAGAAATGGTTCAAACTTATTATCAAAATTTTATTTTGTTCCATCTACTAATACTCTTCTAATTTTGTTTTAGATTTACCTTCCAGTCAGGCAGATTGGGACAAGAATGAAGTTTTTAAGTACGAAATATATTTAAGAAATTTAACTTTACAAATCTTGTAAAACCTAATTTTAGATTTTGCTCGAAGAAATTTAAAAAATCATATCAGCTTTATCAAGACAAAAAGCTAACGGAAGATGATCTAAAGAAAGTAAATAAGGTGTGTGGGGATGGACATTTTGGAGATGGCGATAAAGTGACTGTGAAAATGGAAAAATATTGGCTAAAGGAACCGAAAAATATAAACGAAATTATGGGTGATGTTTTCTCACATTGGGCTTTGTATCCATTAAATCACATACATAATTATTGTTACTGTATGGGTCACAACTTAAAGTTGGACGAATAATGTTTGTTTACTTTTAAATAATGTTTTAAAATTTGGAGGAAAAATAAAATAAAATGTACAGCAATTTTCCTCAAAAAGTACTTTTGTATTTAAAATTGTAGAAACCCTATCCTCAGTATTTAATAGGTATTCGTCAATTTAAGATATTAAGAAAAGTCTATTTGTGTAACTAATTTCTTTAGTCATTTAGTCGTTAGCATCTGTTTTATAATACAATAAAAGAACATTGGTTGTGGGTTATGTTTAATTTATTATTTAAAAATCGAGGTAAAGTAGGTACCTACATACTAAGCAGGAAGCAGTACAAAATTACATGGATCGATAGTTCGTTTTTTGTAAAACAAATCTCCCAATAGATTTTGAAAGTTTCAAAAGTTATGGCCGTTCGAAGTTTAAGTGACCCACCTACTTTACTATTTGCTAATAGGTAATATTAATTTTATGTATTTTGTAATTGATGATGTAATGATGGATTTGCGCAAAACTATAAGTGTCAGTTCTTAATTGTGTTTGGTCTTAAAAATAATTAAAAAAAAACTCGATGGACGTAGGTACGAGTGTTCAGAAAATATCGGGAATTTTCGTTTTTTGAAACAAATATTTATTTATTCGTCTAAATTAATGTTGTAGCCTTTAAAATAGTCCCCATTGGATATTATGCACATGTGCCAGCTCTTCTTCCAATACTCGAAACACTTCTAAAACTCGATCTTTAGTTCTTTCAGCGATGTGCTTTTAATGTCATCTATGCTTGCAAAACGACGGCCCTTTAAGGTTATCTTTATTTTTGGGAATAGAAAAAAGTCAGACAGAGGCATGTCTGGCGAATATGGAGGCTGGGGCATCATTACAGCATTGTTTTTGGCCAAAAATTTTGTTCAAAATTTAACAATTTTAGAACAAATTTTGCTGCCACGCGTTTCATACCCAAAACATTCGAAAAAATTTCATGGGATGAGCCAATCGATATACCAACATCATCAGCGACTTCTCTAAAGGTTTATAACCATTTCTTACACTTTTTCCATGTTTTTATCGGTTGTTAATGTGCTTGGGCGTTCGGGGCGTTCGCCATCTTCAACGTCTTCACGGCCATCTTGGAAACTCTTATACCACTTGTAAACTCTTGTTTTACTTATAGCAGACTCACTATAGGCCTTTGTTAACATTTCACAGAATTTATTTCATTTTTTAAGCAAAATTGGATACAAATTCTTTGATCCATTTCTTTTAACGAACGAAAAATCGCCGAGCTCATAAAACACGTCTAACCTTAGCGGCTGCCACAGCCAAGGAAACAATGAAAACAGCTAAAGTTTTTATCATACTTCGGGGGCATGTATACCAACATATTAAAGAAAATTTATGACAACCGGACCCTCTGAACCCGCGAAATTTAACAATTCCCGTTATTTTCTAAACACACCTCGTACAGAGACCTAAGAAATAGTTTTAAAGCAAAATGGTCCTTTTATTTTTTCGTAAATAAATGATATAGGAAGTTAAACTTTAATAGTATATTTTAATCAAAATTTTCTCAAAAATGTTACTATTTCGTAACCTGAGTATTGATTTGTTCTATGTCCAATATGTTATAATCGAGATAAACGGGTTTGAAACTTTCACATTAAATATTTTATTTGTTTTTTAATGAAAACCTAATTAAACATTAATAACAATATTCTTGTTTAGCCTTTAATTAGTTCTATTGAGCAACTCTTATCTTAAATTTGGATTTATGCCTCAATATTGGAAAAAAACGTTTTGGAGATAAAACAAAAAGTGCTATTTTTGGATTTTAGAAACAAAATGTTGGACATATAACAATGTTTTAGGACATGAAACAAAACTGAATTAAAAAACACTTTATTTAGTAATGATTTACTTTAATAATAATAATTATAATTATTGTCAAAATACAAAGTCACATACATGTTAATAGGTTAAAAAACGTGTACTGGGTAAAGTGGATATAGAACAAAACAATTTTATACTTATAACTTATAAGTTATAAGGAAGCTTTCCTTGGAGATAGCACAAAACAGTTATAAAATATTTCTTCCATATGGATATAGCACAAACAAATACTAATTATTTTCAGATTTTTACAAACACATAGAGCAAAAGAAAGCCTGTAAGCGAAATTTTGGAGATAGAGTAAACCAATTTTAAACCTTTTATACTAAACTCGGATTTAGACTAACCTAAACTAAAAACTGACACAATTATATCAAAATACTATTATGGAGATGGAACAAACCAACTTCAATTTTCCGAAAATGCATAAACCTCAAAATGGTAAAAAATGGAGATAGCACAAACCAATACTCAGGTGACGATTTACTGTCAAGCAATTGCGTAAAACCTTGACTTGTGGGTTATTAGTCAATAAAAACTCTTGCAAACCCAAACATGCTAAATCCGGCACTGTTCAGCAGACAATATATTGTTTTGACACAATGGGGTTGTACTTGCGAATTAGACGGTTCTTTAAACCGAAAATTGATCCGGTTCCGCAGTCTATGTGACAGCAACGGATCAGACTGGATCTTGGAAGGGAAAAAGGACGATCTGTTTACGACGCAGTTCAATCCTCGGAGCTTTCAATGCAGAATTACGCGTTCCACTTTCGGCTCTGATATCTTCGGGAGCTTTGTCATGTGCACGAGCCCCTACAAATCGCCTTATTCAAGTCGCGCGCTTTAAATGCTGCCAATCGAGAGCTGCCGTGGCATCGTTCCTCCGGACTAAGCAGCTAGACAGGCACTCAGCAGCGGTGCTTAAAAATAACGCATGCACTCCAGTCTGAAAGAAATTTAATTTTCATTCAGCTGCGAGAGAAACTCGCTTCGGTTTTCAGTAAAAATAACGACGTGTCTTACGTTCACCATATTTCAGGAGAGATTTATCGTTGCAGGGCTTAACAGTATACGAGTTTTTTTATTCAAAATAGTATTAAAAATAAACTAAAATGAAATTAAAAGTATAGGTACATACAGTGCTTGCAAACACAAGTCCGACCGGTTTGGGAAGGACGCGTGAAAATAACAAGGATAGAACGCCAAACAGAAGGCGCTTACAATACGCACGCCTGACACTCTGACCAATCAAATTCTGTTTGGCATTCTATCCTTATTCTTTTCACGCGGGTATTGAACAACCGTCCTTTCCAAGGCGGTCGGACTTGGATTTGCAAGCACTGTATACAAAAAAAAATTATTATTTGCTAGGAGTTTCAGGAGGTTTCTGCATACATTCTTGAATTATTCTTCATTTGAGTTCTTCAATGTTCTTATGTGGTGTTTTGTAGACTTGTGTTTTTAACTAACCCCAAAGAAAAAGTCTGGAAATCTTGCCGGCCATTTAGCACCTCTTCCACCAATCCATTTTTTGGGAAACCTTTGATTCAACCATTCTCTGACTGGTAAAGCAGAGTGACGAGGAACTCCATCTTGTTGAATGTCCTTCATCCTTCATTAAGCAACATGTTTTCTTGTTCGTCCATCTTATTTTCTAATGACTGGGTAATAAGTGGGTCTATAACATTTTCAAGAAGATCAAGATATAATTGTCCAGTCTAGTTTTCTTCGATAAAAAAGGTCCAATAATTTAGTTGCCAAGAGTACAATTTGTGCAGCTTCATCCATCACTCGATCTTGTGTGTTTTCTGTTGCTTACTGAACCAGTTTTCCAGGTTCTATGAGCACAGGAATCAAATCACGTAAATAAAAAAAAGTCGATTCTTTCTGCTAAAGTATACAACATTTTCAATCCCTTTTGTATTATAACTGTATGCAAGTGCATTAATTTAAAAAGTTGTTTAATATCAATAAATATAAGAAATCCTTTTAACAAAACTCTAACAGATTTAGCCCAGTGCCCCCAAAGGTAAGGTCCGCCCCTGGCCATCATAATTTCAATCATCCCTTACTCTAACAACTTAATCTTATTTACCTTAATGCAAAAGTTTCGTGTCGAAATGAAATTTTTGCCGAAGATAGTTTTAAGAAAACGTGGATAACACAATTTTTATCCTCGGAAAAAGTTAGTTCAGCTCTCCTGCGAGTTTAAACTAGGTTTAGCAACTACACAACTTCAACGGATGTAATGGAAAGAAGAAACTTATACTCAACAATATTTAATTTAATAATTTCTTTGCTAACACTATTAATTTTTTAAAAGTTTGTGTTTTTTACTGAACACTAAAAGAAATATACGAATAAATTAATTTAATATATTTATATCCCAAGGTATTTTTTGAATATTTGAAAAAAACTGAAAACATGTCAAAACCAAAAATTATTATAACTTCTTTATTCCTGAAAATTTAAAACAAACATGTGCCAGCTCTTCTTCCAATACTCAAAACACTTCTAAAACTCGATCTTTGGGATATCCTTTAGTTCTTTCAGCGATGCGCTTGTCATCTATGCTTGCAAAACGACGGCCCTTTAAGGTTCTCTTTATTTTTGGGAATAGGAAAAAGTCAGACAGAGGCATGTCTGGCGAATATGGAGGCTGGGGAATCATTACAGTATTGTTTTTGGCCAAAAATTTTGTTCAAAATTTAACAATTTTAGAACAAATTTTGCTGCCACGCGTTTCATACCCAAAACATTCTAAAAAATTTCATGGGATGAGTCAATCGATATACCAACATCATCAGCGACTTCTCTGATGGTTTATAACCATTTTTTCCACTTTTTCCATGTTTTTATCGGTTGTTAATGTGCTTGTGCGTTCGGTGCGTTCGTCATCTTCAACGTCTTCACGGCCATCTTGGAAACTCTTATACCACTTGTAAACTCTTGTTTTACTTATAGCAGACTCACTATAGGCCTTTGTTAACATTTCACAGAATTTATTTCATTTTTTAAGCAAAATTGGATACAAATCTTTGATCCATTTTTTTTAACGAACGAAAAATACTTCTAACCTTAGCGGCTGCCACAGACAAAGTAAACAATGAAAACAGCTAAAGTTTTTATCATACTTCGGGGGCATGTATACCAACATAATAAAGAAAATTTTATGACAACCGGACCCTCCAAACCCGCGAAATTTAACAATTCCCGTTATTTTCTGAACACACCTCGTAATTATTATTATTATTGATTATATTGATGCACCCTGTAGAGTAAATTGTGCCATTAAACATTTTGTAAAGGAGTTAAAATTTTCTCCAGATTCTTTGAAATATTTGATATTGATGTTATTGTAGTGTGTTCACTGCTGTCTAAAGTTATTAGAATCTTTCTGATTCTACTGTTCTTGAAATTTAAAAAAAGCGTAACGCAAATTTTGAAGACGCTTAATTAATTCGTTACCGTTGAAAACTGAAACAAAAAAAAACTTGTGCACAACCACATTACTACATTTTGTCAATCTTGCATCTGAAGGATAGAGCTAGAGTACCAAAAGCAGTTGTTGGGAAAAACTATATAGTCAATATTTAAAATAAAAATTGTTTATTTTGTAAATTTTAAACACTATGGTTCTGCAACCGAAAACAAGCTTAACTAGATGACAGAATTTTTTTAAATAAAAGCATTTGAATGAATAATAAAGTTACTTCAAACAAAATTGAAGCTAATGGATAAATTGGCGCGGACAGAAAAATGGATTAATTTACCGGGGGGTGAGCAAAACCCCTTAAGCTGTCAGTTATGTTGTAGCCACAAACAGAATGGCAGTGGCAGTGACATTGGTATTTAAAATTTATGAATATGTCGCGAGGCATTAACGAAATAATTGTTTAAGCTGTGAACGGCGTTAGACATGAATGTAAAGTTATTTACCACTAGGTGGTCCGGCTCTAATGATCACAACACCTACATGTAAAGCCAGTACACGGCAGAGTAATGCAATGAAACCAGTAGTTTATTAGCGGTCGGTTTCTAAAGCACCCAGCAACTTGTATTAATTATTGATTAATGATAATGGACCAAGCAAAATGCAATACTTCGGCTTGACTGTCCTGCTAACGCGGTTGTATCGATTTATTTTATTTGTTTTAATGGCTATTTAACGTGATCTTCTATTTTCCACCAGTTTTATTACCATGAAAAAGGGATAATTAAATTATCCTTAAACATGCAGCTGCACTTGTCTCTTGAAATAATACTAAATTTGAAAAACAACCATCCCAATAAAGACCGGTTCACTTCTCCTTTTTCATGCCTACATACACTACTGTCTTCTTTAATCAAGTATTAAGCAAATACGTTTACTATAAACGCTACGTATTTAGTCCCGACATCACGTATTTAGAGGAAAGTAAGGACAGATAATAAAATTACTTGTATTAATTAAAGAGAAGCCATAAGCTTATGTAATTTCAATGGTATACACTGTTTTGGACCCAAGCTTGGCCAAGCTTGTGTTAAGCCGAAATGTTCCTTTTTTAGGTGAGGTCAGGTTTTCAATATACATTATTTAGCAATTTTTATCAATTATAAATAACAAAAATCATATAACTCTGCCATTCTTTTTTACAATTGATTTTACTCTTTATGTTTGGAGAACTACCAAGTTATATAAGTATATTTATATACATTTTTTTAAATTCTCGGATTTAAAAAAAATATTCTTAAGGCGTTAATATATATATATATATATATAATATAATGAGTTTTAATTGTTGCTATAGTTTTTATAATTATTTCTAGTACATTAGGAACACAAATATAGTCGTCACAATGTCGATATATACATAATTGTTTATTGGTATTTTTTACAATTTCTGCGACATGGAAAATTAACATTTAAATTGATTTACAAGCATGCACATGCACCTTGCTAAGACAATTGATACAGGAGTGATATAATCACTTATAAAGCAATAAACCATACTGAGAAATATTACCACAAATCAATAATAAAAGCGTTACGATTTAAATTTATGCTATTTGATTGTAGGTAGAGAGTATTACGTTTTAGCACTGTGTTCACGTGATCGGTGTTTTATGAAGTCCTCTAGTTATAAATAATTCAAATTTATCGCGCATAAAATACTGGGCATTAAAGGTTTTATGAAATCGCATAAAATATGGCACCGCTACACCTGTCTCCAATTTTATATTAAAATACTCCAAGGTAAAGTTTTCGAGGATTAATAAATATTTTATGGATGGGACGTTTTAATTTAGCGTTTCCATTGATTTTTCTATAAAATGTATGTCTTTTAATCACTGCTAATTAAGGTTTATAGTCTATTAAAAATATAGAAAACCATTACTATAATATTACCAGTAATCTCAATAAACATCCACATTAATTTACATCAATTTATTTGATGGATTAAATGAATGGTTTTGCGGGGTACTAAAAATGAGTATTTTGTTCGTTCTTATACACAGTAAAAAAAAAACAACTCTAAGCAACATTAATTAGAGTTCACACAGGTCCACACTAAATAGTGTTGTTTTATAACACTACAACTTAGTAAATTTGTAGTGTAATTTTCCCCAAGTAAGCAAGTTTGATTTAACACTATAGCACTGAGGATAAAGTAGTTTTACACTGTATTAAAAAGTGTTAATTTACCTAAAATCGTGTACTTCTACACTTCCTGGGTAAAATCCCACTTTTGTTCACTATTTTGGAAAAGTTCTAATTTTAGAAAGGTACTTTTACTCTTTTAGTGCAAACTAATAGTGTAAATTAACACTATTATTTGAGTAAAACCTATGGTGGTAGTGAATAAAACGAAAAGGTAAATAAAGAGAAAAATTTATTTGGAAGAAAAATCTATGACAATTATCAAAATCGATGCCTTTTAAAATATAATTTCATATTTGAGTCGTATGGCTGGCTTAAGCAAAATGCTTCCTTAAAACGTAAAAGTTTTAGATCAATGCAATGTTTTACTGGCTGTCAACTTGTAAGCAATGAATTATCTTGAGAATTCATCAGTAATCCATTTTTCTGTTATAAAAAATGGGTGATCCCATTGGTAGAGAGGCGTCAGGCGGCTGTATGTCGGGGATTTACCACAAGTGTACAAATTTTCCATAATATTAATAAAAATGTAGGTATAGGTTAATATAACAACCATTACGCTTGAAAATAAAAAGTAAATCAAGTGTGTATTTATTTATATTATTAATGTTACAAGTACCCGACCTACTGCCGTAAATTATTGATATTTAATATAGGGCGGATATGGACATCCTTTTAAGATATTGGTATTTATTAAGTATTAAGGCTTAAAGAAAAAGGAAGTATAATACTTACCAAAAAATAAGAATGTTATGGATTCACCGTAATTAAAATCTAACTGAACAAAAATGCCACACTTCCACAACGCGGTATCTCCGGATATGCACTGCGTAGGTAGATAGGTACCAACCAAACATTTTAAAACGCATTTCGGTTATTACCAGTTTTTTCAGTCTATTTTGCCACTATTGGTGTAATTTAACTTTAATTGTGATACAATGTGCACTAGTACTGTAAAGAAAAAAGAGCTCTTAGTAACATCAAAACAGACAAAGAAATTGGCATGCACTGTAGTGTACATTTTGTCACTATTTAACACATTAAGGGGTAATAACCACTCGCATTAAGTTTTTCTACCCTTTTGATTTATTTTAATAATAAATAGTGTAAATGTACCAATGAATAATTTTCATATTCTTTAAATGTGTTTAATAAAGTTAATAAGCATTAAATGCTACCTAGTGTATTTTGTAGTGTAACTTTTACACTTACATATCGGCTCTAGTATTTTTACCCCTACATTAAAAAATTTACACGGGCAAAATTTTTTACTGTGTATCAAAACTTAACTCAATATTTTGCTTTTATACTGGATGTTTAAAACATTCACTTACGTGCTAACAAAACTAACAATTCGCGTTATTAACACTTTCAACGTGCCCTGCGGTTGATAAATATTCAATGACTGGAGCGTAAATTAGGCATGTGTCATGTTAGACCGCGATATGCAGCTTTGAAAAGAGCTGCGACCGCGTGTGCAGACCCCAGATAATCCGGAGCTGTCTGAAACAGAATAACCAATCAGAGTTGTCACCGCAGATGTTTACCGCATCCTGAATATTCAACTGTTTTCACAGTCTGCTCCATGGAAAACTACACGCAAAAGTTTGCTCATTTTTTATATAACGCGTTCACGTTTCAGAAGTTTAAAAAGTCATTCAATATTAGTCAAAAATATGTTTTAAATAGAATAATTTACAAATTTTTGTCGTCATGTTAGCCTGTCATCATTTTTGCATTTTATTTAAACTTGTTGTTATTGTGACCCTATTTTACCTTATTGTCGTAATTTAGGCTGCTCGTATTTTAGCATGACATGTTAGAAGTCTTGTTTAAATACGAAGGGTGTACCTACTCTTATTTATACTATTAAAGTATAAAGAATGTCGAGGTAAATACAGAAGAGCAGACAATGTTAAGTTTCAGCTACCGCTATCTTCCCTTGTATCTCGGCACTCTTATCTGTACTCCGCCAGTTAATTACCTAACTTTGCTACCTGACAGGATGACGTTGTGGGTAACCTCTAAAAAGCGTACGAGACACATACGAACGTAAAAAACTAGGCAGAAAGTTATTTTAAATGAATTATATTTTAAGTTTTTTGGTCTGCAAACTTTGGTTTTAAGTTTAAAGCTGCAAAATCATTTTTGTCTAGAAAAGGATCTCAGAAATTGTAACTTGTATATTTACTAATCATAAAGAATGAAAGCTTTGTTCATTATCATATGCTGGTTATTTTTCCTATATTAAAATGTGGAAATAAAGTAAACAAATTTGGTTTACCGACCATTTAAATAAAATTTAAATACGCTACCTACACAGTAAAAAAATATTTGTTAATTTTGGACATTATGCACATGTGCCAGCTCTTCTTCCAATACTCGAAACACTTCTAAAACTCGATCTTTGGGATAGCCTTTAGTTCTTTCAGCGATGCGCTTTTAATGTCATCTATGCTTGCAAAAAGACGGCCCTTTAAGGTTCTCTTTATTTTTGGGAATAGGAAAAAGTCAGACAGAGGCATGTCTGGCGAATATGGAGGCTGGGGCATCATTACAGTATTGTTTTTGACCAAAAATGTTGTTCAAAATTTAACAATTTTAGAACAAATTTTTCTGCTATGCGTTTCATACCCAAAACATTCGAAAAAATTTCATGGGATGAGCCAATCGATATACCAACATCATCAGCGACTTCTCTGATGGTTTATAACCATTTCTTCCAATTTTTCCATGTTTTTATCGGTTGTTAATGTGCTTGTGCGTTCGGGGCGTTCGTCATCTTAACGTCTTCACGGCCATCTTGGAAACTCTTATACCACTTGTAAACTCTAGTTTTACTTATAGCAGACTCACTATAGGCCTTTGTTAACATTTCACAGAATTTATTTTAGTTTTTAAGTAAAATTGGATACAAATTCTTTGATCCATTTCTTTCGAACGAACGAAAATCGCCGAGCTCATAAAACACGTCTAACCTTAGCGGCTGTCACAGACAAAGTAAACGATGAAAACAGCTAAAGTTTGTATCATACTTCGGGGGCATGTATTCCCGTTATTTTCTGAATACACCTCGTATTACTTATAATAAAACGCCTAAAATCCCAAACCTTATTATTAAAAATCTATACAATATCCACTAAATTTTATTTTCTGACATTGTGTAATTTAAAAAGAAGAAAAGTTACCAAATCGTCCTTAAAAGGTAAAAAAACAGTATTTTAACCCTCAGGAATATAAAACTTGACTTAATGCTGTAACATTAATCTAAGAAAAGGAAAACCTCGATATTTTATTTAAATCGCTTTACACTTCTAAATGGCGCCCGATGGCGGTGAGTGCTGGATGCTCGGAAAACTTCGAAAATAGATCACAACACTTAAGATTATGTAGCTGCAGCAGCAGCGGTGGCAAAAATAAACTCGCGATAAAACTCGTATCAGATGCCGGCATTCGGACAATACACAAAAGCGGAGGAGAACGATAAATCCCCGTTTAAGTGTCTTATATTTCGGGAATCGCCACACCGCGTTCGTTACATATGGTCCAGTACTCGTGTGTAAACAAACGGCGCGGAGTCCAGCAGTTCGGGTGATTTACGGGCGAACATAAAACGCCTCCGGGCAAAACTCCGGGCGGCAAGTTCCGTTGCTCCGTTGCGCGACAATGTTAAAGATATCACCTTCAAGGTTTCGCCCGCTCTTCCGGTCGCAAACAATCCAAGATAGAACGGTTACTAATGGTTTTCCACATCCTTGACGTTTAACTGGAGAAGTTTTCTGGCTATAAGATCATTCATTCATTTTTCATTTTTTTTTTAACTTTACTTACTTTATAGGTCTCTTTTGCTTCTGCTACAAATAACATCAGTTTATTTATTTTATACTGCATTTTTAAGAAATTGACAATATTCACACATAAAACTCGACAAATCCAGCTGGAGACTTTAAAAACATACCGATCCCTGCCGCACAGAGTACTAATAAAGGTTTAAATATCAACATTATTAAAGTTATTTAAGAGTAAAAAATAGTACATTTTCGATTTATTTATACAATTAGAATAAATTATATGTATTTTAGGTAAACAAGAATTTCTTATAAAGTTAAGGTATGTTCAAAAGAAGTAACATTAATGCAAATAAAATCCTAAGGAAAACTCAATGCAAAGGACGATTTTAAGAGCTGGGCGTGTACATTCGTACGTCTCTAGCTAGATTTGCCAAGCTGTACTAACCACTCTTAAAATTTTGCGAAAATTTTTCCGATAGATAAGTTAGGAAAAAATTTGATACTCTTAAATTCTTTAAAAAAAAATTTTAAACGTCACGCAGGAGAACTACAAAATTGCTGAGTTTATGGTGATGGCACTTGATCAGAAATAACAGGCAATGAATCGTTTGCTGTTTTTGGGTTTGAAAATTTTAATATGAAAGATGCACCCAATCACCGCAAATCATGTAAAAAGTTGAGCAAGACAGAATACCCAAGAAAAATCTGAAATGTTATGACCACTTATTACACCCAATTAAAATTCTATTAAAATGGCATTTGAAAAAATCCAACAATGTATCAAATCCACTACATAAATTATGGCGGTAAGTCAGAATATAGTAGCCAGGAAATTGGATACAAATGTATGTAGTTCATTGGCGGATCGTGCACCATGGTCAGTAAGAAGCTTGGACCAGTGCGCATCCAATTTTATGGCGACAGGCTCATGGCTGACATTTTGAACTAGATGTCGATAATATAGACTTCTCTATCTCTGATTGGCAAGATTAATAAAAAATAAACAGATGACGCAACTGTCGCTTGTTATCATAAACTTACTACAGTGTAGTAAGTAGGGATGGGATTTTAGTTATTTTACCTTTTTTCAACCGATGTAACTATTTGAAAACCAATAATGCCAAAATGTGTTTTAAAAGATTTTCTTTTATATGAACCTAACTTGTTTTCACCTTTTTTACCTTTTTTGGAGGTTTTTGCTTTAAACCACCTTTTTTATACTTTTGTTACCTATTTTTTTTAACTTGTTTTCACCTTTTTTACCTTTTTTGGAGGTTTTTGCTTTAAACTACCTTTTTATACTTTTGTTACATATTTTTTAATTTGTCGGTTTATTTTCACATATTTGTTATTTATTTTTACGTATTTTTACTTATTTTATTTTTTGTGTTCTTTTTAAATTTTCAACCAATATTTTATCCAGGGCGTGCAACTCAACGGTATAAATTTTTTCTTATGGTCACAGATTGTAACTGTAACTTTCTTTACAGTTACCTTCTTTGTAGTGAGCTTATGTTCTGTCATAGAACTTCTGTGTAGTGAGTGTCACTCATTGAAACACAGTTTATTGCATAGAAATAGTTGTGGGTATGTTCTGTGTTTGGGTATGCGGCTTAACAAAATTATAAACGAAACGAAACGAAACTGTTTTTTTTACCTAAAATGCTGTTTTTTAACCTAAAATGCTCTTTTTTAGTACCTTTTTAGTTACCTATTTTTCAGTTTTTAGTACCTAAATATCCCATCTTTAGTAGTAAGTATATGTTTTTTATCTTTATATCATTTTTCTATGCTCTATTTGTTTTATAAGCAGTGTTGCCATTTGCGGGTATTTTACCCGAAAATCGGGTATTTTCGCCATGCTTGAGGGTAAAATATTACAGCTGGTATTTTGAAAATTTCTATCAAAATACTAGTTTATAATTTTTTAGTAGATGATATTGTACATATATTTACTGAATAAAGGTAAATAATTATTATTATTCTATCCTGTTACCATTCTTCTTGATTAATGAAAAATTAAATTTATTTGTCCAAATAGGAGAATGCGCTAAAATATTTATAAATATAACTATTTGTTTACTCTTTCAAGTAAAATCGGGTATTTTGTAATTTTTGGTCGTGAGCTTTCATGAGAACACTGTTTATATGTAACCACATTATTTTTAGAGTTTAGAGGTCTAACAATAACTATCTGATTTTTTATCTGGGAATAATAACTTCTACCTGTTTTCTACACTGATATATTTGGTTTAGTTAAATTTTTGTATACTTGTTATATGGTTGTGTTTTTATATTGTGAGAATTCCTGTGCTACAAAATTTCTTGTGCTGTTAAAACCCTCGTTGTGGTGTAAAATTGGCTTTAAAAGAAGCACGTAAAAATCATTTGTTTTAAATTTTTACCCAAACATCACATAAGTCATTATGACAAGGAAATGACAAAGGGTCATTAATTAAAATGGAGCATACTACAAATTGCAGGTTTTTTAAGATTTCCTAAACTGGATTCAAGAATGTCCTAAAAATGTAGATTCTTATTCACTTAGGATTTGCAATTGTAAGCATTAAGTAATGGTTTGAATAAAATTAAATAAAACTTGAATAATTTAACAAAACAGTGCGATTGCATTAGACATTAACCTCCGAATGCACTTTGCATCCAACTGGAAGATTTTCGGCCATTTCAAGCGCGCGAAACGCACGAATTACAAAACTGTTTTTATAAAATACATTGTAGATTATTTATTATATAATATTTTGGCATCAAAATTGTCAAAAATATTCTTCTTTTATTAGGTTATACATTAAATAAAAAAAAACGCAAGAAATATTTTATAAAAGTAGATATAATTTTAATAATTGAAAGGTGTGGACGGGACAAAAAAAAGATGTATCTTGTCCCGTCCATCCCCTGTCAATTATTGAAATTATCTCGACTTTTATAAAACATTTCTTGCGATTTTTTTTATTTAATGTATAGCCTAATAATAGAAGAATATATTTGAAAATTTGGATGCAAAAATAATATATAATAAATTACCTACAATTTTTTTTATAAAAACAGTTTTGTGATTTGTCCCGTCCATCCGCTTGAAATGGCCGTTTTGCGGAATTGAGATGTTTAGTTTTATGTTGATAAGCACATAAATAAACTATTTCTCAATTACAGAATTGCATTGTTGTTTGCCGTTGGCTTTTCCAAAACTAATTATTAATTTAATGTTCTTCCGGCAACGCAGTTCATTAAGGAACATACAACATTTAATTCTCTCAAATATTCGCTTGATGCAATTATGAGATTAAAGAGCAGCTAAATAATCCATGTAGTATATAAAATAGAGCAAAAATTCGCCACTCGGGTTTTAATATTTTAGTTTTTTCATATTTATTTTATCATTAAAATCAGAGAGACACTTTAATAAAAGTCAAATGAAATAGTGCAGCGCTGGGACGATGTACATCGTACGAACAAGTGGATTACTTGAAGGGATTGGATTATTTTAATTTTTAGTAGTTTCGTGTGTGTAAAACAAAAAGAGAATATTCTAATTGGACCCCGCTGAGTACGAAATTATATTTATTTTAGAAGCGAAAATATATTGTAAATGTATGTAATTTATTCTTCCAACCATATTATATAGGGTGTTACTAAATGTTCAGTAGTAATATAACAAGTTCAATAACAATTATTAATAATTTTTGGAAAAAATTAACGAATGACTTATGACATTATGTAACCCTCCTATAGGAAATCAACAAGTGAGTTTTTTCATAATAGTTCTATGGTGCCTATCGAGTTAAAATGTCGCGATTTAAAACCACTTTCGCTTCAGAAATCGATCAAAATAATGACCAACGCCAAAGAACACCAAGAAGTCAAAAAATTGGTGTGGAAACAATTTCTGTTTCAACAAGAACCACGTATTGGAACAAACAACTTCAGTGGTGAAGATTGTTTTATGTCTAAAGGACTGGGCGGGTAATACGCAAGGAAGATTCATTTTACAAAGAGAGTGGCCTTAAAATATTGTAAAATGTAACAGCAAATTTCATTAACGAAAAGTATCTCAAAGATCACGCCATTCTTATTGATCCATTTAATGATGCACCATTCAAACCTGCAATGGACGCAAGTAAGCCTGCACAAGATAAGCTTTAAAATGACCCGGAAAATGGTAAGTCAGCTCATCAGCTTTCACATTTAAAGAATTCATGAAAATCGTACATCTCTATGATAAGAACACTACAAATGGTCTCCAAAAGAAAGTGTTTCATAATATGCCTTATAAGTTGGCGTGTCAAGGAGGCAAGTCTTCAAGAAAAGTTCCATGATACCCACTGACAAAAATAACGGATCATGGAAACTTTGCTTCCATAAAACCGTATTTGCCCCTAAAATTGACAATAAAATAAGAAACAGTAGCAGTAGCAGTAGCTGTCGACATAGATGACAGAATGCGATAGATGGAACCACTCTCCTATGTAATTTTAATGTTCTCTTTTAAAATTGAATTACTAATAATAAAACAAACAATACTTTGATCTTCTGGTCATTTTGGTAAATTAAATCCATAATGGAACCAAAACGCATTACTTAGGGGAAACGTATGTACGTTAGTTAGTGGTAGGCTGTATTAATGTAGTGTCTGTCGCAGCGAAGCGGATTCCCCTCTATCTAATAGAAATTCCTGAATGGCCCTGGGTGAGACGGGTGCTCGTGTCACGTCCCTTTGATCTTCTTAAAATATTTCGCCAAGTCTCCACTAGGCATTATTTAATTCGGCGTACGGATGCCTCAGATCGCAGATTACCCACGCCAAATCCAGGGCTGTTTAATTAATCCAATCGATTGCATGATATAAACAAATAGCGGGTCTATTTTGAATGCTTCAAACGGATTAATATTCGAATTGAGAGCCTTTTGTTAAGCGGTTTCGAGACGATGATGATACGCGATACCTGTGTTTTTGTTGTTTTATAATTAAACGGGCATCCATTTACTTACGTAAATGTTTATTTCTTTCACATGTTCAAGTGCATATAAATATATATAGATACTTAATTATTTTAAGTTGAAAAAAAAACACATAAATGGAACGATCTCATTATATTCTGATCGATTTTTTTTATTTGTGATACACATTTCTATTTCTATCTTTGTAAATGAGGTTTGGAGTTTTGGAATGGGAAGTTTTATTGTCAACCTAAAATGATAACAGGGAAACCATTTACAAAGGGGCCAAACAAAATATCAAGCAACACAGGTGTCAAAGTAACAGATGACGTAACGAAAGTAAAAAAAATAGGACAGGTATCAAGATCACATAAATTTTCCCCTCACCGACACACCTGATTTTTGCATTTTTAAAGGTGTATTTAAAGCTTTTTCCTCTACATATTACTATTACTATATTTATCATATTAAGTATAAATTTAGAAATAAGCAAGTAATTACAGGAAAAAAAAATACAAAAAATCGTACCACAATGTATTAGGTTAATCTGAGCATAAAAAAACATTTGTTCTAAAATGGAGTATTTTTGAAAACCGAAGACAAATTACAAAAAATGTTTTCTGGTAATCGAACCCTAGTTTCTTGGGTAAGAGTCAGATATGGGTGATTCTACAAAAGTTGGGCAACTTTTGACCTCATTTTGTTTATATAGTTTTCGGAGAAAATTAAACAGTATTTTGTTATGAGAACATAGATAATAATTAATAAATTAATTAATAATAGTTCTGCGCAAGCAGAATTTAAATTGAAATTTGCGAAAAAAAGATAACCGAAAAATCAAACATGGACGACACAGTACTGATGAATTGGATACAAATTTGAGATTATAATTCGGAATTAAGTATTTACTGATATTTTTTATTAGTGGATGCTACTATCAAGAAATCACATATAGCATTATATAAATTACAATGAAATATATAAGCGTAAGAAAATAACTACTCACCACAGTACTTAAATTTTAACTGGAACTATACGTGAATTCACCATAACTTCGCCGCTTGCATTGTTTTCAAGATGACTGTCGTGCAAAGGGCGGGCTCTTTAGGTAATTTTTACCAACACTTAAGTTAAAACGAGGACTTGACGTTTAAACTTCAATATTTCGCAGGAATTTTGAATTTTAACATTGGACATAGAACTGACGGGTAAAAGTGAGTACAAAGATTATCAATTTTTTAGAAATTGCTATTATTCGAATCTATGATAAAATATAAAAAATACATTATTTATTGTTTTATAGTTTGTAGTGAAATTGAAAAATTTAAGATAAATTGAATATATTTTAAAATAAAAAAAATTCACACACATTTCGTGTAAATATTTTGGCACAAGAATTGTGCAAATTTTTAATGCAAACTTTGTGCGTACACCGCCTTGAACAAATTTTGTGCAAATGCGTGAATTCAAAAGCGTTTACATTACGTTTGCAAGACGTGTTTCAAGGGTGGTAATATAATATATTTTAACAAACATTGTTTTCGTATTTTTATTAGGCTTTAAAAATATACAACATTAAAAACATACGTTTTATAAAAATGGGGGCAGGAAAGCCTAAAGCATACTTTTAGAAATTCAATTAATTTCTTATTATATTTTTAGGTAACTTTCAGCTGTAACTGGAGGGAAAGAAACAGTTAAAAACATAATACAAGTAAAACTGCCAATTTATTGTCATAGTTGTTATTTAAAATTTGTAGCTTTGATTAAAAAATTGTAAATCTTGTAAATACCTACTCAAATAAATAATTTTTTAAAACCTAATAAACATTTAAAAAATATAAATCTTGAAAAACTACAATATTTTAAAAATTTTAATTAAAATAATATTTTAAAGAATACGTCTTAATATTTCAATACATTTTTTGTATATCTTAAAACATCTTAAAATATAAAACATAAATGAAACCGAAAAGTTATACAATACCAAAACAGTCATAGAAGACGAATTAAAAAGTTAAAAAGTATCTCGATTATCTAACAGACGTCATGGGTTTGACGTTTGGTAAATGTAATATAATAGTTTATGTGTATGAATTTTTTCTACAGAGACCTGTAATTTTTAGTTCTGCACTGATTTTGAGCTAGCTATGTAATTTCAATGCATTTTATGTTAGTGTATAAAAATTTGACTTTTGTACAAAAATAAACTTGTTTTATATAATTAACATAATTTTAAAACACTCTGTATAAAAATATAATAAATTTAAATCTTTTTAACAAATACTTAAATAAAACATTATCATTCGCAAAGTACAGACAAATTTATGTGATCCAAGGAAAAAGAGAATCAAATAAACGAGTAATTAATTTAATTTCGTATGGTAAAGGGGACGTATTGGTCGGGATGGTGCATTTGTGCGAAAGCGTGCATAGAAATGCCAAATTGAATATACCAACAACTGTATTTGCCAGTGTAACCCGAAATTAACTTATCGTAATTATTCCTCCTGTGGAACACGCGTGAGTACAAGCGCAACGCACAGTTGTCTGGCTCTGTTTAAAAGTTTAAATTCTGAATAAACTGATGTAAAAATAATTTTGGGTATCAAAAGCTTACGATAAGGACATTTTGTGTGATTGATTGATAAACTGAAATCATACTGTTTTAGTTTTAGAGACACTCATTGGTTTGGTCAAATCGAATTTACAAGACATAATGCAATTTGTGATGTATAATGGATATCACTCTAATACATATTCAGTTTTGTCTGGTGTACCGCAAGGATCCAATTTGGGTCCCTTGTTGTTCAATATATTTGTTAATGATTTGTATTTTTCTTTATGCGGTAAAAAGCTTCTAAATAAAGAATTCCGAAGACTGTGAGTACATTTACTCTAAAGTCCAGCAAGATTGTATATGACTATAGTTTGAATAATAGTGGGTTAAAGTTACGAAATACATCAGTAAGTGTTACTGATAATCATATTGTACCAAATGTCTTCATAATTATAATTTATATGGTTCTTCATAATTATAAGAAATATGGTTGAATTATTGATGTAGGATTTTGTTATTAAATGAAATCAAAATAAATTTAAAAAATTGTAAAACCTTTAATGTCTAACTAAATTTTTTTGAAAACTCAAATATAACCTCTTCAATGGAATGAATTCCATTGTTGAAGGCACTGTGAGGCATGTAAGAATTACGTATTCCGTAACGTAGCATATTCGGGCGATAACGCCCGGGCAGGAGAGAAGAACATTGGTAACAGCCAGTTAGTTAAGGATGATGTAATGCTGCATAATCCAATTGCCGGCAGCAGATTTGATTATGATAATCGTAGTTCTCTTCCTTGCGGGGCTCCTGGGATTCCGTGTCGTCCCGCTAAGCAAGCCCGAGCTGAATACTCTCTTCTTTCTTATCTGATTACGGACGGCCGAAATGAAAACGAGACGGTATCGGCGACGATTTTACTAAGGAAAATGGAAATCCTCCAAGGAGCGAACATATTTGATTGGTTATGCAAAGCAAGGTAACCAGTTTATAAAAAATATACCTTATCAGCAGTTCTGTATCCGATAAGAAGGCGTACATTTACTAAAAGAAATAATCCTGTTCATTCGGTTTTTGCAAAAAATACATAAAGAATTTCCGAGTTCCTGCCTCAAGTCTAGCAATCAATTACAAATATTAATGACACAGTCAACGAAATGAGGTTATGACAATAATCCGTCAAATAATAATTCTATAAGGATTATGGCACTCTTGGTTCAGTAGTGCTAAATCTCCCCCACCCAAATCTAAGTTTTTTCGTAAGTAATATCATAAGGGCATTTAATTTTTCCGAAAAAAATCGAAAAAACACGTTGCTAAGTAATATTTTAACAAAAAGCATGAGTGCTGGTGGCAACAAAAATCCGAGTCGAAGAGGAGGATTTTTGCACCTGCACGAATGCATTTTGTTAAAAAATATTACTTAGCATTGTGTTTTTTCGATTTTTTTCACAGGAAAAATTAGATGCCCGAATGGTATTTGACAAGACTATTTCATGAGTAACAGTTAACAATTAAAATATAAATTGCAATTTTTGGTGACAGCAGCTGTCAAGTTTTGCCGCGGGTAAACTCGAATAAACTGCTGACAGGTGCTGTCACACAGTTTTTTCACCTAGAAACCATTTGTAATTCAAAATTGCCTGTTTGTGATTGGTGGAAATTAAGACGAGGGAAATAGTCACTTAAAACAACAATCTTATTTGTTTGCTATTACACATAACACTTACTTTAAAAATCAAAAAACATCAAAAGACATACAGTAAAAATAAGACTTTTCCTCTTTTTAAATGATAAAATTCTAAAATGGTCATCATCAATCCTATCTGAAAAGACCTGGATAAGTATATTCAGAATAAATAATTTATACTTATAAGTATACACAGGAAAAATTTAAATCTTAATTAACAAATGTTTGAGAATTATATGAAGTATATTCTGGCCCAAAGCGGAAAGAATTGGCTCCCTAAGGAAACCTATATGAATAAGGAGAAGAAGAAGTTTGTAAAATTAAGTCATTAAAAAGTAAATATGCTTTTCAAATTTCTTATGCGTGATGCCATATAAAATAATTCAGCTCTGTGATTTATACGAAATAAAACGCTCTAAGCACTATGATATGGTCTGGCATGGCTTTTGCAAAAATATTGTAAAAGCGTTTCGTCATTATCATGCAAATCCCGGTTGTTTAATGCCAAATTTTCATTAATGCCGTTCAAACAGAATACAATTTAAACCTGACCTGAGGGGACAGTTTTATATGCCGCGCTTAACTATTTTCCATATTCATATCTGCAAAATCGCGAACATACGACAAATTGTTTTTTCTTTGCTTTTTCATAATTATACTGGGAAATTGCTTGCAGTTTTATTTCGGCTGCATAGTTTTTCCCCATCTCAGTTTAGGGGAATCTAGTTTCAGCCTCCGTTTAATACGGGTAAATAGTTTTTATTCGATTAGGCACACTCATATACGATAAAAGAAAAAGACTTTCGCTTGAAAAAACCGTTTCAAAGTAAACGAAAAAATCCATGCAGAGCCTTCCTGTAATATTGGTTTTCCCAATTTATAATCTTCAAGCGAAAAGAGAAGCAAAAATGTTCTGAATTTGAGCCAAATTAAATGCCACATGTTTGTTGATCGTTTCACATCAGATTAATTTAATTTATTGTGCAGGCAAACACGGGCAAAAATTAAATCTACACATCCTCAACGCTACGCTTCGAAACGTGCCAAAAAACGAGCCATTTGACATTCGCAATCTCACTTGATGAATCCACGTTTAATCTGACATTTCCTCCCAATGTAAATACCATCAAATCCAACTAAAATCTAAATTAAACCGCTAAAATAAAGTAACGAAAATATATTTTTAGTTTATAAATAACACTTTGTATAAAAAGCAATGGGTCTACAAAGTTGAACTTTTGAAACCTTTTTGATATCTGTTTGATGAAATCTGTTTGTCGAAAAAAAGATAGACTTTTTCGACAGCCATTTGCATTTTAATATACAAATTTTGTCGTAGTTCCAGTCGATTGGCCATTTCTTATTTTATTAGAATCAATGAAAATACGAATTTTTTATTAAAGTACTGAAATTTAATAGGTTCTATACGCTATCATCGTAGCAAAACTACAACTTTTAATAATCAGCTGGAAATCCTTGGTGGATTTTTTACAATTTTCGCAATAACCAGTGGAAATCCGAATGAAGAAAAAACTTTGTTTGTCTATTTTGTTTCCACAAGCTGTTGAAAAAAGTCGTCAACAAAACTCACCCTGTACAGGCCTTGTGCAATAAAACTTATAATATTTTGGTGCTTAAATTGGTTTTTCTATATAAAAGTTTAGTGAAGCATAAATTTCATAGTCTTAATACAAGCAAAGTGTAGGTGAAATAATAGGTTTGCTCGTAAACAATAAATCAGATGTTTTGGTCCTGCGGATTATCGGAAAGCATGCTTAAGCTCTATAGTTGCGGGTTGCAGACTTAGGCATCAATACTGCTGAACAAACACAGATAAACTGTTTCGTATAAATAATGCCGTTTTAGGACGTTTCGCTATTAACATCTCTAAATCAGTGTTAAGCTGACTGCGGTGTAAATTCCGAGATTTACGTTTAATGACGTGTGTGTTTATTTTTCTCTTTTCAGGTTTTCACCAGCACATATCGCAAACATTCAGTCAGCATTTTCCTTCTAAGGATCAAAAAAGTAAAGCAAAACTAGACAAGAGCCGTCTTTCCGTCCGGCTGCCGTGACAGTCGTCTAATAGATTTTAGACTCACTTAATAACGTTTAGTTCTCTCGAAACGAGACAACGGCAACAGAACCCATTAGTCAGCAACGACGGGAAATAAAAAAAAATAAAACGCTACAAAGGGGCAAAACGATACATATCGACTTTCTACGGCGACACCCTCCACAGTTCCTTTATTAAAGGAACTGAAAATGATCGAAACAATCACGTCAACTATAGTTAGATAGCTATCAAAGGAAGTCGGCAAACGACCTGTTTATGTCTCATTGGCTTTGTTTGATTTCTCTAAATTAAAAGCAAGTTTTTTGGTTGAATAGAAAGCACAAAATAACAAAGGGAAATACGCAAATGACTATGGTGTGCAGTGCTATTTAAATCAGGGAAGGCGTTTTTTTAAAAATATTTAATATAACTCTAACTTACGAATACGAAAAAATAGCATAATATCCAATTTCAAGCATTTCACTGTATGCTCTACTCTTAGACTATCTCATACCTAATCTTCATCCTTGAATCAAAACATATCAATATAGCATATTACTGTCGACAATTTTCTAGTGTGAAATCATAGGCATGTAAATGGTAAAATAATAAGAATCTCTTTAGATAGTAGTGCTACACTGAAGCTGATTTCAACAAACAATGTCATAGAACTCGCATGCAGACTCAACAAACACCTTTATACCTTGGAAAACGTGGACAGTCCTCTTTGTAAAGACTGTAACTGGAAAGAGAAGTCCAATTTAGGAAAATAATGGGTTCAGACCACCGATATTAGCTCCATATAACACGCCTTCCTCCTGAAATTCTTTGCTTGAATGGCTGGGCAGACATGGAAATGAGCAAGAATAATCAGGAACAATGACTTTTGAGAGATAGTACAAAGGTCCAGATGTGGCATTTTTCATTGCATTTTTTGGGTTTCTAGTTATAAATTCAAAATTTTGCCAATGATATTTCTTATTGCACAACGTGTTTCAGCAATTTTGTTTTTTTTTTAATTATATACATATATTTATTTTACTTCAACTTGACAACATCCTAATCTTGAATGGAAATTACTTCTAACGTTCTAAGGATCTAACCGCCAGCTTTAATCGTCTTCTTAAGTCAGCTAAGTCGAGGGGTTTGGTTTTGTATACAAAACATATCCCCATAGGAATCAATTCTCGTCTCCCTATCCACATATTTGGAAATATTCAGTTGAGGTACTGGCGCCAAATTAGAGAAACTCCCAAATTGTGATCATTTTATAATTTAACTTCTTATTTTATTACTATAGAGACAAGTTTTAGCGAAAGCAGGTTGAGATATACAAAGAGAAAACATGCAAATGCCCGTAGAAAAGTTTGCAGTGCAAAGAGAGCACATCTTCGTACCGTAACGAATAATACGACATCTGTGTGTTTCCTGAAAATATTAGAGTTGCAAAGTATGAAACAGCATACGGTAATAAGTTTAAAACCGCGAGTTTTATTTCGACCGAGGCACGTAACGAAAGCTAAGAATGTCCTATTCAAATACTATTTGCATAATGCCAGGCATGTGTGCAATGTTCTTTCAGAAGAGCGAATCGTTTATTTCTGTCCCGTGCGACATGAATGTAAGGGCCTGTAATCGTGCCAATTGCTGTTTTGTTTTAATTTATTCTAAGGTTCATTGAAACGAACTACGAAAACAGACGGCAAGCCAGTTTTTTGCGCTTCTAAATGGCCGCTTGTTCTGCTCGTTATTCCTATTTGGCACTCTAACAAACATTTCGTTCACGCCTGTCACCGTCCGCTGCAATTTTATTATAAATTAACAATTTGTTACAGGACCAAATTAAATGGAATGTCCAGTGAGCATTCCAACAAACATTTTATTAAATTCCTGAAAAAAATAAACATTCAATTTTCTTAGTTTCTTTAAGAAACTTTCTTGACTCATTACTGGTAATATTCATAAGAATTTTGTCTTATCAATATTACTAGTAATGGGTAAAGAAAGTTTCTTAAAGAACCTTAATGTTTAGCCCGGTTGGGCTAATTCTAGATTCCTTTAGGCCATATTAGTATCTGTGATACAATTGCTGTGTGCAGTCCCGGTTGCATATTATGTACCGATTCCGGCAAAGGCCACGTCGTTTGACGGTGTGGATCACCTGATGTTCTTACATCTCGCCTCTGTTGGCTTACCAACCGAGCATATAAGCTCAGGGAGTCCTTTGTTTTGAGTGTGTTCCACTTCACCAAGTTGCCCGACACTGATGAGACCCAATATAGGTAGAAACAGCTGTCTGTCGGTATTTAAAGTTGGTGGAACGCACTCAAAACAAAAAACTTTGTCGAGGTGTAGGTTCAATTTTTTCTCCTGAAAAAAATATTTTACATCATAGTGCATTTAGTTTAAATGAATGAATGAAATGTTTTGGTTTTTCATTGCCAAATAATGGATAAGTTAAGTAGCTACAGGTCCATGTATAATTAAGCTGGTTGTGCTGTATTATCCGGGGTATTAAGTCATAAAAAAGTTTAGTTTAATATAAATATAAAAACACTCGGGCAAATTTAACGCTTACCCTATATCGATTGGTGCTAGATTTAGGGTCGGAATGTTTTAATGCATACCAAAACTTTATTTTAAAATGAAAAATGTCATAATGGTTCTCAATGGCGTTTATCGCCTACAAAATTAGGTAATATATCTTTAAAAGTAATTTATACATTAAATATATTTTCCTACTCCCACCTTTAAAACGCTCATTATCTTACATGTTTTCATGACACTAAGTGACTTTTTAAATACACATTGACAATTTGTGGCTTTATGGCGTTTTAGTCACAGTTAGTTTTAAGTTAGTTGACAGTTGTCAAATGTCATACAATCGTTAAAATAAAGTGCCTTTCTTGTAAAATAATAGTAAATGTAAAAAATATTTTATTATCTCAATACAAAAATACAAAAGTATTAAATAGTTTTCAATATTTAAAAAGTTTATATGAACATAAACTATAACTTAAATTCGGGCACAGACTCCACTGTAAAGTGCTCATAAAACATTTTCTTTACTTTCACTGTGAAAACCTGTCAATTTTCAAGAAATACATTTCGATTTATAACCTTTATAATCTGTGTTTATAAAATATAAAAATTTGACATTTGACGGTGACACACATATTCCACTATTGTTTCATAGATGGCGCTTTATACAAATTTTTGAATTAAATCATTTTAAGACAATAAGTATAGGTTTAATTGTTCAATCAACGGTTTAATATTGAGTATTACAAAATGCAATTTATTAATATGCACTACAGTACAAGTAGTTAAATTAGTATAATATGAGTTGCCCTAGGGTATTTTTTGGTATAAATTAGTTTAATAAAATCACAGTAATTGAGAATAATTATGACATACTTTTTCAGACTACTTAATAAAAACTCGTCTTTGTAGTCTGGCATAAAGTGGTTAATGGATATGTAATAATACAAGGAGGTTAAATTATAATAAAAAAATCTTGTTATTAAGAACAAGAAAGCGACATTAAAAAACTATTATTTTCAGTCAATACGCACGTTATGTTACTTCGTACGCGTTCTTTATTGCATATTATTACGAAGCAATAACATATAAATACCGTCAATTTGTGTTTTTGCATTGCGGTAGCAACGTATACTTTGTCCTGCGTTCACTGTGTCGCCATTACCGTAAATACCGGCTGAAAGAAGCTCAGAAAAGGTAATGACTGCTAATCTTTAAATACGGCGAAACTTAATAAAATGATTTACGTTCTCCTAGGGAAAGTAGAAGACGCAGCAAACTCGTTTGAAGCAGAAAAATATTTATGCGCCAACGTCAACGTCTAATGAGTTAAGAGGTTTTACGATTCCTGCTACTTAGGTAGTGGACACGTGCGTCGTAAAACGGAGACCGGGGATGTCAAAGGTGATCGTAAAAAGGAACACTAAATCTACCAAATAAAATAACCAAGTCTTAAATATACTCTCGACCACCGTCTGCGAATGAATGCAGGAAGATAAAATGTTTCGTCCTTGGGTTCTGCGCAGGAAAGAAATGATTTATTATTAACGAAATTACCTTCTTAATTTTAGTATAATAGAGAATTCTGCTTCTAATATCCTACTTTCGATGAATTGCAGCCCAAAAGAGAAATCTATAATAACGTCATTTATTGCCCTGCCCAGAAAGAACAATTATTGTTAAGATCTGATGGAATCAAATTTAATCAAAATTTTAAACCATAAAATATTTAATAACACTTAATAAAAACAATATAGAAAAGTTTATAATAAAATACCGCTTTCTTTCTGCCTTTTTTATGTTTCGCATTCCTTTGGTTCTTATAATATATTACAACCTTTATCTTTAAAAGAGAACAATAAAAACAGTAAACCAAATACCCATTCAGAGTAAAACCGAATATAGGGAAACGTGGCCTCGCCTCCCTCCAACGCGCGACACAGTAGCTAAGCAAATAGCCTGCATCGCTAATAAGATGTTTTGCATTATTATCATTTAATTTTTAAGGTCGTCTTACCTGCTCGACCTTTCGTCATGTCGTTTATCACCCAAGCTACTGTGACGCGCATTGGAGGGAGGCGAGGCCACGCCCGATACAATTCCCTATATTCGGTTTTACTATGAACGGGCTGTATATCAATTCCAAAGGTACGGAACACTAAAAATAAAGCGCAAATAATAAGTTTATTTGTTAGCATTAATTTTGTGACCTTCAAAGTAATTTTCATTTGGGGTATTGATGCTCCATTTCAGGTTGGGGAACAGGAAAGGCAAATGGTGTCATATCTATCGTATATGGAGACCTTATTTGAAGAAATCTTTTCACACAAGTTTCATGAGCAAAACCTAACTCATTATGATTAATACCCTCAACTGAAGATTTTATTTGACGTGGTCTAGGTTTTCAAATTTAACAATGGTCATTTGGATTTTTTTACCATTCGTCAGACTTTTGGACATACAATTATCGACGAATACTTTCTGAAAAATTCTAAGCACACAAAATTTCATTAGAAACACAACAAATAAAAATACCTTTTTTTATTGCAATTTCTTCCCAAATTATATTCTTAAACTATTTGACAAATCCCATTCTTTATGATCCTAATGATATTTTCACCAGATAAATAATAGTTATTCTTGACAAAATATTGATGAGCTAAAAATTTGATGGTGTAATATTTTTTTAATTATTGACGATGTAAGATATAAAAACCAGGGGTTTGACTTGATAGAAATACATACAGTCTGGTGATTAAGAAAGTAATCAAAGTTGGTAAATTGCCTATTGTTAAGTTTAAACCAAGTTTTCTTGCTTCTCAAAAGTTTAATCGATAAAGAATAAGGCGCTTAAAGGTAAAGCCTGGTGGAAGGCAGCAAACATTAAAGAACAATTTATATTCCACTTAATTCAGCGTCATTTGCGAAAATTTGTTTGGGGTAAGTCTGAAAAATGTATCGTTCTTCTTGACATTTTCCGCCTCACCTACAAAGGTAAATAACTATAAATTTCCTTAAATCTTTTACCTCTCGAAGGCTTAACTTTCAAGTGGCTTATCAACCGAATGCTGATTTTATCCAACATCTGAGCCCATGTTTAATCGAACTCAAACTATTTATAAAGAAAGGTTAAAAAGTTCCCGAAATGTTAGGTTAAGGCAGCAAATTCCAATTTAACATTTTTAAAGAGAACTCCCTATATCCCATATCCAGGAAGGAATCACTATAATCTAATAAGATAAAAAATCGGCCCTTTTTAGGGGAAAAATACTTTATATCATGATATTGTTATACATACATTTATGCACTAGATTGCAGGTACCTTTTGTAAACTGGAAACTAAAATTCCATTAACCCGTGCTATTTATTTTCATACCGCCATAATTTAATGCGCCAAACCGTTTTAGACACTCCAATAAATTCGCTTTCAGTTACTTGGCAGCGTTCTGGCGTATCCACCCCATAAGTAAGTTTATTTACTATCACCCGTAAGCAGGCTTCTATGTTATAATGAACACGTGCGTCTAGTAATAATTATTATTAATGCATATATGGTTACAGCCATTGCTAAAGCGTAGGAAGATATAATTTTGCAGGCACCGAATTATCCTTCTGGAAACATTCTCGCATCTATTGTGAAAAAAATGTAGTTTAAATAATAAGCTCATTTACATAACATGTGAATTTGCCACTTCAAGAGTAATCGGTTTACACTTGAAGTCTTTCAACAAATGCAAATATTGTATGATTTGGCACAAATTTTTAGTCATACCTTTAATTGATTGTTTTTAATCATTTCATGTTTATCACAATTTTGCACAAGAGGCTTAAATGAGATTATCAAAAGTCATATTCATCATCGCTTTTGTTGAAAAAACCTGGTGACATAGATGTTATGTGTGGGTCATGGTTATAAAAAATGCCCCAATAATGATGATAAAATATAAGAGGAATAGCAAAAATAATGCAGATGAATTTCCTGATTTATTCGACCAGAAATTACAAATATTGTATTGTATATTGTATAATTCTAGTAGATGGTACAGCTGTCACTTGGCAGGTAGCAAACCTTATTGATGGGAATATTTAGCACAAACCTGACTGACTCAAATACACTTTCAAGGTTTTAGATTACTCCACCCTTTACCTTGTAGCTGTCTTTAGCCTAAACCTAAAAACGAAAAAAATACTCATATCGGCATAAAACTTATTTAAATCAATTTCTAGCGATTAATAACAAATAATTATTTCTTCTAAAATAGTAGTTCTAGAGTTTCAATTTATTTGTTTGAAACAGTACCTTCTGAAAAGATTTTCTGATTTTCTGAATTTCTTGATAAACTCTTTGCTTCATTAGTTAATTTAAATTTCTTGGTATCATATAAGATACAAAATCCAGAGGGGATTAAATCCGGTCCAGATAATACCGTCATTCTGGGAGTGCTGTGGTCTATTTCTTCCAGTAGCAGCCACTTTGTTTATTGATAAATTCGTTTTTATGGCGCTCTTGACATTACTTTTTGTAATACCACACTGAAATTCTTACATAATTTATTTTTGTTTTGTAATAGAAGTCTTGACTAAATATTATTATTATTAGTATTGATACAATTCGTATTGGGGCGAAATAAAATGTATTTTTATTTGGGTTATCAATGGCGGAAACAGGGGCGCACCGGGCGCTTTAATTAGAATGCCGCTCTCTCAAGTTGAAGGGGTTCGCCAAACTTCAAAGGAACCGACTGTCGAGGCCTACTTTCATATTTATTGTGTTTTTGTGCTTCGAATTGCATTATACATATTTAACTGGAGCAGAAGTAACGATTAAGTAATTTTTTTTTAAAACGCGTCTTTCTAAATTCATTTGAACAAATTAAATCAATACCTGAATAAAAACCTTATTTGCTGATTAAGAATAGGTAGGGGTTACCGAATATAGCCTAATAATGATATCATAATACCTAGCAAATATTTTATTATTATAACATATTCGATTTTATACTTTAATAACCCTTCAAGATATAGCTATTTTTCCAAGAAGAAAAAGTAATGGAACAAATTCTTGCAAGTTAGTTAAGTATGACCAAAAATGCATATTTATCATCTGACGGTATCATCTGGCGGTATTAAGAAAATGCAGAAATATTGTAGGTAAACCTAAGCGAAATGATATAAATATAATATGAACTAGCAGAACCTTAGTCCACTCTATTTCAAGCCTATAAATCTTCTTGTAACTTGAATGAAGATTTATTCATAGTTCTGGTTGAACTCGCATAAATATGCCATGGATAATTAATTGTTTTACCCTACAAGTGCGTTCCAAATAAACTATATCGCTAGCGTGGAAAATTAAAATTGAAAACAAATATTGTTTATTAATTAATATCAAATAGCAACAACACACTTAAAAATATCAATTAATTATCGAAGAGCATACTTTCTCTTCCACATCAAATGAAATTACCTATATATTTGTTTCACGAGCATTATTTTTTAATGCCGTATCATTTCTCAAAATAGATAATTAACCCGATAAGGGGCATTAAGGACAGTAAAACACTTATTGCCCAGCTCACACACTCAAATCATGTTAGTTAATGACACTAATTCATTTAAAACGTCTAAATCCTACTGCTTCTGTTCAGTTTCACATTATCCCATCCGACCAGAAGAATTTGTTAATGCGGCCGCGTTTCTTTCACGTCAAGTATTTGGTTGCATTGTACTGCTTTATCAAATTGAATGGTTGCTTATATGTATCGTTATAATGTGAGGCCATCTAGGCAAATTGGAGTTTTTATGCAAATTTGTTTATTACGAGCCATATAGACAACTGTACATTTAGGTGATTTAAAATGACGTCAGGTTACACTGATTTGTTTACATGAGTTTGTAGTTTGTTAATTTTAAATCTTGTCCAATTGAGCTCAAATGTTTAGGGAATCCCCATATACCCCATATATCCAGTGTTATCTGCTCACCATTACTAACTTCGTTATTAAGGATCCTGCCTTTGTAAATTCGATGAATGAGCTGAGAGAAAGGAGTTCATTTGTTCCAGGTGTCTAAAATTTTCTGGAAAAACTCAAAGATAAAAACTATGTTGAACTACTAAACAAGATGCTTAAAAGTTTCAAATACCTTGAATATAACATTTATTAATACAGCAACTAAGATCGTTTTCCTGAAAATTTAGGAGACATGAGTGAGGAACAAGGTAAAAGAATTCACAAGAATATTAAAACTATGGAGTAGCGCTACCAAGGAAGATAGGATCAGCACATGATGGCAGATTACTATCAAAGGTAGAATAATACAGACCAGGCCACTTTTATTAGTAATCTATGAAAGAATAGAAGATTTACTTATGGGTTGTTAATTTTATATACTCTCTAAAAATGAATTAGTCAAAAATGACTAATTATATCAGTAATTAGTCGCTGCTTTTTCACTTATACCATGGTTAACCATGGGATACCATGATATCCCAAACATTTAACAGCACAATTATATGTAAAATTGTCCCCTGAATTCGAAAATACCCTCAACAATTATGAAAGTAGAGCAGTTTTTGAGATATAGTCAATTCAATATTAAATTGAAAATTCTGATTCAGATTTAGAGAGTTCATTTAAATTTTGGAATGTCCAGTCCAGTTTATGAGCACAGCATTCTCCACGCTCCTAGTGTGTTGTGGAGAATGCCTTGCTCTGATTGGTTTACTGCTTTCTATATGCATCATTTTCTATAGAAAGTGCAGTCGCACTTTCTTCTTTAGATACCTAATTATAAAGTTATAAACTTGGGAATAGTTTGCATGTAAGGAACGATGTCTCCTTTCTTTGCTGGTTGTTAAAGTGTTACGTTGATGATATTGATTTAGCCAAAGTGTATTTTCTCGATGACTAGTTGTGGTGGTAGCAATTGAGTTATAAATTAAACGCAAGTGAGCCGTTATAATAACAAATTTGTGGGTATAGAACAGGGCCAGCGTGTAATCTCTGGCTGAATATTATATGCATTATTGCGCGTCGTTTTGTACGCAATTTTTCATGCACCAGTCAAGATTATCGGCACATGAATTTTGCACAACACATGTTTAGCTATATCTATCTGCAATGTAATTGTCAATAATTCACTTCTTATCAGGTTTTATCTCTATTATTTATGCCAATTATTTTACGGAATAAACGCAATTAAACCCATGCCGCGGTCCTCGCGTTTTAATCGTGAGATTTTTGTCTGTTGCTCCAGTTTAAGGGATATTTACATCGCCAGTGTACCGTTAAGCATTTCTACAATGTTATTATGCTTGAGCTCTTTAATTCGCCAATAATCATATCTTTGCTTCGCTAAAGCCTTATTCTTTCAACCAAAGGTGTTCGACGATATAATAATGCAACCGTTTATTTGGCGAGCCACGTGTTCTAAGTATACCCCGCAAAAGTGATTTTTAAATTAGTTCGTTTTTAACGCGTTGTTTTATCGTTATAATGATAACAGGATGCGAACGAACTGCCCTTTTATTAATTTAGTTTTAACAAAAACCGTTACTTTTGCACCTTTCGAACAGATTTTATGTTCAAGAAACGTTAAAGTATGGGTTTAATATACCAATTGAAAGAGCTTCTTGTTTTACATTCGTACACGAGAATCAAGTATCAGATTTGTCCAATATTCAAAAAATACAATATTTATTTGGTCAAGATTATACACGACGAGTTTACTTAATCCACTTTTGTGACGTAGTTTGAATAGAGAAATACACTGGTGCAATTCTCGTTACATCAGCTTCAAAATTTGTTTAATTAATAAATAACTTAATAATGATTGTAGTGCAATAATATTTTTTTCTACTCCCACCTTTAAAAGGAGCATTATCGTACATGTTTCCATAACACTGATTTATTTTCTGTAAAATTAACTTTGTATACGTACGACTCATCTGAGGAATGATCGTTCTCTTTTTAAAGCAAACTTTTTAGTCATGTTCCCAGGAAGACCCGTCTGAAAATCTTTTGTAGCAAAGTCGTTCCAGCGTAAATTCGGAATAATTTCTCAGGAGTGCAGCAAAAGTACAAGAATGAAAATGATACTCTTTATTCAGGCGACGTACGATGTGCAACACCGAGCGGCACTCACAGCTAATAAAAACTGACTACGGCAATGCAATTTACACACTAAGTGTACCGTTTTGAGCAAGCTCGTTGACTTTAAAAATGGCGAAGCATTGTGTAGTAATATCTGTTTTGTCTTTAGTCCTATAAGCTTATATTTTTAACTGGTAGTAATTAAACTTCACATAAGGTTTTTTCTTTTAAAATAAACTTTATAACATTAAGTGGGTCTAGCAGAGAACACAACAAATGGTAGTCTGATCATCAGAGTCTGATGGTTTAAGGTTCGGGCTATGTGGTGAATGCATTAAAACCAAACCAATGAATCTCAATTTCAAAATATTAAAGAGTTCTATAAATTTTTCATTATTTAAATTTAAGAAGTTTGGATCCAAGATGATTTAATTATCTTGATTCCAAACATTGAGCTCCTTCTAGCAAATGGTTCAAAACTGTTTGATGATGTATGTTTAGTTTCATAACAATGTGTACGCTGCTTACTGTACTTTTTTTTTCAATTTTTATATGTAAAATCCTAATTATAAGCGACTCATTAGGCCTTACTGGAAATCACACAACCCCATAGGGAAGAAATATTCCGTACAAAAAACAAAATTTCGATGGGTCCCTTACATGTTGACATCAAAGGTAATGAAGAATCTGATGTCTGGCAGCAGCAACAGCAAAAGAAAACGAAACACCCTCAATTGACACAAGACCTTGTCACTCTTATCAAAAATTATGCAAATGGAGAATGTCAGCAAAAACAGTAAATTATTATTATTATTATTTTACAAGAAGGGCACTTTATTTTAAAGATTGGATAACATTTTACAACTAACTTAAAACTAACTTTAGCCCGTGACTAAAAGGCCAAGCTTGTCAATGTGTATTTAAAATTTAAGTAGAAGTATGTTTAAGTAAATTTACAAACCTCTGAAAAAGTGTAGTAGGACACTAACTAAAACTTCAATAAGTTACTAAATAAAGCTGAATAAATTTTAAACCAACGTAACCAAATGCCTTAAAAACAGCAAACATTTTTCTATTTTGAAAGCATATTTATTCTACTTTGTATTTTTTATTTATAAGCTGATGTGATAGGCGCCTACTGTGCCACTGTATTATTTCTTATTAAATACCGCTGAAATCGGAAAGTTTGGAAAGTTTACAATTTCTCAACTTTCGTAAATAATGAAATTGTGGGCAACAAAGTTCTGTCGTTCTACTGCACGTTGGGTGCGGGAATATCAGCTAAGAAGTATTAAATATTTGTATATACATTCTAAAGGGTCTCGTAAAAGGATTGAATGGTTTAAAAATATAATGCAATCTTCTCTTTTAATTTGGAAAGTTTTTGGACAATACTGAATAAATCCCTAAAGTATACCTAAACTTTCAAACAAATTATTTTTTTTGTTGCTAATCCTAATAAATTCGTAACTAGCAAATCTAATTTAATAATTTATAACTAATATCTTACAGACTTTGGTAAATCCCTCAAGATTAAAGTTGGAGCTGAATTTCGCAAACTTTCAGGTCCTAATAAAGAAAATAAATATTTATGTTTTAATTTAGTTACCAAAATCATTACAATGTTACTAAAAATATTAATCTAGTAGTTGTATGCTTGTATGTTCTGTCTATTTAACATTCATATTGATCCTCAAAAGAATAATTAATAAAGGAATCAATATGAATGTTAAATAAACAGAAACTATATTTAATTAATATCGTACGCAAAATAATAACACGATATTCGAACTGGATATTAAATTATTATTAATTCAAATAACGAGGAATGCAGAAGTTTAATTTACCTAAATATGCATTTGGACGCAGATGCTAATGCACTTTGCCATACAATAATAATTCCATTTGAAACATTTGTGAACAAACAAAATAAATGCATTATCTGAGCTTACCATATCTAAAGCAACAAAGGCTCATCCATATTATTATAGGAATTAAAATCATATACATAGATAATTCCATTTTCCTTGACTAAATACCTTTCATACATTAGGTAGTTATGTAATGTAGTATATGTATCGACTTAATGAATGAAGCAAATCGCTTTCTGTCGGTATAATTATCTTATATGTGTATACAAGTAGTATCATCATATTTTTTTAAGATTCCTCAGTTGGCTTCACAAAAGTGCTTTGGATAAATGTCTTACAAAGAGTGGTGGAAAGCTTCAAGAAGGGGCCAAAACTCCACCAAAATCGAATCAAATGTAATCAAAAACGGGTAAAAAACATATCAGTGCAGTACTTGAACAAATTCTCGCCAATTTTTACCCATAAATTATTATTTTAAATTAACTTTACATTACATTAATCGACACTCTATCAACATTTCTCTGGTAATCCATTGGTTTCTGGACGAAAACATAATTGATATTCCTATTGTATTTTTTCCTTACCACCATAAACTTCAATGAACCTTACGGAAATCAATAGAAATGTAAGTTTTTGCTAAACAAAAACAGGACTTGCAGATGATGAGTTATCCCTGTAGACCGTTTGGCGTCTCTGGAGTGGCATACGTTCAAAAAAGGAAAAAGCACTACCAAGTAAGAATGCAATAAACATGAGCAGCTGACGTTTCGATTAACCAAAACTACAGCCTTTAATTCCTATTGAAGAAATAAAGACAATAATGAATAGTGAAAAGCTTATTTAACGATTGAAAATTTGTATGGTGTGGATGAAAATTTATTTTTGTAATAGCTCACTCGATGTTTTATTTATAACTCAATTGTTGATGCCAAATGAAGCATTAAAAACATTTCGAAACATAGACGTCCAATTTAGTTGGTTTATTATGAAAGGATTTGTAAAATATGTGGACATAACAATTTATTTTATGTATTTAGTTTTGTGCCTCGTTCATCGTTTTAGTTTTAATTTGATCGATTTATATTTATTTTGGATTTTATTAGTTTCATAGTGTACATAAAGTTTAAAACAAATTTGTTTATCCGCTGTTAATCTAAACAAATTTAGGGAAAATAAATAAATTTCGTAAATTGAAAACCCAGTTTAATAATTTATAATTAATATCTCACGTAGACAGACGTTGGTAAATCCCTCGTGATTAAAATTGTTTTGCAACCTTTCAGGAATAACCCGGTCATGATAAAGAAAATACGAAAAATAAATATTGATGTTTAAATTTAGGTTTAAGGAATAAAATAACCACAATAATAATATGACTGAAAGAATCACCTTAATTAAAAAAAATGTTGTTTACTACATTTAGATATCATAGAATAAAAATCTTGTGGAGAAAATATGTCAAACTTTTAGTTTTTGGTATAGGTATAAGAATTTCAATAAAACACCATTCTTTAGGTATGTTATTTTGATATCGAAATAAGAAAACAACATATATCATTACCTCAGACTAAAAGATTTATTCGTGACGTATAGTTGGATATTTTAAAAGAAAATTCCTTAGTATCAAAATAAATCTTTTTCCAATAGTTGCAATGAGTTTGCTTTATCACACGTGGTTGTTGGAACGAGCCAACAGAACTATAAAGTTGGATGTTCTGAAAGAGTTTAAGTCGTGAACTAAAATAATAAATTGCTCACCAGCTTCAACCTGTCTCCTTTATGTCCTATCTGATACGTTTTAGAAATATGCATCTGAGTCATCAGCTTTGTTTGTTGGCGGGATATTTATTGGGTTGGAGTTAACTGATTTAATTTTTTACCAGGAATTTTCATCAAGGACTTTTGAGTTTAATTTTGTTTAAGGGTCAATATGCTTCTGACACAAATTGCATATTTATGTAATAATTACCTGTTTAGCCCTTTTTAGATTGTTTAGTTTCTTTTATATTTTTTTTAAGAGTAAAGAGTATAAAGTAGTAGCTCCGTTACTCCTAGGGATGCATACAAATTTAAATGATATGTTTCTACATAGGATGATATAAGGTGTTTTGAAGGTATTTAAACGTGTAGGCAGTTGATGTAGGAAAATAACAGTTATTACAGGCCGCTTAAGTGATTTGTCCATATAAATCGGGCATTGAAGAAAGTCTGAAATAATAAAACCGTGCAGCTACCATCTGTGGCGAATTGGCGGCCATAGATCTCCTGGCTCGGGCAATATTGTTAGTATTCGAACCGTCTCCGCATCACATCCCATTATAATGTACTGCGCGATGCTCCGATGAATTTTCATGGCGTGCCCGTTTAATCGTATAAACGCAAGAAAGGCGCCGCACATGCGGCTCATCGAGTCCGTCCTCTCCGCTTTCGATGATTTCGAGATGAACGAAGGATCTCCTCCAAAACCGTACCATAAACACATGCTCTTGTTTTTGAGACGCGCCAGCGGACTGACGCTGCTGCAATCAAGCCTGTCCGGATTCTGCTTTTATTAAGATCAAAATGGATGGCAGAGAAAATTGATACCGATATCGAGTATCATTTTAAAAGAGAATTATGGTTTTATGAAATTATAGTTTCATGATCATGATGCAAAAATAAGATAAAAAGACAGTAACTATTGAACAAAGAGATTGATACTATTGAAAATAGGTTCCATAAACAAATCTTGCCAATATTTGAAGCAGGAGTATTTAACAACTAAAGTGTATTCTAACCCTTTTATTTTCAATAGCCTATTCTCGTTAAACAGTTTACGGCCGCAATTTTCTCATTTCATATCACAAATTATTCTGATAACGTAGATATCGGTAAATATTGAGCACAGTATTGTCAAACTTTATTTGTCCCCGTGCATATTTAGTGTTTCCTCCCCAGATAAAGCGACCACAACTCTAAACGCTTTCCGCATCTTAATACTTCCACCAGTGGCTTCACAAAGTCGGTTCTTTATATTCTTTATATTCCGTCAATTTAGTTGTCGTTTGGCATAAATGACATATGATATATTGTGAGGGAAAGATTTAGAAAGGGATATAAGCTTTGATGTCATTTTCAATGCTTTTTTCGTCTGAGGAATAATTTTCAAGTAACAGGTCTTGTCTTCTATTGTGAATCAGCCATCTAGCTAAAACATTAGTGATTAGTGATGGACCAAAGATAATACAACCCATAGATTGGAAACTCTCCCACCACTGCCCTCCAGAGCTACAATACCTGAACTATATCTATTTGTAAATTGCAGACATCTGTACAAACGCTATTTGCAAATGTCAATGTCAATCATAATTATTGATGTCGATTATAATTTTTGAATTATGAAATACTTTTTTGCGCCTTAAAAGTGATAAAACGTGTTAATGGTTGTGAAATGTATTGTTGTTGGGTGCGGAAATGTAACCAATTTGTAAGTATTGACTATCCTGCCGTCCTAAGCCAAAAAGCCTAATCTCATTATTAAATTATTCTCTTAGCAAAAAAGACGCATTTTAACTATACATACATTTTTAAGTACTATATCTCCTAAAAATTTCCAATTAAATATGAAAAAAAATAAAGCGCTATAATTTATAAAGTAAAAATGTGGAGTTGCGTCTTTTTGGCTAAGCACGGCAGTATCGCTCTAGCGTAAAAATACTGTTTGCTAATTATGGTAATTTAGTCCAGGCCAAGCCCAGGCTACTTATGGATTTTTCGCGGTTGGTTAGAACTTGCCAAAAGTCCACACTCAAAAGCCTTGTACAAATTCCTATATGTATATGTATAAGTAGCCTGTACTAAATTACCAAATTTTGCAATACTCTCTTATTATTGAAGAATAAAGACTAATATTTTTTAGGTTTGCACTCCCCAAACAAAAACATATTCATGTATACCGATTATGTATTTAATATATACATATAGATGTATGTATTTTATTTTATATTATAATATTACTACAATAAATAAATCTTATATTCATACTTGTTTTATTTAAAATACAGCAGTAAATACAATATATAAAGGCACCCTACTAAGTATCAACATTCAAATATGGCGCCAATATATGTAACAGAAATCTACTTCAATTTTTGGCATTGCTAAGGGTATTGTAGACCTAGATGGCGTTAATTTACTTAAGCCTTTTGACGCTAGCGCTAGTGCAGTTTCCAATCTATGGGGTGTATTATCTTTGGTGATGGACTATCAAAAACGTAACTTTTTTGGCATATCACATTTTTGGATGATGGCAACAAAATAATAAATACAACATGCTTCTCGATTGTTGTTCTGTTTTTTAACATTTATCCTGTATGAAACTTGAGTATCAATTTCAGAGTTCATATACTTACACTGTTATAAAAATCATATTTGTTAACATAAGTTTGAAGTTTGTTAATTTTATTTTGTAAAATTTTATCATACACCATTTTAAAATGCTTCATAATAGCATGGACAACACACAATAATAGTACCAAAATTGGACCGAATTAGCGAAGCTTCCCTAACAGAAAAAGCGCACAGTTTTTCAGTTTGACATATGATTTTCAGTTATTAATTGTTTCAACTTTGTTCTTAAGTTTCACAAAATTTAGATTTAAATCCTCATTTTGTAATTTTTCAACATTAATACCCTTATCCCATATCCATATCTTGATACGCCACTGGCTCACACAAGTGCACACAGCCAAATCCAACGATATCTAGACGCGTCGGTTGTTTCGGCGCAGGGCTTTCTTGATGGTTATTTGTTCGGATATTATGTCACGTAAGCCACCGGCGGCGGCGAAATCCGATTGGCCGACTACGATGATACGTTCGACATATTGTTCGGACAGCTGATTTGCTCCGATAATAATAATTCGGTCCCAGGCCGGCGGGACGTGTCCCGTCAATAAAGTTTTGCGAAAAGGTCCGCTTTTAAACAACGATCTCAAACCGTAATTCGATCTGACGGCGCAAGAAAACCAACCACGGGTCTTGTATCACTTTTTAAATTGGATATCACATCATGAAACGTCAGTTTCTTACTCTTATTTTAACATGTCACGAAAGATGTTGGTGTTAGAATATAAAGAAAGATTTGACAAACTGACATTTCGAATGTCGGTAAAACAGATTTCTAACATCAATTTTGGTGTAAAAAAGTCTTTCTTCCTAAAATTATTGTATTTTTTAGTAGTATACTACACTCACGTGCAAAATAATCGATCAACACAAATTTTCGATGAATTTCAATCGCAAATAACTTTTTTATTTGATGTCGGATTTAAACGAATATTAAAGAATATTGTAGATAAATTAATGGACAATCGCTCACATTTAAAAAAAAAATACTAAAAAAGAGACGTACGTTTATAATATACAGGTTTAAACAAAAAGATGTTTTTTACCATAAGTTTAAGACACTCTGTAGAGTGGCAAAACCGTATATTGTTCTAAATTAAGTTTTATTTATCAAGTCACACTATTCTTAACAGTTTTGTTTTTGGTTCACCTCGATATATTTATTTTTGTGGAAAATATGGATTTTTTTAAAAAACATTGCAATTTCCAATATTTTCCTGTATGAAGAACTAAGGTTGCTATGGTCCATCCATAGCCTATGGAGAATGACAGTGACACTTTTGTTGAATCATCCCATACTTGGACATGTCATATACAGCTTTCAAAAGCTATCAAATTGTTTTTTGTAAATTAATGTGTTATTTTTGAGGTGTCTTCTTACTTTTAAAAATGTCTCCGACTGATGTTGCCCTTTGTACTTTACTTCTTATGACCTTTAAAACACTTGCCACGTAATACTGTGACCTTCCATCCTGGATTAAATTAATAGCTCTGGCAACATCAGTCGGAGACATATCCATTTTATAAAGTAAGAAGACACCTCAAAATTTAAACATTAATTTGCAAAAAACAATTTGATAGCTTTTAAAAGCTGCGTATGACATTTCCAAGTATGGCATGATTCAACAAAACTGTCACTGTCATTCTCTATAGCCTATGGATGGACCATAGCAACCTTAGTTCTTCATACAGAAAAATATTGGAAATTGCAATGTTTTTTAAAAAAATCCATGTAATCCACAAAAATAAATATATCGAGGTGAACCAAAACTGTTAAGAATAGATGTGACTTGATAAATAAAACTTAATTTAGAAGAATATACGGTTTTGACACTCTACAGAGTGTCTTAAACTTATGGTAAAAAATTTTTTTTTGTTTAAACCTGTATATTATAAACGTACGTCTATTTTTTAGTATTTTTTTAAAATGTGAACAATATTCTTTAATATTCGTTTAAATCCGACATCAAATAAAAAAAAGTTATTTGCGATTGAAATTCATCGAAAATTTGTGTGGATCGATTATTTTGCACGTGAGTGTATTTATAAATTTAAAAAAGTTTGATGATATCTTACAAGTGACAGACCTCTAGGATAATTAAAATTGTGTCTCTATCTCTAAAAGGTTTAATTTGTAAACTCTTATCTGTACCTATACACATTTTTCCTTTTAAATATTGTGTGTTTGCTTAAATTCCAGTAACCCTAAGCTACCTAATCTTGTGCTATAAATAATAAAACCCAACACTTAGGTAAAGTGTTTTGACGTTTAGTGTAATGGCCCAAATCAGAAAAACAAACCACAAAAACTGAAAGCTTAGGTAAACAGGCGATCGATCGAATAGAAACGTTTTAACGACGCAACGTCTCGAACAACAAAGGACCCTTATTTACAAACAAAAGTATTTAAAGACGAGTTAAAAAAACAAACAGGCCCCACAATTTACACCTAAAATTCCTCGGGTAGCACCTAACAGCGGGGACCAAAACCGAAACCGTTCGTTTCGACAGCCACGAAGCGAGCATAAAAATAAAGAAGAAAAGACAGAGAATTACATATTGAGACGATTCAAAGTGACAAAAATAACCATTTATAGATAAAATGAACGAGAACCTGGTAGGTGGTTATTTAAGGCATATATACGTATACGTATACGTTCCGAGAAGCGTTTTGTTCCCTAATATCTCGAAATAAACATTAGCATTGTTATTACTTTCGTTTTTAACATTTCTATTGTTGGAGGAACATTACACAGATGTGATAATACACGCGACATGGTATGGAATATTAATTTGGATGACATTTACTTTATTGATGAAGAAAATAAATTTCGAGTGGAACAAAAAGATAAGCAGTTTTAAATTCATCATTGCTTGTAAGAGAAAGACCTCCAGAAGAGTTAATTGCTTGGCTGAAGAGTATACTATGGTAGGCATCATTGTAAATTAAGTTAAAATAGGTAGTTTTGTGTGTAAACATTGCACCGCCGCGGCGGCAGTAAACTATAACTTAACTTAACTTAACTATAACTTAAATTCGGGCACGGACTCCACTGTAAAGTCCTCATAAAACATTTTCTTTACTTTCACTGTGAAAAACTGTCAATTTTCAAGAAATACATTTCGATTTATAACCTTTATAATTGTGTTTATAAAATGTAAAAATCTGACATTTGACGGTGACACACAGATTCCCCTATTGTTTCATAGATGGCGCTCTATACAAATTTTTGATTTAAATCATTTTAAGATAATAATAAGTATTCGTCGTAGAAAAAGTATTATACTTTATACGTGCATACTATAATAGTATGCACCTCGTTTACAAACTTTTCTATAAACTCATTAATTTAAGCACTCGCTCACAAGCTCGCTAGTACCTAAATTAAATTCCTGTATAAAATGACGTTTATCAAATTTGATACATAATATACTATTTTGTGTTTGTTGTCGATAAAGTATAGTATGCAACTCGTTTATAAACTTCTTTGGACACTCGTTTTATTAAACACTCGTTCGAAAGCTTTGCTCGATATTAGGTTTTTGTAAAGTAACTGTTTTTTATTCTTAAAGGGAACAATTTAATGCGGATATAATGTTGTGTAAAATTAATGTTTTATGTAAAAATACTGTTTTTTATTAAGTATACCTGAACAATTTTTAGTAGAAACAACGAAACTTTCAAATTAAAAGGCAAATTTCCTATATACAGTTTGTCACGTATTGACGTCATGCGCGCGAGTGTCTAAAATTCGTTCGCCAACTGATCATACCTTGTTTTTAGTACCATGATTAGTACCCAATAAACAGATTAACGCATTTGGAGCTTCTGTGATCCTGGATCATCAACTTTTCAGAACAACACACATGGTTTTAACAAAATGACCCACCATTTGGGTGTCCGTAATTTCCCAAATACTGGCCCATGCTCTAAATTATTTTTGTATAATCTAAAATTAATTGGTTGGTCGTTGAGAAAAGTCTTAAGGAGTCAAGGAATCCTGGAACATCATGAAATCCCCTTAACGCAAAATGAGTTTTTCTGAAATTAATGGTTTAGTTTAAAAACCTTAAAAAGGCGTAATTTTTAGAAATTTCCTTTAGTAAGTAAACTACTTGACTACATGAAATTGTTTGTAGAAAATCTAATGATTTATAAGAAAAAAAAGTTGCCATATAGAATGCAGGAAAAAAACGAAAAAAAAAATTGTGTTATCATATGGGAAATTTTAAAAATTGATGATGCTAAGATTAAATTTTGTATATATTTTTCTAGTATACAATTCTGAAGGTGACTATAAAAAACAATTTATAATCCAGGACTACTATTATTACTTCTAATAGAAGTTGCTCTACTTTACATACGCACGTAAAAGCTTCAAGCAAAGTTTAATTAATTTATAGAAAACTTTATATTCCACCACACAAAACTAAAGTTTCCAAAGAGAATGACACTGACGTGCTCTTATCTGTTTATGAGGCCATATAACGACCTATTTCGAAAAAGCACACCCCTCCGGTAACCTGAAATATGTATTTACAGGGCTTCACGTTCAAGCTAAATTTGGTTTTTAATGGGATAATGGAAGAAGGTGTTTCCTTGATTTTGGGATATACATGAAACCGTTAAAGGAGCCTAATTGTATTACGAATGTAAATATTTCATAGGATCAGTTATTTTATTGAATTAGTTAAATAATCTAAAAACGTAGCCTTATATACATTTATATACAGGGTGGCCCATCAAAAAAACTCTTATGTTGCCATATTGCATTGCAGAAGATTGATTTTATTATTCTTTTAAAAGTAATTATAAAATTTAATTGAAATTTTATGTTTAAATTGTTTATTTAGTGCTTAGTAAAATATAATTAACAATAAATATTGTAGACTTAGAACAAAAGTAATTATTCAAGTAACCTTCTGCAAAGTCAATGTAAATTTGTCTTGAAAACTTTATTGTGTTAATAAAGGTAAGTTCCCTGAAGATTCGTCGGAATAATTTACGATCCAAACTGAAACAGTTGTTTACTATATTATAGAACACGAATCCAGGGTTAGGCCAAGTACCTGTTTGAACAGCTATTAATATAAGACTAAGCCCCTAAATGTGACATATCTGGGGCCCCATCACGTTCGCGTCAGATCTTTGTCTTCCATAATGGACATGTCTCGGAATATTGGGACTCGGCTAATGTCAACAAAACAAATGTATATTGAACAGAGTAAATAAAACACAGGACCATTTCATCGAATCATGATTCAGCTGAAATTTATACTAAGGTAAATTAATTTTAATGAGGTGTAGCATAGATTGAAATCTAAAATTAGTCTACAGGAAAACGGTTTTATCCCATATATTATTTTGAACTTCAAGAAACTGAAAATATTTACATAACAAATTATTATAATTTCCAACGCGATGTTATAGATACCACAACATAATGAAGCTGTAACTAAATTATTTCAATACACAATAGAATTTTTCGGGAAATTTTCCATTTAGATGCGTTGTGTTTTACAAATTCGGTTGAAATTGTGATTCATTAACGTCTGGCGTATCCTGTAATTTTTCAAATTATCCCAGATGTTATCGAGCTTAATTAAATCACTTAACTAATGCACATGAATTAAACGAAAATAATTATATAAACAAATAGGGTTTACAAAATAATTAGTTTTGCTTTTCATTGAATGCACACGGCGTGTAATTGTGTTTGGATTATTTTTATGTTTTATTGGTGGACGGTTTAAAAAAATATTTTAATTGTAAAGGTTTTCGTAATTAATTGTTTTGTTGTACTGTTTAGGAGTGTCAGCAAATTTTTGTTAAATGAGCCCGAAATAACGATATGTTTATAATTGTATAACTTTAATAATGTTGATATTTAAACCATTATTAGTACTCTGTGCGGCCGAGATTGGCCGTATCATGCATCTCTTTTCTTCCGAATACGTTTTTAAAGTCTCTAGCTAGATTTGTCGAGTTTTACGCATGTATCGTTCCTAATTTTTGTTGTTGTTTTTGTTTGTTAGACTTTTCTATTATTTTTTTTGTAATTTTAAATTTGTACGTTGGCACCCCAAAATCTCCACATTGTTTCTTGGTTCATTGATTTTAATAAAAAGACTTGATACTATCAAGTTGATAGTAAGTTCCTTATCTTTGTTCTAGCGTCCTCACAAAGTTTTTGACAAAAACATACAGATAATAACAGAAACTTTTTTTTTAATTTTAAAAGGTTCTGTTTAACTTTATAAGGTTTAGTTTGTTCGTGCTCACATAAAAATATTTTCGATGTTAATAGTGTCAATTATGAGAGACAATAAAAGATAAAAGAATCATCATAAAATGAAACATCAATCGTGAAGAAAATTACCTGTTCGGGCGCGGGTAATAAATAACGTAGTTTTGACGTTTATTAACTTTTTCTGTTAATTTAATCTACTTCCGAAAATTTTAATCCACCATGGCCCGGGTATAATTAAGATGGAGCACGGGATTCGTCATGCCAGTCGCAGCATAAAAAATAATTATCTTTGCTACTGGCGAAGCGGTACGTTAACCAAGCGAGGAAAAAAACAACGCGACGGCCGTGCACAGGAAACGTTTTTGTCTGCGTAATTTTAAATAATTTCCACACGGGAATCGATTGACTCCAAAGTAAACGATACACATTTTTTCACACTGAAGGCTCGCCCCGAGACCGTAAACAAAGCGTTAATCATTACTGTGGGTGGCCAAATAAAAAACAATCTCTTCATTTTTCTATTTTAGACAAAGAATTCTCTAAATATTAACAATTTTAATGTTGACTGCCTGATGATTGATTTATAATAATTTTAAAAATCATTACTTAATTTGAATGGGGTTATTAAAGAATTAAGTAAAATTTGTAATAAATCTATCCAAGTCATATTCACCAATTATCAAAAGGTATATTGTGAAATAAGTTTAACCTACTCTCTAAAAATGAATTAGTCAAAAATGAATTTTGATTCATATAGGGTGGAGTTCATTGGCAATAGCCCTAAATTATTTATAAAAATTGGTAATTGATATTCTACTATAGTCATATATGACTAAAATATTACAAATTATTTCAAATGAAAAATATGTCGATATTAATGATTAAGTTTCCCACGTTAATTAATAATAATGTATAGGTTTTTCTTGTATTGAAAGCAAAATAAATGTGTTTGTTCAATGTTGTTTTTTTATTTTTTAACCCAATTTTTTTGGTTACTGCAGCACCTAGAAATGATGCAACGTTATACTTTGGCCCTTCAGTAAATTTGGCTCAATTTTGAATAATCCGTAAGTATTTAAATATAAAGTTTTGTTTTAGATTCCCCTTCAAGTGTTTGCAGTAATATTCCTAAATGGGTATAAAGATGTTTTTATTATAAAAATAAATAATTTTTACCAAATAGACGTATATTTATTTAAAATTTTATAAATTTTTTGAAATATTGCTAAAAGTAGTTTAAAATTAAGATAGATACATTTTATTTGTAACGATACTTCTTGCATTGTTTTAATATAAATATTATTTTGTAATCAAAGAAATAAAATTTTAAATCTTATATCTATTAATTAAAAAAAATATTGGGTTAAAGAAAACATCTTTATTTAAAAAAATTATTGCCTTATCACATGTTTTTCTTTTAAGAAAATTTATTCTTAAATTAAGTAAGTATCTTTTTTATTTTAGAATATTACTGATTTATTTTTAAAAAACATATTCCTGATTTAAAACAACCACTTATTTGGTTAAAGAATTAATTTTTTTTATTTAGGAATATATTTTTTTATTTCAATATTTTACTATGCATTTTTTTTGGAAGAAAATACATTTTCTGGAATTAAGTAAATATATTATTTGATACAAGAATATTTTTTTTCAATGCAGTCACTAATAACTGTACTCTACAGAAATTTTTATCTCGGACATTGTACAACCAATTATTATGAAAAATTGTCCCCTGAATCCAAAAAGACCATAAAAAATATGAAAGTAGAACAGTTTTTGAAATATAGTCAATTTCATATTTTCGGATTCAGCGGACAATTTTACATAGGAGTTGACTGCTAAATGTCCGTGATACAAATTGCTATTTACGATAATTATAATTATTAGTGGCGGTTTTTTGTCACCTGGCAATAAAATGTTTTTCAACTATAAGAAACTTTTATTTTATTGTGCAGTTTTCAATTACCCGGTTTTAAATAAATTAAATAATTTAATTACTAATAAATATTCCAACTTGGAAAAACATAATATACAATATAAAAAAGCACAAAATAATAATAGTTAGTAGATATCTATATATATCTTCGATAACCCGTTAAGACTAATTGCTTGCAAGAGCAAATTATTTCTTAAAATCGTCCATTTCCATAAAACGCCCAATCTGGCATCACTGCATCGAAGCGAGGTCACGGGCGATCCGTTACGAAAGTTCCGTAACGTAAAGTAACCTCAACTTTTAATTTTGAAAATAAATTGTCTTCTATAAGTAATTGAAGTCATAAAAAACTATACATGTTTTTGTAAAAAAAAATAATATATTATGTGAAAAAATCATTAAAAACAGTAAAATATAAATTGATATTTTAATTTTCCCCTTACATACTTAATAATTATTAAAAATTACTATATATTTATTTTTCTTACATTTTTATTTTTATTTTTTAAAAAGCGCTTTAATTTTAATTTTTTTTGGAAATTATTTTTTAATCTAGTAAAATTTAAAATTAAAACCAAAAAACCTCAATAATTGGATAGTGGATTTATTGCATTATTGCGCTATAAAAATGCTAAGAGTAAAACAAAATATTGAATTGATTTTTTCTTTGTAAAAGTGTGGAAATCGATAATTTCAAATTGGCATATTTCGATGATTTTTTTTCATCTTAGAGCGGAAAATTAAACGTTGCATTCATATTTTTGTCTTAAGACATGAATTACCTTTTTTAATATTCGGTCCAATTGCACTAAAAATTATAAAGTGATTTGACACCTTTGCAACGAGAATTAAATTTTATTGTGATTTTATCCTTAAGAAAGCAAAAATACATTTGAAAAAGTAGTGTTAGGTAGTATAACATAAAAAAATTGTATTGGTTCTATTGGTTGGTCCCCAAGATCTCCAGACCTCACACAATTGGACTATAATTTATGAGGTTTATATGAAAATGCATAACAATCGATGTTTGGGATGCATTTTATCATAAAAACATCTTTAAATTTAGTCTGCTGTATTTCATATTTAATTTTATATAAATAAACATTATTTTAACTTTAATTCTTATTTAATTTATTACTAAACCAGATAGTATCTTGATTGATATTTATTTTTTATAAACTAGATTATCTATAAAAACTAATTTAATTGCAATTGCATTTAAAGTCAACTCACTATATCCGCCATAGTATAATAATATTTATAAACTTATCTACGTCTCGCAACAGCACATGTATAAATAATTTAAAATTACTCCTATTACGTTTTAAAACGAGCACTTTTGGAATATTATATGACATATAATTATAAATCTCCAAGAAATGTATGTAGATTATGATGTTCCAAGTTTTCCTGCAATTATTTCTATAAAACTAATTACATTTACATATGTTCATTACTTTTCTGTCCAATCTAATTGCGTATCGGACTTTAATAATACCCATTTCACATTTATAAGATATTCTATTAATATTTTTACATAAATTACAATACAAAAAATAATTTTAGCCGAAAGAGAATGTACGATTTTTAAGTGAAAAGCCTTGAAAATGCTTCATATCGCAATCCCAGTATTGGCGTAAATTAAAATCAGTAGTATCCATTGTATATTGGTAACTCATTAAAACTATTTGAATAAACCGTCAAAATAATTTATTTACACCTTCGTATTCAGAGACAGATACCATATATAAAAGATGTTCTTCTGGAGTATGAGTATGAGTATAAGAGACGTATAACCAGCCCCATTTCCTCTTGACTCGCGAACCCCGTACAGGCCTATGTTTACTTGCGCCGATTTTTGTTCTTCCCCAGCAACTGCACGGCTTCACCCGTGTTTGCTGGGTGCAAATGTCCATTGCGTTTCGTACTGTCCCCTATTTGGGGCTCGAGAGCGAGAGGCGAATAGTTATAATAGCCATTCCCGGGTTCGCCGAGCCTATGCTATACGCTCGGTGGGGTGTGGATGAGGGACGGGAGGGAGTTGGTTTTTGGGGGACAATTACGCCGACTTAAAACTAAGTACGACGCGGAATCCCCCTAGACCAGTCGATTAGTTTTACTAAAAACATTTGGGATTACTATTTGGAGTTGGGGAGTTGTTATTTCGCTGCAGGGGTGTAGTCGAGGTCTTTGTCTTGTTCGTTATTGTCGTTGTCCGTGTCCTGGTCAGATAGCTCCTGCCCTTGGTAAAGTGTGTCAGTTGTTTTTAATAATTTTTGTCCCAAGCACGTTTTGTGGTAGAGTTCCGTCTTTGTTTATCAAATTCCAAGGCATTGCATTTATTCACTAGTCCAACAAATCACAAGCGCGATCATTCTGTCGTCTAATGTTTACAAATCTCGAGTTTGGCTATTAGGCCCTTTTTTTAATGTGTTAGAATTATGTGATCAATGTTAGTTTACTCTGTCAGTCCAGTGTTTATTTTCGGTCTCGATTGGGACCGCTTTACGCACTTGCCGTTGACAGACTTATTGCCCCACGCCGCGCGCCCTTCATAGGTTTTAAAGATATCCCAATAAACACTTTAACGATGCCTAACACCATTAGCATTGCCCGTGTAAGAATTTTTAACACTTTTTAATACAATTTTGCAATGATAGTAATTAAAAACAAAACAATTGTTTAAAGAGTAAAATATGTTCTTAACATAATCATATTTTAAAGTTATTTTAACATTTTCAAGTAAAATAAATGTTATGTTTAATGAAATGAATACGGGCAATGTTAATGGAGACAAGCAACGGAAAATGCTTGCCGGGATCTGCCGTATTTATATTGCAGATTTGTATCAGGTCATGCATACTCTTAAAGTAAAACTTATCAGATTTCCCCTTGCGGATGACCACCTCCCCTCTTCTCCGACCTCCCCCGTCCGTCCAGTGAAAAGCCTCCAATGACAGGTGGCACCCAAGTCACTCATATCTCCAACACTCCACTCCTCAATGACCGCTACACCACTACACCACTCCAGCTTGCACTCCATGAAAATGTTTGTTTCACTTTATTTTTTTAATTATTGTTGGTTTCATCTTTAAACCTTTACGTTTCAAGAGCTCGCCCGCACGCGACCCGTCTACTCGAGCGCTGGAACCGAACTGATAAAAGATGTTCTTCTGGAAGATATAAAAATGAAATGTATCTTTGATACAAACTTTAAAAGTGACAGTAAGGCCACAATTAACGCTTTGAACAATGTCAAGAAAAAATCAAAACTGTTTAAAGACTGCAAGAATGCCTGAAGCAACTAGCAAAAGCCATCAAAATCTGCCTTTTTTGGTCATCAGGGCATTCAGGGATTTCTGGCAAAAAGAGAATTGGAGGGAACGGCCAATAGGTCCAGAACCATTATGTGGTTATACAAGACAGTATATCAAGGCAGAACTTAAGAAGTGGAACTACCTTAAACAGACCAAACAGGCGAACTGCCTTTTGGATTGAGAATATTGTGGAAACAACAAACCGTCAATGCAAATCTAAAAAAAAATGGGTAGTGGATAATGATTCCTGCAGAATCTGCATAAAAGATCTAAAGGTCAAGCGATATCATTCAGGAAACTAATAAGACTACAAATATCAGGTGTAAAATGTTTATTAAACACGACACATGTGAAGGGGAGAATTTTTTATTTTTCGACATAACAAATAATCAGAATAACAACGGTACAGTTTACGAGGTGTTTAAAATTAACTGCGATTGCTTTCCCTGGTGGTCTGATTTATGGAGTTATAGATTTTACAGGCTTGTTTGCACCTTGTAAATATCGTCAAGGATATTTTTGCAATACAATTAAAGGCTTTTTATATTCATGCAGCATGAAGTTTGAAGGAAAAAAATGAGGTAATGTGCTTTTTCTACAATCCAATATATTGATATATGATTAAGAAAACAATAATTTAATTGGATACAATTAGATAAGTTAGATGACGTTTGCACCTTTCGTTGCTGGGGCGTTATAAACGACTTGGAATTGAGGCGAGTTTTTGCAGTAATTAGGTAAATTCGCGAAGTGCATGTTAATCTCTAAGTTAAGTCAGCCGAGGTGTAAGTTGCAGTAACACCTTCAGTGGCATTTGGGTTCTTGGCCGGGCTTATCGACGAGTATCAACACGCACAGCGCAGCCAGTAAATCTTATCCGATTAGCAGTTGTAAAAGTTTCGCGACCCTATCTGGCACTTTTCTTGCTTGTTTGATGGTCTTGCGGATAAGTTAAGTCCGGCAAAATCCGAGGAAACTTTTTTTGCTTCACTTACAGCAGTGCGTCTCCTGACACGCCACACGGAGTTTAATACGGCCCAGAAACGAGCTGCTAATAAAGTTATTTCTGGAAAAATTACAGGATTAAAAGTGGGTTATAAAATTATAGCTGAAATATTCGTGTCGCCGTGGAATAAATTGTCCGTACGTCAAAACCGTTCATTAGCCTCATAACAGTTTCAAAACATTAGCGAAACGTGCTAAATCCACTGTCTAATATAGATGTTATAGCGGTGGCGTGCTGAAATGTGGCAATCACAGATATCTGATTTTTCAGTAACGCAAAATAACATAATCTTCGGGTATCAGATTACTGAAAGTGGCGCCTTTCTAAATTACCTGTTCCCACGTCATGTAGGCCTTACTTTATTAATCCTTGCCTACTGCTACTGTTACGCCTATAAATTTTAAAGATTATTTATTTTGACACCACAGTTACTTACTAACTGCACTCGAACAGAGATTTGCGTTAAATGAATTTATTTTCGAGAAGCGCAAGCTATACGTCGTTTGTCTAATAGATAAGTCAACCATTTATCTACCTAAGTAATTGCATGGATGACTTACATTTTTCTATTTACTTGTATCTTTCATATTTTCATTTTCAACCTTTTTTGTATTTTTTAATAATACAATATTTATTATTATATTTCTTATTTACTCTGGCGCGAAAAAATAAATATTATAATATATTGGTTTATATAAAAACAAAAAAGTCTTTTTTTAAATTACACAAATAAAATTTTTTATATAAATTCTTCCTGACAATTTCTTATTTCAAATATTATATACTGTTAAAGGTTTTTGTTCTCTTTTAAATAAAAATGGTTCAAACAAAGGATTTACCCATTAAAAGATTTTTTTAAGCTCCTTTGTTATTGAATAAAGAAATTGAGTTTATTTAAATACCATTGAAATATAATAAACATAAAACGATTATAACGAATACTATTGTCAACGTAAAATCTCCAAATTATACACTGCCCCTCCAAAATCAGACGCACTGCCTAAGAACATTTTTTCCATTTTTATGGAGCTCTATTATTGTTGATTTGTAAGTGTAAAAGTTACACTACAAAATACACTAAGTAGCATTTAACTTTATTAAACACATTTAAAGAATATAAACATTATTCATTGTTACATTCACACTATACTTCCTTTTTCTTTAAGCCTTAATACTCAATAAATACCAATATGTTAAAAGGTTGTCCATACCTGACCTAAATTATATATCAATAATTTACGGCAGTAGATCGGGTACTTGTAAAATTAATAATATAAATACATACACACTTGATTTACTTTTATTTTCAAGCGTAATGGTTGTTATATTAACCTATACCCACATTTTTAATAATATTATGGAAAATTTGTACACGTGTGGTAAATCCCCGACATACAGCCGCCTGACGCCTCTCTACCAATGGGATCACCCATTTTTTATAACAGAAAAATGGATTACTGATGAATTCTCAAGATAATTCATTGCTTACAAGTTGACAGCCAGTAAAACATTGCATTGATCTAAAACTTTTACGTTTTAAGGAACCATTTTGCTTAAGCCAGCCATACGACTCAAATATAAAATTATATTTTAAAAGGCACCGATTTTGATAATTGTCATAGAGTTTGGTTCCAAATGAATGTTTCTCTTTATTTAACTTTTCGGTTTATTCACTACCACCAATAGGTTTTACTCAAATAATAGTGTTAATTTACACTGAACAAAAGTGGGATTTTACCCAGGAAGTGTAGAAGTACACGATTTTAGGTAAATTAACACTTTGTAATACAGTGTAAAATTACTTTATCATCAGTGCGATAGTGTTAAATCATACTTGCTTACTTGGGGAAAATTACACTACAAATTAACTCTAATTGTAGTGTTATAAAACAACGCTATTTAGTGTGGACCTGTGTGAACTCTAATTAGTGTTGCTTAGAGTTGATTTTTTTACTGTGTAGTATACACTGAAGTTCTGACAATACACTCCAGCTCCAGAGCCTGTTCTGGATCCATTTGTAAAGATAGGATTATCAGGCAAGGTATTTTGGTATTTTATCCAAACCTGATGGAAGTGTTAAAATTATAACTCGGTACAATCTGATCACGCACTGCATTTAGAAGAGGTGTCTTCTGGACACTTGTCTTGAATGAAGGTGTGACGTTTGCTAGTTTAGTGTTTGAAAGCCTGAGAGAAAATCTCAGTGAATTCTTCTCTATGAACAAATACAAAGATAGCTAATGTTGAAGTTTTCGTATGCCACCTGTAATGGTTAGACATGCAAGCCGTTGCACTTGCTCTATTTCTTTTGCTGCAGTATTAATTTTAGTAATTTTTATCGAATAAATACCTAAAGGTGACAAACAGTGAGAACATAGTTTTTACTTACAAATCATAATTTAGTAGTTCTATCTATGTATACGTGTTTGCTTATCTAATAAAATAATAATTTAACTATACCAATATAATTAAGAGAAACAGGTAGCCGCGGCAGTTGATTACATTTAAAATTAATAGCGTCATAACTTTGGGCTAAAGCAAACCATGTGGGCACGTAGGCATGGTGTGGGTTATTTCTATTATTTCTATATGAAATTCGTTATGCTGAAAGCTTGTTTTTTCCAAGTCAAAACGAGTATTTAGTTAAAATAATTATACACACAAGTTGTCAAGAGTGAATTGCCCCGAGGAGCAAATACCTGAATAATGTTTCATTAAGCAGTATATTGTAAAAATCCGAAATCCATGGGCGTAGCCGTTTAAGACAAAAACAAAATTACGTTTATTTATTCAGAAATTAATTGAAATATATGTGATTAAGTTTTTAAGGTAAATTATATGTTATTTGCTATCGGGCACAACCGAATGTGGCATAATTTTACTTTGCGGATGTGCCTTTAAATAATCATAATTACACTGTTAATAACTGTAATTAAACAAAGTTCCATATTTGTCTATAATTTCATTTGCACGTTTTGAAATTATTAATTACGTCGAATGTTATAACTAGACTTAAATATTTGTGTTTTATGTGTACCAACGGAAGTTCAACATAAAGAGATATTAAGAAAGATATTATAAAATGAATTTAATAATAAGAAAATCTACATACCTTTTAATACAATTATTTTCAACTCTTTGTGTATGCCATTTAATTACGTAAAAAGGGAGCCGGGTGGTCCGTTTTAAACAAAAACACCTATATTTACTTTAATTGCCTTTTATTGAAAATAAGTGACAATTTTAAGTATAACTGTAAATTTTATTATAAAAACACGACTTTTTAAAGTAAGTCATTTAAGGCATTTAAGAAATATTTCAGATGAATGCACAGTTGTTTAGCATAATTTTACCTTAATTATGCACGCATATAATATTATACAGGGTGTCTATTTAAAAACGAACAATGCTCTTTAAGTCTGAAGTTTGATAAATACTTATTATTATCTTAAAATGATTTGTATAGAGCGCCATCTATGAAACAATAGGGGAATCTGTGTGTCACCGTCAAATGTCAAATTTTTAATTTTATAAACACAATTATAAAGGTTATAAATCGAAATGTATTTCTTGAAAATTGACATTTTTTCACAGTGAAAGTAAAGAAAATGTTTTAAGAGCACTTTACAGTGGAGTCCGTGCCCGAATTTAAGTTATAGTTTATTGCCGGCGAAATTAAATATGTTCATATAAACTTTTCAACTATTGGCGTTGAGAAACTATTTAATACTATTGTATTTTTGTATTGGGATAATACAATAATTTTCACATTTACTATTATTTTACAAGAAAGTCAATTTATTTTTACGATTGTATGACATTTGACAACTGTCAACTAACTTCAGCCCGTGACTAAAAACCTGTTGTTAACTTCAGCCCGTGACTAAAGCGCCATAAAGCCACAACTTGTCAATGTGTATTTAAAAGGTCACTTAGTGTCATGGAAACATGTACGATAAAGGGCGTTTTAAAGGTGGGAGGAGAAAAAATACTTTTTAATAGTTATTTTTTTTGTTGAGAAAAACAAATTAATTTTTATAAATATTTATTCGAATTTCTAATATCAAATGAAACCATTTTATTGTCGTAAAAACATGGTAAGAAAACTGGAGGGCGCAAAATAATTGTAACAAAAGTAAAATAGAGTAAAAAAGCATAAATAAACAAATTTTTCAAGAATAATCAAAACAATTTCATTTTTAGTCCTAAGTAAATGCTCAAAATGACTAGCATTATTTTGTTATCAATATTACAGTCTATTCCTAAATTCCCTTTAAACATTCCGAAATGTTTGTCGTGGAATAGGTATTCTTAAACTATTCGAGTTTTGTAGACACCAGATTTTAAGTGACCCCATAATAAAAAGTCTAATGGTGTCAGATCTGAAGATCTGGGAGGCCATTTTATTGGATTTCTTCTAACAATCCACTGTTCTAGCCAAGCTCTAATAGCTGTAATACAATTTCATCTAAAGCTAGTTTATCATCCTCTCCTCCCAGACATTAAGTTTTTCAGGATACTGGGTTTCTGATGAGATTAGGATTTTTATTGCTCCAAAAACGACAATTTTGTTTGTTAACATTTCCATTATTTAAATAAAATGTACACTCATCGCTGAAGCAAATGTCTTTTAGTATTTGGATCTGATTTGTTATTTTATTGGTCATGATTTCACAAATCTCTAAATGCCTGTCTGCATCATTACTTTTGGTTTATTGGGTATTTATGCAGGGCCGAGCCGTGCCGGGGGTGCAAGGGGTGCATGGCACCCGGGCGGCACTAACACAGGGCGGCAAAATATCATCAAAAAAATCATATTATCAAGAATAAAAAAGCCACCTTGCAATATGCAAAAAACTTTCTAAAAATCACTTGCGTTTTATTGATGTCGGCGTTACAAGGAATCATCGTTTTTATTCTACACATAAAAACAATGCCAAAATTGTGCTGTCAGGCGGCAATGATAAAAAAGACATAACCGAACGCGCGATAGCCACAAAAAATAATGATGACAATTTTCTTAAAGCCCGGTTTATAGATTGCCGCCCGCCCGCTTCGCTTTCCGTCCGTCCGCTTCGAGTTCGTCAAGTTTCATGTTTTACGGAAGCGGGCTTACGGGAAACCAATCAAATTGCGCGCTGTGTACCACGTGATATTGTTTACAAGGTGAACTGTTAAGTTAAAGCATAATTTCTTCCGATTTGACGGCTGCGTATTTCAGCAATTTTTAGTTTTTCTATTAACGTGAGGCAAATAGGATGCAAACATAGTAGTTTCTTTTGTCTTTTAATGCGTTTAAGTTAAAAACTAGTTAATGATTTAAAAATCATCTTTCCGAATGTATTTGTAGCTTTAAGAATATTTTTGACGATGCCAGTTACTGTTGCCCATGGAGAGCGGTCATTTTCGAAATTAAAACTAATTAGGACCTATTTGACCAATATGAGTCAATTTAGCCTTTCAAATTTAGCAATTATAAGTATTGAAGAAGATATTCTAACAACTTGGATGTAGACGACTAACAACTTGGATGTAGACGACTTGATTAGGGAATTTGCTATTAAAAAAGCGAGAAAAGTAGATTTTAGTTTTTTAGTTTAGTTTAATTATTTTTGTTTTTTTTTCCTGAATGTATTTTTATTTTATTCTTTTATGTATTTGTTAATAAATACTTTGTTATTTTACTATAAAATTTGTTATATGTTTATTGAGAATGATAAATTATGAACTCCTTTCCCTACCGACAACCTAATTTTTAACATTAATGGGGGCGGCAAATTTAATTCTTGCACCCGGGCGGCAGATACCCTAGGCTCGGCCCTGTATTTATGGCCTTATCTACATCCTAAACATCATCAAATTGTTGGTTCATAAAGAAACACTTTTTCTTTTAAATAACCCCCCAAAAATCTGTGGTGATCAGGTCTGACGATTTCGGGGGCCAAAAAGAGTTTAAACTTTGACACTACAGAAAAGAACGACAAAATGAATTAATTTTTTTTAAAGAAAATCATCTTTTAATATCCAACCTTTTTAACCTAAAACAATTCTGAACTTCTTTTTATGCTGAATCTGTTCTATTCCATTCTATATTGATGACGCAAGGTAACATTCACCTGACCGACTCTATGCATGTATGTCGAAAAACAGTTTTTTGACATTTTTAACTGAAGAAAATTGATTACGCAAGGTAAAAAATTCCTTTTTCTAACTTTAATACCGCATGGTCATAAATTTTCTTGATTAGTATCCAATCAAATATACCTCTATTGTTCACTGAAATATGGATTTTTTCATAAAAATTTCAATACTTAGTATTTTCATTTGCAATCAGGTATCATACCCCTTAAGCTAAAGCTCTCGGGGTCATATCAGATTATAAATGAAAATACCATTTCAAAGAAATTTTCAGAAAATCGCTTTCACGTGATCAGATTTGTATAACATAAATAGTTTAATATATTATTGATTTATCACAAGACTATACATTTTGGAATTCTAAGCATCTAAATGAAAACTTATTTTTGAAAAAAACCTTAAGATTAATGTTTTGCTTATAAAAACAAGCCACGCATAGATTCACTTAGCTTGCACCATCTGTCTGGGTCTTCTACCTGTGACCGAGCTCTTCTATTTTCAACTGAATTAGAAGCAGAAAGCATAAAGTCACACCGTGTCGTGAGCAATTAAACATGTCAAAAACAGCATTTCAAACATTTCGGACACACAAGACTTAAAGCGAAATTTGTTTCTATAATTACATTTGATAGCATTGGCTTCGAGCCAAACTGAACTGAGCATCCAACCAAATTAACGCACTTGGGTGGGTTCTAGTTGGCTGTTTCAGAAAAAACAAATGAATTGAAAACATCTGCGTGAAAAGTCAGCTAAGAAAATGAAAGTACAAATTTAAGACAGTAGTTCACAAAATATACTTTATTAGATGAAATGTTCAGTTATTATGCATTAATATAAGAATTTAAAACTTACTAAAAAATGATAAAACAGATCAAACAAAACATGGATTAATAAAATTAAGGAAACAGGAGCAAAAAGAGATTGGATAAACTACGGACAATGGCTTTGAATAAAAAACTGGATAAAATCCAGTAACCCTTATACCCTGAGGGGTTTCCGTAGCAAAAGAAACTAATAAATGTCATAACATGTAAAAAAACATCAAAAACATTGTGTCCAAAATGTTTATTATCTATACAGGGTGTTCGAAAAAATATACCGACAAAGTTTAGATGTGGAAAAGGATACAAAACAAACATTTAAATGAAAATTTTAAATCATATTCAAATACCTGAGCTTGACTTTTCTGAAAGTATTTACATATTTAGTTGGGCACCACTGGATCAAAACATTGTCGTTAGTTTGACATTTAGGAAAAACTGGAACTTTTAAGAATTAAAAAAAAAATGGAAAACATTATTTTATTTGAAGAAAGTTGTTAGATCTCTTATAAATAAAATGGCCATACTGGTGTGACCAGTTTTATAATTATTAAAAAAAGTCCTGGAACAAATGTTATAGATAAATTTTAAACGCCCTACTCTGCAGCTAATTATAATAACCATTAAATTAGCATAGCTGCTAGTATTCTACAATTATGCATTTATAAATAACTACGCCTTTACATACATATCAATATGCAGAGGCATATCGATGTGGACTTTGTTAAACGTAATTAATAAGGTTGTCTATCTAAGCTCGAAAAGCCTTGAAACGTATGAGATTTATATTTATAAAGTGCGAATACAAGAACAGGCAATGTATTGGCTCATTTGTGTGTTAAATTGTAATGTTAACAATAAATCCTCTGGATAGTGCTCTAAGGGACAAGAAACTGTCATAAGATGCTAAATTAATTTTAGTTTCGCTCATTAGACTATTCCATAAAAGTACATAAACAAAAGATTTTAATTTTAATTAAAACTAAGCAAAGACAAAAAGTTGTAATTTTAGTTGCCTAATTTGAAAAAAATATATAATTACAAAAAGTCAGTGACGTACATTTTTTTGTCAAACAAACTCGTTAAGGTTTAAGGTTTAACACCCTGTATGTTGATATGAACTTTGTGCCTTAAATTACTCCAAGAATCATCTGTTAAATTTATTGTACATACTTGAGTAACACCCCGTATTTCTGAAATAGGTTATTATAAAATATATTTTTGTTTTAGAAATCCTCGTTAAAACACCATTAGGTCGTTTTTGTAATGATCGGTATAATTCCTGATATAATAAACCATAATTTCTTTATAAAAACTTAATATCTTCATATATCAAAACATTTTTGTAACATTTGTTAAAAGTTATCGTTTTTATAAAATAAATTATTTACATTTTTCCATAAGCCAATTATTTTGATAATAATTGGTACATAGCTTTACTAATGATATAATATTTAATTCTTGTGCTATGTTTTCGAGTGATCGTTATTATATTAGCTTGATCAAAAGCTTTATTAATCACATCAACATTTGGTGCTGCCTTGATCAAAAGTTCTATTAAAAATTGTGATGTGTCAAAGAATGGTTTTGTATGATGTTAATACCTTTACAGCAATGATTGAAAATCGTGCAAATTAATTAGGTCCATTTCGACATTTGCAACAAATAATTCGTCAAACAATTTTGAACTCCACTGTCGCAATATTTGGGCATCATTCTCTCCCTTTATAAAAACTGTAAGTAAAGATCTTACTTATTTATAATTAAATTAGTTCAGAAGACTGACAAGGCATGTTTAAATATTTAATGGCATAATATAATATCTTCTGCAAAGTAAAAAAATAGGTACGAGGTGTGTTCAGAAAATAATGGGAATTGTTAAATTTCGCGGGTTCGGAGGGTCCGGTTGTCATAAAATTTTCTTTATTATGTTGGAATACATGCCCCCGAAGTATGATAAAAACTTTAGCTGTTTTCATCGTGTACTTTGTCTGTGGCAGCCGCTAAGGTTAGACGTGTTTTATGAGCTCGGCGATTTTCGTTCGTTAAAAGAATAGGATCAAAGAAATTTTTATCCAATTTTGCTTAAAAAATTAAATAAATTCTGTGAAATGTTAACAAAAGTATAGTGAGTCTTCTATAAGTAAAACAAGAGTTTACAAGTGGTATAAGAGTTTCCAAGATGGCCGTGAAGACGTTGAAGATGACGAACGCCTCGAACGCCCAAGCACATTAACAACCGATAAAAACATGCAAAAAGTGGAAGAAATGGTTATAAACCATCAGAGAAGTCGCTGATGATGTTGGTATATCGATTGGCTCATCTCATAAAATTTTTTCGAATGTTTTGGGTATGAAACGCGTGGCAGAAAAATTTGTTCCAAAATTGTTAAATTTTTTGATCGAGTTTTAGAAGTGTTTTGAGTATTGGAAGAAGAGCTGGCACATGTGCATAATATCCAATGGGGACTATTTTGAAGGTGACAACATTAATGTAGACGAATAAATAAATATTTTTTTTTTTTAATTAAAATTCCCGATATTTTCTGACCACACCTCGTATAAGGAATCCTAATAACAATAATAACAGATTTCTGGAAATATATCATAAACACTCTGGACAGTTGTTAACACCACGTTACGATTTAAAATAAAGTAAGCAGAAACATAAGTTGCAGACGCTGAAGTCAGTTGAACTTGTTGATGCGTATTGTAAGTGGTAAATGTTTTGATTGACTGCATGAAATCACGTGAACATTTTCAACAAAATAGTTTGTTAAACATAAGAAAATAATCTGTAACCTTTAAAATTAACAAAATGCTTACAACATTGCATATTACCTTTACAAAACTTTCGGTAAAATATTTTCCTTTGTTAAATCCAAAAAATTATGTTAAAACTTTTCAAAATAAAATTAACAAATATGTTTATACTATACTAAAAAAAATATCTTTTAAATCGTAAAATATCAGACATAAATTCCTTTTAGAAAGCTACTTTTTGCTCAATAAATGATGCCTTTAATACAAAAACAAAAAAATATGTGCTGTAATGTTTAAAAACGAGGAATAAAATGGATTGAAATCAATCTTGTAGAGGTTTAATAGCAAGGTATTAAATGAGATCGGATTGATTGAAAAGGGGATAATCATGGATGTATCGAAAAAAGCTGAACAAAAGGCGATTGTGCGTTCATGTGTATCCAATGAAGAAATCTCTCTTTGGTTGTGCGGACATTGGATGTATGTACAAAGTGTATTACATATATACACTCGCACAGAGGCCGGGCCCAATGAAAGTAAACTACTAAGGCTTGATTGTTGACGAGCTTATTATTACCGCGGGGATTCTATTCTCGTACAGCGATACTTGATACGTACGCAACGACACTCAACACTCAAAAATCCTCCATTGGCTCACGGCTGCTTCCTGTGCCAGCCGACCAACCACGTGCTAGCTCTTCCATTGTTTTTTCGTTGTTTCTCGATGGGTAATTAACCGGAAGTGGCAGGGCGGTGCGAGCCACCCATGCATTACGTACGAGACTCATTATGTTCTTTCCTTGTGCTGGGTGGAGTCATGTACGCAGCGTCGGAGCGATTCTTTTTGTCGCTGCGGCTTAAGGGTAGTTTTAATTTGTTTCCGCGTGTCTCCCCATGCGTGTGCACACACTCTCATCTGCTGTGCCCACCACCGTGCATTTCTAGTGCCTTCCATTGGAAGGGCTGCTCGGTCTCGTACCTCCACACTGTTAATGCTCTTTACTTTGCCTAAGCTGCTGCTGCTTCAATGTTTAACTCGCGATTTTTACTTCGCCCCAAATTGCTTTCAACTTTTTTTTAAACCCTATAAACATCATTAATCCTTTCTCTCATCCCCGCCCTTTATTTCTTTGTACGATATTTGATAACTTCTTCAAATTTATATGGAAAAACCATCAAGTGCCACTTCACTTTATATAAAGTACAATATACCTAACAATATATTGTTTTGATGAAGAAGCACTTTTTACTAAGTATGCATAATAACAAAACGATGTTTTAAATATGCTTTAAAGAAAAAAAGGATTTTTTAAAATATATTTTGTTGAATTGTTAGCTACAAAACTGCCTATAGGCAATTACAAGTCAAATTTTTTGATTAAGAAACACTTTCTACTAAGTATGCATAATAACAAAACGATATTTTAAATATGATATGAAAAGAAAAACTTTTTTAAAATATATTTTGGAAAAGCGTAATTTTTATTTAAGTATTTTTAGCTACAAAACAGCCTACAAGTCAAATTTTTTGATTCTAGGTCTTGGAAATAAAGTGCTTGTAACAATAATGTCCAAAATTTGAAAAATACACAGTATAAAATATTTCTGTGTAAAGTTACCAAATGGAGTAAAATCATTTGGTGTTAATTTATACAAATAAAATTGGTCAAAAATATTAAGTGTTTATTTTAAATTGTGGTAAAATTCATTCGTTTTAATTTAAATTCATTTAATCTAGTGTTAATTATGTGTTGACAGCTTCACAAATTGTGGTAAAAAAAAGTCACGTAAGCATCACCATTCGCTAACGGCAAGGGCGCGATCAGTATTCCGAGTGCAGTTGATGGTAATGTACCTATGCATGCTATTTTAATTTAAGACCATGGTTTTAAAATTAAAATTCAGTGGTCTGGTGAAGTGGTGCAATGTGACAGTGGATGCAACTTATGTTTGTGATAAAACATATTTTTTTACCTGTTATTTTTAAGTGAAATATGAAATTTAGTAATATTTTTAGTTTTTTGAGCTAGTGTTTTGCACAAACTGGAAAAAACTTAAAACATTACTACTTTTCATTCAATTAAAATTTTTTTAACACTTCTTGGGTATAAGAATACATACACCTAAGTAGTGTTAATCATTTTTTTTTAATTTTATGTCAAAGCTTATTTGTATTCATATCTAATAGTTTATAAGTATACTTATAAGTATTATAATATAAAATATACTTTATTTTACATTACATGCTGTGTTTAATATTAAAACACCCACCATTTTTAACACTTGTAGTAAATTACACCAAATTGAGCATTTTCTACTCTTGAATGGAGTTCTTTTACCCCTAAGAGTGTATTATATTTGATTATTTTAACACTGTTAATTAACCCTATATTACAATAATTATTATAACATTATAACTTTTTTTTTTAGATTTTGATCTTCCAACATATAAACGAACTTTAGGTATGAACCTTCGTATACCATAAATCTGCAACGGCAGCTCATCTAAACAATAACATTTTTGTTAGCACTTCGAGACTATTACAGAAACTCCATTGTTTTTTACGTAGACTTCGCAACAAATGAAAATTTTTTGTTCTGCTTCGACACATTTTCCCAGAATTATGTTCGGTTCTTATCGAATTGTCCCATTGCCAAAGAAATCAGTTTTTTTGTGACGTCAAAAGAAAAGCTCGTGATTTCGTAAAAACAAGGATAATGTGCTTAGATTATCCTACAGTATCAAGATTAAACAGGTGGGCAGGCCTTTGAATTACATTTAAATGTAAATAGGCTTTTTCTATGTGTCGCTTTTATTTAATAGTGAACTTGATTACTGGATAAACATGTAGTCGGAAAGTTTTATGGGGAGAGTAATTAAGTTTTCATGTAATACGGCCATTACAGTATTATACTATAATAGGTTATAGAAATACTATAAAAATCAATCAAAGTTTATGAGTGTACGAGTATGCTAGTTTGATAATTTATGTTGGTTATAAAATCGTGTGCATTGCATTGCGTGAATTAAATTGTGCTATAAATTGATGATATTGCCCAATAGTCGAACGCAATGTTTTATTCAACTACCGCAAGGAATTTAAAGCCCATTTTATTTGATATTTTTTCTCACATCTGAAAACTGACAAATATTTTTAACCTCACTTTCTTCTAATTTTAACTTCAAGCTTACTGTGGGCAAAATGCTTACGCCCATGGAGTAAAGTTAGAAAATACACTAGTGAAATGACCTGTTAAACTATTGCTTTAACTAAGATCTTTTTTTTAACATTAAAAAAATTGCCATGCAACTTAAAAAAATAACTGGACAGAAACCAATTGCTCAAATTGAACAAATGATGAAAAGAAAAAATCAACAAAGCGATAGAAAAATATACCACAACAGAACTTAAAATGTCATATTTGATTGAAAATATGAATTGGTAAAAAAAGATATAAAACTATTGTAAAGGTATAGTTGCTTACAATAGAGAATCCCGCAAAAAAGCTGCAGTTCCACGTGACATTCCCGTGCTGTAAACATAGAGCGAAGCAGCTAGATTATTGCATTAGTCGACAAGTCTCTGACGTTTATCATTCGTATCAGCAATTGTTTATGAATAATTGAGATCAGAGCGGCTATTGCACCGCGGCTTCGCATAATAAGCATGTACACGACATTTTGCATACATTTTCTCCCCATATATTTCGTTTGACAAGTAATTAGTCCTTACCGGCCCGATACTAAATTATTTCAATCTGGTACAGTAGGCCTCCTCGACGTCCTTAAATTATTAGCGCGGCAATCTAGATCGAGACTTGGACACACGTAGATTCTTCGATAGCATTGGTAGCAGCTTTAAAACAATGATACGAGATGTTTATGACTTTCTTTTGATAAGGGTTCTACATACATTACATTAAATATGCATGTGCAGAATCTATTAATTCCAAGGACATCCGCAATAACTGAAAGTGCTCAGGAAAACCATCGAGTATGCGTAAGAAATAGATAGAACCAACTATATAAATTTTCATCACCATTTACCAACTGAAGAACTCGGGATTAAAAATGGAATCTAATTTTGTTTTTAAATTGAGTTTTTATTAAAAATGTTTCTTCAGTGATAAGTTATCACTGATAACTACAAATTGTGGAGAAATTTTTTAAATAGCGTTATAAAAAATTATTCTAACGATTCTGATGATAAATATCAAGAATATAACTTTAAAACTAAGGCAAGATCCAAAACTTAAACTTTTTTAAATGTCCAATAATGATAAAATATAGTGTAAATTAATACTTGAAAATATTATATCGTTTCATTTAGAATTTTAATTCCCCTTTATTAATTTTAATTAAAAAACGTATACATTTTTATTTTATACTATGTGACGTAATTTTCCGATTCGCATTTAAAATCCCGCATGTTTTATTGGAAAAATAAAATATAAATAAATAAAATATACACATATATTCAATTTTCAGTAAGCCCAGTGTTTTTATTTCCATTTTAAATTAATCCTACATGCTGCAATGTAATTAACAATTATGTAAAATATTAAAATATAAGCGTTAACATTAAAAAATGCAATGCATATTCGATGCATGCAAATACAAGAATATTTAAATGAACATGTGTATTATAATACGAAGTGTGTTTTGTATATAGACATAATTAAATTTCGTTATAAAATAAATAAACATAAATAAAACCTGTTTAAAAACGAATTTGTATAAATGCGGTGCTTTTTAAATATACACATTTTATTTTGTCTTAATACAATAGTATATTTTGTATCAAGTTTTTTAAATGCTATTTTAGTTTTATTAGACACGAGCGAAGCTTGCCAGCGAGTGTTTAATAAAAACGAGGGTCTGGAGAAGTTTATAAAACGAATTTAAAGCCAATTTTATCTGTTAAAAATTTGACATCTGTAAAATAAAGCTAACTTCAGCCCGTGACTAAAATGCCCAAAAAACACTGTATCTAACTAAAAGTATAAAATGACTATTTGTAATTGTGGTAATAATTTCACGTAATCAAGAATTACCGTGCAGAAATGCCAATCAAGATTTGAAATATTTCACTGCATTTATAGTTAAATACGAAGTTAATCCGTTTATGATTGAGTAATAAATTTGGCAGCGTTATGTTATGGTGTCATTCTAAACAATTTTCGATATTCTAATTGAGAATGATGACTACGATGGAAGCTACCAGATTAATGAGCCAAGCAGGTTGCGAAAACCAGAAAACCGCCTAATTTAAATTTTAATTGATTGATGCAATTTTCCTATAAAACATGTGGAGGGACTAAAAGTTTAAAAATTCTCGAGATAATAATGAGCAAGGAAAGTTTAGTTTTAAAAATACTTATGTAAGTGATAGAGTCACAAAATAAAATTATTACTATCACATATATCATAATAGTATATTATGTATCAAGTTTGATAAACGCCATTTTAGACACGAATTTAATATAGACCCGAGCGAGATTGTAAGCCAGTGCCTAATTAAATGAGTGTCTAGAAAAGTTTATAAACAAGTTGCTTACTAAACTTTTTTTACGACAAATACTTATTATTATTTAAAAATGATTTAAATTAAATATTTGTATAGAGCGACATCTATAAAATAAAAGTGAGTGCTCACCAACTTCAAATACCGACAGAGAGCTGTTTCGACCTATATTAGGTCTCATCAGTGTCGGGCAACTTGGTGTAGCCAACAGAGGCGAGGTTCAATTATTTCTTATGAATATTACCAGTAATGGGTCAAGAAAGTTTCTTGAAGAAACTAAGAAAATTAAATGTTTATTTTTCTATACCTTTTCTGGAAATTTGCTATTAAGGATCAAATCTGCTTGTTTGTGTTAAACATAAATATTTTTATGCCGTTATTAAATTAATGTTTCAAGACAAATTAGTATACTAAATATAGTTTTAAGGAATTTAAATTCCCATGTAAAAATTATTTGTTCCGGACATAAATTACACTAATTTTTTTGCTCGCCAGTTTATCTAAAAGAATCTTGCGAGCCCGAGCGCGTAAAATAATCGTTAATTTTTATCAAGATTCGCGAAATTTGCCAAAATAATGCTGCTAAGTGAAAATACATTAAAGCGAGAAACATTTACATACATTATATATCACGTATAGTGTTATTAAGATGATTGATCTCAAAAGATATGAAATGCGGTGTTTAATTATATTCCGAGAAGCATCAGTTTCACCTGCATGGAATTTGAAGAAATTAATGTGTTTCCGATGCACCTAAATTCAAGCCTGTTTTTATTACAACGTGCTGCGTATTTATTTTAAAAAGGTATAAATAAATAATGAAATGGAAGCTTCTAACAAAGATCAACTTATTGAGACATTAATTCATTACTGAAGAATTTCTGTGTTTTTCGAGCAAACATTAAATTAAGAGGGTTTTACAGATACAGAAACAAATTTAGTCTAGGTTGGACAATAAACACCAATGTAACATTAACAATCAGGAAGAAAAAGATTATCCCTTAAGGATTGATTGATCTCAGGGAGCCCCCCCAAATATCGAGTGTTTAAAATATGAAAAGGCCTGTGAAAATTGAGGTTACTTCTGAAGTACCTACCACGTGGAGGACATATTTATGTCACTGGCTGTAGTATTAAACTTAAATTTAATATACACCACAGTATATCCATCATAAGGCTTACAAACGCTAGGACAGCACAATCAATATTTAATCCATTACAAATGTTTAAATAGGACATCTATGTCTAGTATTGTTAACATTATTAAAAATGGTAAATTTGAATAATGTTTTCATTCTAAATATGCATTTTTTGCCGGATACATCACTAATGGCATGACTAGGTAATTGTAAACAAAATTGGTATCGAATAATGGTTGTTTAATCGTTGTTTACACCGCAAAATCCCATATTCAGCTCAGCACACAAAACAGCCATAAATCCTGATATAAAGACTAGACTGTCTACATATAAATCACACTTGGTCAATCCATCTTGGTTGATTTATTACAAAATACATAAAATACATGATTTTCATCATCTTATTAAAAATGTCATTTTGTATTTTCATTTTAAATGAAACGGGACAGAAATAGATTTAAATTCAGTGGCGTAGCAACAAAAGGGAAGGTACACAAATAACAAAACGGTTTTAAGAATTTATATTAAAACAAGTCATTTTTGGGTAACCTTGTATACATATATACATATACCATATATGGTGTATGTTTAGGTATCCATATTTGTAATTTGTGGATAAGATATTAAAAATGGTGGTTCATTTTGTTTAGCTCATTTACAGACTCAATGCGAGAAATTTTTTTTAGCAGCATCAGCATACAGCAAAATGTCGGAACTATCTCCGGCTACAATATCATTTATGAATATAACAAACAGTAAAGGACCTAGTATTGATCCCTGAGGTACTCCAGAAGATGGAGTTATTTCGTTAGACTTTGCACCATGACATTTGACATATAGCTTGCGGTTTAGTAGATATGAAGAGAGGAGTTTAATTAAAGGTGATGAGAGTCCAAATGTATACAACTTTTGTAGAAGTATGCCATGGTCAAGCCTTTCAAAATCGGTGTAGGTATATAACATCTACCTGTACATATTTATCAAAATTATTTGCAATATTGTCTGTTATGCACATTAAATTTGTAACTGTCGATCTGTTTTTCACAAAACCATGTTGACTTAAGGTAATCAGACTTTCCACATGCCGATATAAAACTTTGTGCAAAAGAATCTAAAAGATCTTGGAGAAATTTTTATTAATTATTGATAGCGGTCTATAATGTTCGCAACAATAAGAATTATTCTTATCACCCTTTTTGTATTGTCGTGGAATGAGATGTTTCTAGCATTTTGTTGAATGCTGAAGGTTTTTGGCGTAGTTTTTTTTATACAATTCCATTATTCCATCATCATCAACAATTTAGTTTGTCTTTATTTAACCTTGTCCTTTTATGAGCTTGTAGTATTTTGACTTGTTGATTTCATATTGTCATTTAGGCTTGTCGTCAATTTTGAACCATCGTTAATAAATTAACCTTGTCGTCAATTTTATTATTTTAATCTTATTACCAATTTGTTGTCGTTATTTAAACATTTCATTATCGTTATAAAGAAAATTTAAAAAAAATCGTTATCCTAAAAAACGAAAGCCTTTTAGAACATAAGTTCTAGAAACATTTTAGTTAATCATTTATACTGGGGGCCAAATTTTGTCGTTACGCCCCTGATAAAATTCATATTTTATTTATTTTTTAATATCTCTCATGACTTCGAGCAATATTTCAAATTATAATGAGTTATAGATAGGTATACAAACGTTTATATTTATCCTGTGTTGATTTATTACTTTTTTATGATATATTCCAAATAAAACGATGGCGAAATCTTTTGGGTCAATAGTATGGAAATTTAAATGGGGTATTCGATCAGCCGTGTAAATAAATTTACAAGGGGTGCTTTTAAAACTTAGGAACTGATGTTTGCGCACATAAATTGTCCTAAATAAATACATTTTTTTATGAAGTTTACCCTTAAAGTTACAAATTACATTTTGAGTGGTTTACTTACTACTAACAAGGTTTGGTTTGAACTAAGAAAAACGAGGAATTTCATTACGATTAGTATTGGAAAGTATAAAGTAGAAATCTTTTTAAAAGAAAATTAAATAAACATATATGCTTCTAGGAAACTTTAAAATACGGGGGCCCAATTCTTTTCCCCAATTAGATTGTAAACATTAAGTTTTTAAACTCAAAAATAATAGATTTACCTTGTTTATATTGTTTAAAGTCTTATTAAACAGGATGTTTCACATTCTTGGTTCATTAGTTTCTGGGAAATAAAAAAATATCGATTTGAAATTTTAAAACTGTTTATTTAATCCATTTAGTCTATAGGAAATGGTAAGTGTTTCGAGTATTGGAAGAAGAGCTGGCACATGTGCATAATATCCAATGGGGACTATTTTGAAGGCGACAACATTAATGTAGACAAATAAATAAATATTTCTTTCAAAAAACGAAAATTCCCGATATTTTCTGAACACACCTCGCATTAAAAAGTGATGTTAAAACAGTACGGAATAATAGAAGTAGAAAAAACATTCTTACTTTTTCACCCTGTGCTTAGATTAAAATCAGAATAAGCATACCATAGCATTGTAACTGAAGAGTCAACAAACAATACAAAAAAACAATCAAAACTGTGGTAACAGCTAAACTTATATTGTATGTAAAATGTAGACCCTTGATGCTTGATATTGAAACCTTTCTATTTGTTACCTCTTTACAAACTTTTTGCGCTTTTATTAAACCAGAAGATAAATAAATACCCACATAAATATAATTTATAGCAAATAAAACAGCGGCAGTTACTTCTTATTTGGAAAAAGTATATGACATGTGCTATTGTCTTTATGGTGCCATAAAAACCAACTTTATAACCCTCTAAGTCCAGTTAAAGGTCAAGCGAGCGAATATCCATTGCAGGTAATAATAGAGCAATGAATATTTTTAATACATTTTAGGGTAAAATTAAGTATTATGAAGACTTTTCTATTTCAGATTTCAAATCATTATTTGAAAGAAGAAAGAAAATGATGCATCTGCAATAAAAGAAGAATCAGACCACAAAGCCTTCAAATATTTCTAGCTTTTTATGAACAACCTAGACCAAACAATAGTTTTCTAATGATGCTTATTTTCCTTATTTTTCCGACTTCTTCAATTTTATTGAAATACTATTGGCTTAAAAGTTACCAAACTCTTCATCTTTAGATTGTTTATTGAAAAAATAATCAAACCGAGATATACAAAAAAAACTCAGTGAATGCGAGAAACATTACACAGTGCCTATTATTACGTTGCATTTCCCTGCACTCAGCAAGTTCAAAAGAATAAACACATAAAACAAAATTGCACGACATTTTTTTTCATAGAGGAGGGCAGTGCATTGTGCGAATCTTCTGTACGTACCGACAAACGTAATACGAGATCCACAAAGAGCCCGAATTTAAAAGGGGTTTGTCCCTTCGCTCGGTACCGCTACCCTTTGACCCCATTCACCAACCGAATTTAATATAGACCCGAGCGAGATTGTAAGCCTAATTAAATGAGTGTCTTGAAAAGTTTATAAACAAGTTGCTTACTAAACTTTTTTACGACAAATACTTATTATTATTTAAAAATGATTTAAATTAAATATTTGTATAGAGCGACATCTATAAAATAAAAGTGAGTGCTCACCAACTTCAAATACCGACAGAGAGCTGTTTCGACCTATATTAGGTCTCATCAGTGTCGGGCAACTTGGTGTAGCCAACAGAGGCGAGATGTAGGAACATCTAAGGACTTTGGTTAGGTGAAGGTTCAATTATTTCTTATGAATATTACCACTAATGGGTCAAGAAAGTTTCTTGAAGAAACTAAGAAAATTAAATGTTTATTTTTCTATACCTTTTCTGGAAATTTGCTATTAAGGATCAAATCTGCTTGTTTGTGTAAAACATAAATATTTTTATGCCGTTATTAAATTAATGTTTCAAGACAAATTAGTATTTTTAAGGAATTTAAATTCCCATGTAAAAATTATTTGTTCCGGACATAAATTACACTAATTTTTTTGCTCGCCAGTTTATCTAAAAGAATCTTGCGAGCCCGAGCGCGTAAAATAATCGTTAATTTTTATCAAGATTCGCGAAATTTGCCAAAATAATGCTGCTAAGTGAAAATACATTACAAGACTTTTCTATTTCAGATTTCAAATCATTATTTGAAAGAAGAAAGAAAATGATGCATCTGCAATAAAAGAAGAATCAGACCACAAAGCCTTTAAATTTTTTTTATTATTCAAATATTTCTAGATTTTTATGAACCACCTAGACCAAACAATAGTTTTCTAATGATGCCTATTTTCCTTATTTTTCGACTTCTTCAATTTTATTGAAATACTATTGGCTTAAAAGTACCCAACTGCGGCTTATTAGCTTACTAAACTCTTCATCTTTAGATTGTTTATTGAAAAAATAATCAAACCGAGATAACAAAAAAACTCAGTGAATGCGAGAAACATTACACAGTGCCTATTATTACGTTGCATTTCCCTGCACTCAGCAAGTTCAAAAGAATAAACACATAAAACAAAATTGCACGACATTTTTTTTCATAGAGGAGGGCAGTGCATTGTGCGAATCTTCTGTACGTACCGACAAACGTAATACGAGATCCACAAAGAGCCCGAATTTAAAAGGGGTTTGTCCCTTCGCTCGGTACCGCTACCCTTTGACCCCATTCACCAACCGTTCAACTGTAATCTGATAAATTCCTCTCCTCTTCGAGACAAAACCTCAACAACAATACCTCACTGTGCAATTATTAATTTCTTCCAAGTGGGCTCTTAATTAGCCCTATGGGTTTTGTGGTCAATGATTACTTTTTTTATTGCAATACCTTTGACAGGGGTGCGCCGAAACAAACGTTTTGTTGAAAAGTTTAATGCAAAGTTATAAAAAAGTAAAAGCAATAATAATATTTTATACCAGCAGTGTCAGCAAAAGTGTCAAGAGATATAGATATTCTTAAGAAATGGGGTTATGTGTGTAATATTTTAAATTTTAAATACAATGTTCAGTTTTGTGTTGTCTGCTGAAGCAGATAGGTCGTAGACGGCCTTCCTTGAACAGACAATATGGGACTCCCAGCACAAAAATAAGCTGGTAATTAACAGATATACAAAATCTACATCAGATTAAGTAAGTTACAAGAAATTTCCACAACGGATGGTTAAAATATATATGGAAATAAATCTGAACACAGCCATTGGCCATTTGATGCATGATTGAAATGAAGAAAAAAAAATGTTATATAGATGAAATAAAATGAAAATACTGATTGAACTCCTGAAATATTTGAAGAAAGAATAGAATTATTGATGAAAGAAGAAATTTATATGGATGTTTGTAAAAGGTATGTTTTGATAATAATAATAATAACAATTATTGTTAATAATGTGAATGGGAAATGGAATAAATGAATAAGTCAAGAACAAATAAATAAAACAAGAATAATGGTGAAAATACTTATAGAAACAAGGAAAAAGAAAAATATAGACGATGCAAGAAACTTAAATTTATAAGACGGAAAACGAATAATATTGAAATAAACCATAAACAGTAAGAATATAGATAATAGATAAATGACTCAAGGGATGAGTTGAACTCAGATTCTCTTGATTGAGACCCTTGATCATATTAAATAAATTTTAAAACAAATAGCTTGTAAATAAGCTAAAGGCCATTACCCCTGAACACAATGGTTCTGTGTTCAGATTGAAGAAGAAGAAGAAGAAATACAATGTTCTATAATTTAAGTTGAGATTCTTTGTTTTATAATTAAATTTTTGTAGTAAAACAAGGATGTTATTAAAAATCGTACATAACAAAAATATCGTTAAACGTTTGTGTTCCTTGAGCGGGGCTTAGTGTTAGTGTTGTCGCTAAATGCATTAAATGCCGGATGCTTAAAAGTTTCCGCCATTAAATAGATATTAGGTGAAGCCGCGGCGTTGCGGAGGAATGTTAAAAGTTTTGCGACTGCGACGCGGGCCCGAAAATTCTCGAATTTAATATAAAGTTGCCTGATATTTTATGTATCTCAAATACCGCAAAACCTGCTGGCATCTCTCCACGACTTGTAAGTGTTCTCCATTATGATGACGACCTAATTTCGGCAAATGGATTAGTTGTCCGAGACATAACATAAAGTTGCTCCGGATAAAAAAACTTGCACGTTCACTGCCAAATCAATAAACTTCCGTTTTGCTACAAAGAAAGCTCCATTATAGTGCTCCAAATCTGCTAAAATTATTTATTGATTGTCCGGAATTGCATTCGCAAGGCTACTTCGGAAAATAACACAATTTACGCTAATAAAAAAGCAACAATTTGGACACTTCCATTAGTGAATTAATTGTAAAGGGTGTTAAACTACACGCCATGCACACAACTTGTTAGTCAAAGACTAACTAGTCATAGACAACCAGGGTTCGTATCTATTTTAACAAAGGAAAATACTTTACCCAAAGGTAATATGCAATTTTTTAAGCATTTTGTTAATTTCAAAGGTTACAGATTATTTTGTTAATGTTTAACAAATTATTCTGCTTACTTTATTTTAATTCGTAACGTGTTCTTAACAACTAATAAACGAGTTGTGTTTTTTGAAACAAATATTTATTTATTCGTCTACATTAATGTCGCCTTTAAAATAGTCCCCATTGGATATTATGCACATGTGCCAGCTCTTCTTCCAATACTCGAAACACTTCTAAAACTCGATCTTTGGGATAGCCTTTAGTTCTTTCAGCGATGCGCTTTTAATGTCATCTATGCTTGCAAAACGACGGCTCTTTAAGGTTCTCTTTATTTTTGGGAATAGGAAAAATTCTGGCGAATATGGAGGCTGGGGCATCATTACAGTATTGTTTTTGGCCAAAATTTTAGAACAAATTTTGCTGCCGCGCGTTTCATACCCAAAACATTCGAACAAATTTCATGGGATGAGCCAATCGATATACCAACATCATCAGCGACTTCTCTGATGGTTTATAACCATTTCTTCCACTTTTTCCATGTTTTTATCGGTTGTTAATGTGCTTGTGCGTTCGGGGCGTTCGTCATCTTCAACGTCTTCACGGCCATCTTGGAAACTCTTATACCACTTGTAAACTCTTGTTTTACTTATAGCAGACTCACTATAGGCCTTCGTTAACATTTCACAGAATTTATTTAATTTTTTAAGCAAAATTGGATACAAATTCTTTGATCCATTTCTTTTAACGAACGAAAAATCGCCGAGCTCATAAAACACGTCTAACCTTAGCGGCTGCCACAGACAAAGTAAACAATGAAAACAGCTAAAGGTTTTATCATAGTTCGGGGGCATGTATACCAACATAATAAAGAAAATTTTATGACAACCGGACCCTCCGAAGCCGCGAAATTTAACAATTCCCGTTATTTTCTGAACTCACCTCGTATATTCCCTATGCCGTATGCTAAAACAAAAATCAAAATGAACTAGTTACTGATTAGTTACTTTTCGGTTACTTTTTTAGTTTGTTATAAAATCACAGATGTCAAAAATGTCGGGTGGTAGATGACAGGTTTCAAAAATTACAAAACAATTGGAAAATTTAGGAAATTTAGAAAATTATTTTAATAAAGTTTTTAAAATGAAAATTTGGAAAAAAATTGCGCCTGCATGCTCTCCTGATACTTTCTGGCGTTTAAAAGCGTTTCATATTTTTCCCTTCAATTTTTCGGACACCTCGCTAACTTTAAAAACTTATTTATAACATTTAAATTTGGATCATTCAAATTAGTAAACCTGTTTGAAGCCAAATTATTTCAACAGGTCGTTATCTTAGGATTCGATCGTGTAAATAATTAGTTAAAAAAAATTATAATTCTAAATATACCTATGCCATAATAAAATATATAAAACAATTAACATTTCTAAAGTCCAGATGTTTGTTAGATATATAAAAACGCTGTTACAAAAACAATTTAAACAGCTTGAAGTCTACTAATTATAACTATTATGAGTGAAATTAATTTCGGTATCACGGAATCTAACACGAAAGTCGGACTGGACAGTGTAATATGTTATTCGTGACGGGGTGGCCACAAGTCATCCGTACGTCGAAAAATTGTATAAAAACGCTTATCGTCTACGCATCTTACACCCGAAATTTTTATATTAGTGCTCCATAATTGTAACCCAATATAGCACAGTGTGTGGCTTTAGAAACAAAATGACCGTTTGAATGCGACTTTTATTTTATGGGAGACGCGAGCAATAATCTTTATAAATTATTAGTATTGCTTTTTTAAGGGAATTTTTAAGTGTCCGTCTTGTATAAACGTCTCGTGCCCCTTTTATTTTTTTATTTATACGAATTTTAAGAGCCCACACTTCATTTCCACATATTTATTCGTATTTGCCTTTCGAGTGTTAAACAAAAACAAACCGTTCACTTTAATTGTTGCATTATTTATTACACCAGTTTTACAACTTGACATGATTATAAATTTTTACATTAACAGTATTGTCGTTTTTAGTTTTCTCTTGTACGCAATTAATATTATTTTATTGGTTTTATTGTCTTAAACATGTCAGAATTTCGTGAAATCAGAAATTAAAAACTATGTACAGTTCAGTGTCCTAATTTTAAATTATTCATTTATCATTAAATTAAAAAAAAAATATATTAACTTTTTTTGACAAGAGATCACATTTTTTTTAATAGTATATAATGTATCAAGTTTTATATACAACATTTTAGTTACGAGTTTAATTAAGCACGAGCCAATATTGCAAGTGAGTGTTTAATAAAAATGAGTGTCTAGAAAAGTTTATAAACGAAATGCATACTATACTTTTTCTTCGACAAATACTTAATATAATCTAAAAAATGATTTAAATTAAATATTTGTATGAAGCGACATCTATACGAAAATAAAGTAACCATCCCAATAAACATTTTTGATAAATTAAACTTAACAATTATTGAAACTTTAAAATATGAATATGTTAAGAAAATATTTTATCCTTTGTTTTTTTTTTATTACTTTATTACGATATGAAATCAGTTTTTTACAGTAAAAATGAATAGAATGTTTTCTGGACATTGCATTGCTTGGTTGGTTAATAGGGGCCTATCTTGTTTCTTGAGGTACGTGTGAAGTTTTTGTTAAAATTTAGTATTTTCTGTAAACGATAAAAGTTTATTGTTTCAGGAAATTACATCTTTTGTAGAACCCCATATCTGTTTTGAGAAAATTACAAATTCGCTTCAAGAAGAATTTGTTTAAATTAAAACTGTCTTTGTTCTAAGAAGTGGATTTTAAATTTCATTTAATCCGACCCAACTTTTGAACTTTGGGAGCTGGCTTGGCCCACTATATTTATTCAAATAGTTAATTAAGAGGCGCATTAAAACTGCCTTCCTCATTAAACTCCTTTTGAGTGAAAAACTTTGTATTTAATTACAAATTACTTTTCCTTTTGTCCTGCCACTTGCTACTGCTGTCGCTTGCCCCAGATTTCAGGTTTTTCATTTGTATATTTATGGATTGGTGTTATTAGTAATAATATTGTTTTTCTACTCCCATTATCGTACATGTTTGTAAGTAAGTGAAGTTTTAAATACACATTTACTAGTTGTGGCTTTATAGCGTTTTAGTCACAAGCTAAAATTAGTTTTAAATAACATACATACATTTAAAAAATGGTGGGAGAAAATTTTCAAATTTTTTAGATTTTTTAAAATTTAGAAAATTTTTAAATTTTACAAAATTTTCAAATTTTACAAAAATATTCAAAATTATAAAACATTTTAAAACTTAAATAAGTACCTTCCTACAACTTTTTTTGAACGGTATTATAAACACGATTTATTTAAGCGCTGTAATCTTTAAATTATAAAGCGTTACATAATAGAAAATCATAGTCATAGTTAAAGCATATTAGAGCATTAATAGCACTACGCAAAATTAAAAAAAAAGTAAAAATGCTTACGCCAGATAATAAATTCGTATCCACTTAGAAACTATGATTTATCAAAAGCATTCTAGGTATTATTCAATGAAAGATATTCAAGTAATAAACCTTAGTTCGAATTCTAGCTACTTAAATGAATGATTACGCCGTAGAGCGGCGATGACTAAAACGTTTCTTTCCGGTATTGTTATTACAGTAAAATGCATTCAATACTATTTTATGTCTTCATTTGCAAACGATAACGCCAAACGCCGTGCAATTGCACACATTATAGTTCATTATCTCACACCCTGGTTATTTAACAAATTTGTAAAAAAATAGAACTTATATATGAAGCTAATGGTAATTTGTAACGGTTTATGTTAAATGTGGGTGTTTAGAAATTAAAACCATTTTTGTGGTACACTGAAAGAAATATATGTTTGTTTTAGCAATGTATGTGGTAGTCTATATATGAAACATAAAATATATTTACCTTAACCATTTTTATATTTAGTTTTAACATATTATGTTAAAACTAAATATAATATATGTTTGTTTTAGCAATGTATGTGGTAGTCCATATATGAACCACATACATTTGCTAAAACAAACATATATTTCTTTCAGTGTAGATAATTATTTCAAGTTAATGAACCACATTATTTTTTTGTTTTTAACCTACATATTTAATAGCTAAAAGTAAAGGACGAATATTCTTCAAGAGTTTCACATATTATTTTATTCCACAATCAAATAAAAAATTAACACTTTATGAACGAATCGTAGTGTGAACTAACCTTAACGGTATTATTGACATAATATGTGTTTTGGGATTGATTTTTCTAAAGTGTTCTTGGGACTATTTCTTGTTCTTCATTATTCCACTAGTGGAAGAAATAAATTTGAGTTGAAGCTGCCTTGTATCACCCTGTATACATAATGCGTTTAAAGGCCTGCCTCCTGTAGATTATTTTAATCACTGACGTTGCTTCCAGGGCCCCAACAAAAGATCAGTTAATCATATGTAGTTTTAAGAGGCCCATTAAATAAACTGGCCCACGGTTATTTAAATAATTGTCCGTTTATTTGTACATTTACATAAATAGTGAACACGGCTAAAACACTTTAACTGTCTCTGTGTGTAATTAAATTTTTGAGATATTCATAGCTGTTATATCGCATACGTTACAATGTAGTTTATTGTGCTACTAATTAGGTATTTTAAAATCCTAATATTTAGGTGTTTTTGAAAGTTTTTCTATTTTTTCTTATAAAATAATGTGCATTTTATGCATACTATACTTTTTCTACGACAAATACTTATTATTATCTTAAAATGATTTAAATCAAAAATTTGTAAAGAGCGCCATCTATGAAACAATAGAGGAATCTGTGTGTCACCGTCAAATGTCAAATTTTATAAACACAGATTATAAAGGTTATAAATCGAATTGTATTTCTTGAAAATTGACATTTTTTCACAGAGAAAGTAAAGAAAATGTTTTATGAGCACTTTACAGTGAAGTCCGTGCCCGAATTTAAGTTATAGTTTACTGCCGGCGAAATTAAAAGCACAGTACAATGTTCATATAAACTTTTTAATTATTTGCGTTGAGAAACTATTTAATACTTTTGTATTTTTTTATTGAGATAATAAAATAATTTTCACATTTAGTATTATTTTACAAGAAAGGCAACTTATTTTAACGATTGATGACATTTGACAACTGTCAACTAACTTAATTCTAACTTCAGCCCGTGACTAAAAACCTGTTGCTAACTTCAGCGCCATAAAGCCACAACTTGTCAATGTGTATTTAAAAGGTCACTTAGTGTCATGGAAAGAGTACGATAAAGGGCGTTTTAAAGGTGGGAGTAGAAAAAGTTATTTATTAATCAAAAACACAGGTCCAACAAAATTTCACCAACTTCTATTGTTATAATTAGACTATATACATTGTTTGATGCGCTGAATTTGAATCTAGCATTAGAATTGCTCCATTAAGTTTTTAATATATTTAAAAAAAACTACAGTGATCGTTAAAAAGGGGTTTAAGGCCTAAAGAACCTTCAAAGAAAGGTACAATGGAGTTTTCAATGAACGTCTTGATAATTTTGTGTGTAGTTTATGGTTGTATAAAGTGCCCAAATTTTTAAAGACGAATAGAGTGCACAAAATATGAAGAAATGGCAAAAATAATGCAGATACATTTTATGATTTATTTGATCAGTAATTAGTATTGGAATTTTGTGTTGGTGTAGATGGTACAGAAACGGCTTGGTAGGTAGCCCAAAACTTGATATGATGGAGCAATTCTGTGGATCGAATTTTACTTCAGCAAGTGAAGAACTAAGACTAGACATAACTAAACTATGGTTTTTCAACATTCATCGTCATCCGAGAAGAATGTTCTCCTCTATGAGAAATGGTTAGCTGAAATTTATGAGTTTGATATCATTAGTAGGTATTCTAAAATTGAGCAGCATCAAATAGACATTTGATTCATAGTTGATTCTTCTTTAACAAAAACATTACAATTTCCACAAAGACCTTTCTATCAAATAGAATCGAAAGCTTATACAGAATTTTGTGGTAAATTCTAAAGATATTTTTAAATTTTGGATGTAATTTTTTAAAAATCTGGAATGATGGTGTAATTTTAATATCGAATTTGGTTTCATCGCGTCAAATACTTTTTAATACGTATAGTCCAGTGTACAATTTTGTTGAGGTGTGTTATTTTTCAAGAATTTATAAATAATCTTATTATGTTTAGTAAATCTCTTCAAATGGCATTTAATCCTGGGAAAGTTTGCATTCGCTCGGCTTAATTTTAAGCATTGCATTGCAGGTTAAGGTAATTTCCAGATTGTTAAAATAGCATTTGGTTAATTGACAAATAAAGCGAAGGTAATCGCGAATTGAATAACAACAATAAACTGTCGTCCCAATAAATTTACAACATCTTATTAAAGCGGATAATGGACAGTATAATGGAAGTTCGTATGCGTTGTAATTACATTTTAATCCGAAGGCAGGAGATTGGCAATAAGTCAGCTGTAATCTATTCCCAAACATATAAATAAATGGATAAATTACAAATAACAAACTGCGTGATCGCCTGCAATTAAGAAACTATTACTATACATAAAATACAATCAAGTTTATCGGCCGAGCACAATTATGAAGCTGTAAAATCGTTCGCGATCGTCGTATTTAACGACATTTTTCCTACATTAGAACAAATTCCCTTCATACGTTGATATTTTACACGCATTTAAAGAAAGGCGGTTTAGGATTGAACCAATTAGTCACTGTTTGCTTCTAATATAACTATCCACTTGTATGTAATGGTACCACATTGCTAACATATCATTTAGTGTCAAGCTGCTAACAAATATATCATAAAAAAATGGTTTACAAACGAATAAGGAAATGTTTATTTTAATAAATTTTTCTTCATCTGTCAGATTTGACATTTCAACAATGAAATGACAATTTTCTATTATTGTTTTGAACCAATCAGATTAAAATTTGGCAAGTGCATATCTAATATCTTTTTCTTACTAGGTACAACAAAGCAGTCATAATATGGATAATATGGAACATAACATTTCATCAAGTATCAAGTATAACAACCATTTGGCAATTGAAAATACATCTATATATATATATATATATATATATATATATATATATATATATATATACGGGGTGTGTTCAGAATATATAGGGAATTTTCGTTTTTTGAAAAATTTTATGGGATGAGCCAATCGATATACCAACATCATCAGCGACTTCTCTGATGGTTTATAATCATTTCTTCCACTTTTTCCATGTTTTTATCGGTTGTTAATGTGCTTGTGCGTTCGGGTCATCTTTAACGTCTTCACCGGCATCTTGGAAACTCTTATACCACTTGTAAACTCTTGTTTTACTTAAAGCAGTCTCACTATAGGCCTTTGTTAACATTTTACAGAATTTATTTAATTTTTAAAGCAAAATTGGATACAAATTCTTTGATCCATTTCTTTTAACGAACTAAATGGGGCTCTGTAAACTTCTGATGCTGCAATTTCACCACTAAATCAGCATCTATATAAGTCAACTAAAAGTGTGCTAAAATATACTTCTTCTTAATACCAATAAGCATGTAAACATTTTTACAAAGTTTCGAACCCCAATTTCAAGTTGACCAAACATTTAACAAGGAAAGAAAGTAAAAAAAATGTTAAATGGTTAGTTGTAATTTTTAAGGAGCAAAGCTATAAAATTCGATTTGATAGGTGTGATTACCTTAAGTGGCGAAGCAATTGCCAATGGCAGTGCGTATTTATTAAGGCCCCTAATGGCCGCAAGAATGTTTGTTCAGTGAAAAGAAATAAAGTATCTCCTGATAGCAAATTACGTATCCAATTTTCCAAAGTATAATCCGTAACCAGAATGTGTATAATTAAGTGTGCTTCGACTAATAAGGTAATTTAATTTCGTATACCGAAAAATATCGCCATCGTGTATTAAGCTTTATTAAACAAAGCCGAAATTAGGTTTGTTTGGACACGGGGAGGTAATGCCGTAATCAAATTTGGATTCGTACGTTCTGTTGGAGCGGCGAGTGCACGTTGAAACATGTTTTTTAAGTTCATTTTTTATTTTACATATTGCGATAAATTTGAAAAAAATCTATAGACAGACTTTGTTTATTTCTGGACTAGATGTTATTGTATTCATAAATATAAAAACCTTTAGTAATCCTAAAACCAGAACTTAAAAAACGGTTAATACATGTTTTAGTACATATAATTTGCAATATTTTATACACCTACATCATGGGGTCGGATAAACCCATTTTTGATATTAAATTTCCTGTATTTTCGGCTTGATTTCTTATCCTTTTTATCTGCACCTTGTCTTATTAAGTTAAGCTTCACCAGTGTAACGGACGTCAAGTTCTGGTTACACGTTGATGTTCGCCGTTAAAACTAACGTTACTGGGGCATTTCGTGCGCTCAGATAGAAGAATATTTCGGCCGAGGGAGCATCCAGCTTTATGGCTTCATTAAGGCCAACGCGAATTCCCCGTACCATTCCGTTTAATTATAATAAAAAATTATATTGCTCGTTCGGGTAAAGGCGGTTTAAGCAAATTGTTACACGTTTTTAATTATGACCGTTTGCTTTTTATGTTTTGATGACTGGAAGGATAAAAGGCTTAAAAATATTACTTGCAGGAGTCTAAAATACCCTTTTCAGGATTATATTCGAAATTATAATGTCATTAAAATAAACATTATTTAAATGAAACAAAAGCTTTTGATACACCAAATATACAGAGTGGCCCAGCGAAAACGAAACAGGAGTTTTATCAAATTTAGCTAGTTACTTAGTTTCCATCTCAATAAGTGTCAAACAAAGTGAAAAGTCATAATATATTATAGATTTTTCGCGAAATTGAAATAAACATTTTGGAAGAAGAGCTACCATATGACATTCTGGAGGCAGCAAATACTGTAAATGAGACTTTATTACCAGCGAAATCCTGTCAAACATATGAGAAACAAATTAAACATTTTGAAAACTGGTGCAACAACAAAGGGACATGGCCTATTTTGCGGATTTAAGAAAATCATATCAGCCAAATACTTTGTGGAGTAAGTACTCCATGTTAAAAAGTTAATAAAAATTTGGATTTGAGTCTATATTATAAATTAACATCATATATAAAAAAGGAAAATGTGAGATACCGACCAAAAAAGCCCAACATTTTTGAGAAAGATTACATTTCAAGATTCATTAAAGAAGCACCAGATAAAATTTTCCTTTTAATAAAAGTTGCCACTATTTTTGGGTTGGCTGGTGCTTGTAGGCGAGAAGAGCTCTCAAAGATAATGATTGATTATATACGAGGTGTGTTCAGAAAATAACGGGAATTGTTAAATTTCGTGGGTTCAGAGGGTCCGGTTGTCATAAAGTTTTATTTATTATGTTGGTATACATGCCCCTGAAGTATGATAAAAACTTTAGCTGTTTTCATTGTTTACTTTGTCTCTGGCAGCCGCTAAGGTTAGACGTGTTTTACGAGTTCGGCGATTTTTGTTCGTTAAAAGAAATGGATCAAAGAGAATTTGTATCCAATTTTGTTTAAAAAATTAAATAAATTTTATGAAATGTTTACAAAGGCCTATAATGAGTCTGCTATATGTAAAACAAGAGTATAAGAGTTTCCAAGATGGCCGTGAAGACGTTGAAGATGACGAACGCCCCGAACGCACAAGCACATTAACAACCGATAAAAACATGGAAAAAGTGGAAGATATGGTTATAAACCATCATAGAAGTCGCTGATAATGTTGTTATATCGATTGGCTCATCCCATGAAATTTTTTCAAATGTTTTGGGTATGAAACGCGTGGCAGCAAAATTTGTTCCAAATTTGTTAAATTTTGAACAAAATTTTTGGCTAAAAACAATACTGTAATGATGCCCCAGCCTCCATATTCGCCAGACATGCCTCTGTCTGACTTTTTCCTATTCCCAAAAATAAAGAGAACCTTAAAGGGCCGTAGTTTTGCAAGCATAGATGACATTAAAAGCGCATCGCTGAAAGAACCAAAAAGTTTTAGAAGTGTTTCGAGTATTGGAAGAAAAACTGGCACATGTGCATAATATCCAATGGGGACTATTTTGAAGGCGACAACATTAATGTAGACGAATAAATAAATATTTGTTTCAAAAAACGAAGATTCCCGATATTTTCTGAACACACCTCGTAGAAGATAAAGACAATTTGAAAATTTCGGACAGTAAAAATTACACATCAAGAATCTTTGCGATATCTGATGAAATCAATAATGGTCATTACTTGCAACTGTTCAATATTCAAATTTGCGAAAACCAAACACCCCACACAAGCGGTTTTATGTCAAATATAAAAGAAGAGCATGCACCCAATGTGTAGAAATTAATGCATTTGGTAAAATGCCTGCACAAATAGCGGCATATCTAAAACTTTCACAGGTCATAGTTTTCGTAGATCCTCCGCTCCAATGTTAAGGGACTGAAGGCTGAAAATCAACGGCTGTCGCCGAGAGCTACATAGACGAATTCATGATCCAAAAAAAAAATTATCAAAAAAATATTGGACATAAAAACTCTTCAGTACTGACCGGACATTCACGTTTAGGTCCAATATCCGTTTTTTCTTTGCTACTGATCTTGTTTCTTTAAAACTCCAAGAAGATTTAGTACTTAGTGGATCAAGATCTTTTAAATGAGGTATCACTTGCCCTGTCATGCTATAATTTGCAATAATTATTTTGGATTTAAAAAACGACGTGTTAAAATTATGATAATTTTGGCCTTAATTTAGGTTTTTTAAGTGAAGCACTTTACACGTTAAAATAATAATGACAGTAAATTTGTAATATCAACATAAAAAGTGGATGGTCCAGCTTCTGGTTCTCATTACGAGTTTTAAGGACGCAGGTAGTTTTTACGTTAGATAAGGTAATTGTATATATATCAAGCGGGCGACCTTTGCTTGAAAATTACATTTCACATCTCTCTATTTAATGGTACATTAAAAAGAATAAATAAGGCCATTTGCTTTATCAAGTGCGTGAGTGCTTTCCAACGACATATGTTTTAGTTTTTTCTGATGGGATTCCACTAAAATGCATTATTATTATTATTATGACGAAGCGTTTTATGTGATTTTTCCAGTGTGATTAACTGGATTGATCCATTTTTCAACCGGTAGCGGCTTCAACGCTATAATTTTAATGTACGATTAGTTTTTTAACGAATATGGATGTGCCAATTAATAATTATTGTAAAAACCAGCAATAAAACTACAATTTAAGTTTTATGGTTTATTTAAAATACAGGGTGGAGATTTAAAAGTTTTAAAAATGTTGTGCCTAATTTCTTTTTTACTTCTTCTTCTTAATTGATTCTTCTAGGTGACGAAAATCTAGTTGTAGAGAATTTTTGAATTCTTTATTTTTTGTTTTATTGTTGTTTTAAGTTTCTATTGCGTTTTTTATTTGTCAAAACTAAGCATAAGAATATTTATGCCATGTTACTATTAGTTTAATTTTATTTCAATGTTTTTTTTCATGGCGCAGTAATGAAAAAAAGTTAATTTTGTTCGGTCATATTCCATAATAGAAGTAGAAAAAAGTTTTTTTCCTAATTATAAAATTTTTTTCTAGAAGACGCTCTGTAATAAAAGTGTATGAAACCGAAAGAAAACAGACAAACGAAATTCAGGCAATCGCGTATAAAATCGGACGAAAGCAGACGTTTGCGGTTGAAACCGAGCAAAAATACGTAAAATGACCACAAGCCCACTCCTAGGAAGAGGCACTTAGACAGTCCCTTTTTTAGGTTTTTTCGCTTACTGGCAAATAACTTTTCTAGGGTAAATTTGGTGCGCTGATTCCAAAAATGAAAATCATTTTGCTTAATTAGCTCTTGTTTTTCTATGGGGAGGAAAAGAGTGAGGGCCCTCCTCCTTTTTCCGGGCTTGGGACCGGCAGGTTAAAAATACCTGGCGGAGTTACCCTCCACCCCTCCTTATCATATTATTTACCTATAATTTCCTAAAACAAAGTATTTAAATATGAAAAATATGCTAAAAACAATATTATTACTCACATAAGAATCACTCACTCACTAAAGTACCAAGAAGTCCCTGCATGTCAGGTCGAAATGAAGAAATAAAAGGAAGGGTTGAAAAGGAAACGGTAGATAATGAAGTTACAAATAAATTAGTGACGGTGCGCAACAACGTGGTCCACGTTAAAAACGGGTTGACACGGATTACCGATGTGCCCGAGGCAAAAATCAAAAAGTACTTTCAAGATCCATCTACCATTTTAATTTAATTCAACAATCCAAAGATTGTACAATTAAACTAAAATTGTTTTAAGTGAAAGGTTAGAAAAGGAGGGCTCCATATGGATTTCCTGGACGACTGCTGTTAAAGTTCCATCAAAATCTAAAGCAATCTAAAACAGACAAAAATATAATGTAACAGTGATTTTTGAAAAAACATAATTTTTATTATATAGGTACTCACATAGAAGATTAATTGATCACCAGACGTCTTTGGATCTCCTTGAAGTTCTCCCAGTTGGGTCGAAATGAAGAAATAAAAGGATGGGTTGAAAAAGGAAACGATAGATAATGAAGTTACAAATAGATTAGTGCCGGTGCGCAACAACGTGCTCCGCGTTAAAAACGGGTTGGCACGGATTACGGATGTGCCCGAGGCAAAAATTAAAATGTACCTTCAAGATCCACCTATAATTTTAATTTAATTCAACAATCCAAAGATTGTACAATTAAACTAAAATTGGTCTAAGTGAAAGGTTAGAAAAGGAGGGTTCCATATGGATTTCCTGGACGACTGCTGTTAAAGTTCCATCACAATCTAAAGCAATCTAAAACAGACTAAAATATAATATAACAGTGATTTTAGAAAAAACATAATTTTATTATATACTCACATATAAGATTAATTGATCACCAGAAGTCCTTGGATCTCCTGGAAGTTCTCCCAGTTGGGTCGAAATGAAGAAATAAAAGGATGGGTTGAAAAAGGAAACGATAGATAATGAAGTTACAAATAGATTAGTGCCGGTGCGCAACAACGTGCTCCACGTTAAAAACGGGTTGGCACGGATTACCGATGTGCCCGAGGCAAAAATCAAAAAGTACCTTTAAGATCCATCTACCATTTTAATTTAATTCAACAATCCAAAGATTGTACAATTAAACTAAAATTGGTCTTAGTGAAAGGTTAGAAAAGGAGGGCTCCATATGGATTTCCTGGACGACTGCTGTTAAAGTTCCATCAAAATCTAAAGCAATCTAAAACAGACTAAAATATAATATAACAGTGATTTTAGAAAAAACATAATTTTATTATATACTCACATAGAAGATGAATTGATCACCAGAAGTCCTTGGATCTCCTTGAAGTTCTCCCAGTTGGGTCGAAATGAAGAAATAAAAGGAAGGGTTGAAAAAGGAAACGATAGATAATGAAGTTACAAATGGATTAGTGCTGGTGCGCAACAACGTGCTCCACGTTAAAAACGGGTTGGCACGGATTACCGATGTGCCCGATGCAAAAATCAAAAAGTACCTTCAAGATCCATCTACCATTTTAATTTAATTCAACAATCCAAAGATTGTACAATTAAACTAAAATTGGTCTAAGTGAAAGGTTAGAAAAGGAGGGTTCCATATGGATTTCCTGGACGACTGCTGTTAAAGTTCCATCACAATCTAAAGCAATCTAAAACAGACTAAAATATAATATAACAGTGATTTAAAAAAAACATAATTTTATTATATACTCACATAGAAGATGAATTGATCACCAGAAGTCCTTGGATCTCCTGGAAGTTCTCCCAGTTGGGTCGAAATGAAGAAATAAAAGGAAGGGTTGAAAAAGGAAACGATAGATAATGAAGTTACAAATAGATTAGTGCCGGTGCGCAACAACGTGCTCCACGTTAAAAACGGGTTGGCACGGATTACCGATGTGCCCGATGCAAAAATCAAAATATACCTTCAAGATCCACCTATAATTTTAATTTAATTCAACAATCCAAAGATTGTACAATTAAACTAAAATTGGTTTAAGTGAAAGGTTAGAAAAGGAGGGTTCCATATGGATTTTCTGGACGACTGCTGTTAAAGTTCCATCACAATCTAAAGCAATCTAAAACAGACTAAAATATAATATAACAGTGATTTTAGAAAAAACATAATTTTATTATATACTCACATAGAAGATGAATTGATCACCAGAAGTCCTTGGATCTCCTGGAAGTTCTCCCAGTTGGGTCGAAATGAAGAAATGAAAGGATGGGTTGAAAAAGGAAACGATAGATAATGAAGTTACAAATAGATTAGTGCCGGTGCGCAACAACGTGCTCCACGTTAAAAACGGGTTGGCACGGATTACGGATGTGCCCGAGGCAAAAATCAAAAAGTACCTTCAAGATCCATCTACCATTTTAATTTAATTCAACAATCCAAAGATTGTACAATTAAACTAAAATTGGTCTTAGTGAAAGGTTAGAAAAGGAGGGCTCCATATGGATTTCCTGGACGACTGCTGTTAAAGTTCCATCACAATCTAAAGCAATCTAAAACAGACTAAAATATTATATAACAGTGATTTTTGAAAAAACATAATTTTATTATATACTCACATATAAGATTCATTGATCTCCAGAAGTTCCAGAAATCCTTGGATCCCCTTAAAGTCTGGGGGAATCCGAAGATTACAAAATTAAATTAAAATGGCCCCCATTCTCCATCATCCGGGCTTGGGACCAGCAAGTTTAAAGAACCAGGCGGAGTTACCAATAAGAGATGGATCTGGGTATTAGGGACAATTGTAATTGTAATGTCAATTTTGAATTTTATTACTAACAATTGGGATCTGTATGCTTTAACATTAACAACAATACTGACGCACAAACGTAAGTGACTACAATATATTATGACTGTTCAGGTTTACTGAGCCACGGCATGTTTAACCATGTGTGGTAACGGACCAGTAATTCGTAAAGTTTTTTTATTAATTTTAGTAGGTTCCTAATTTTACAACATTTAAAAGAAAAATTGATAACTTACGACTCGTTCGCAATGTTTTGATGAATTTTTTTTGACAGTTGGAAAATGTTTTCTCTTTACGATGAATGTTTTCGAAAAATAATATTTGCAAAAAACTTATTTTTGAATTTAATTTTTACTGTACAAAATTGATTTATTACAGTTTATTTAGATTTTACGCATCATTACTAATTAGTTGTTAATAGTTGTTAACAATTGGGTTCTGTATGCTTTAACATTAACGACAATACTGACGCACAAACGTAAGTGACTACCATATATTATAAATGTCCAGGTTTACTGAGCCATGGCATGTTTAACCATGTGTGACACTACTGGTAACGGACCAGTAATTCGTAAAGTTTTTATTATTTTTGTTAGGTTCCTAATTTTACAACATTTAAAAGAAAAATTGATAACTTATTGTGTTTGTTGTGTCCACGTTTTATTATAGTTAGGTATAAATTGATAAAAGTACATTTTTCCTTACAAAATTATTAATTAAATATTAAATATTAATAACCATATCAAATTGCCATACATACCATACTATATTTGGATGGGCAACATGCAGTGTGGGCCAAATTGAATGCCTCATAAAAATTATATAGATATAAGGGGTCTCAATTTTATTATGGATTGTAAAATATTACAGCGGACTTAATGATAATTTATCATCAAAAGTAATTACATAAGCATACGCACTAAAACCTTTATAATTGGCCCATTTCCTAAGGTTTTAAATTAAACTCACTAAAAATGTCGTATAATTTTAGTGCTCAATTTTTGATATTTGGTATAAAATACAATGTAGTATTTTAAAACTATGATGTTTAAATTTATTTTTTGCGATATATAATTTTTAATTTTCACGCGCTCATCGTTAAGTTAACGGTTAGTGCACCTGTATCAGTATAAAATGAATAAAAAATGCATCGTCATATAACATATAATTTTGATTGACAGAATTGCTCCTTAATTAATTTAATGTGAGCTAATAAAACGAGTCAATAGGAAGTTAAATATTCGCCAAAAAGACTTAACATTTGCAGTCTGTATTATAAACACTTGTCATTCGAGACGTTGCTATCGTGGATACATCAAAACCTTCAGCTCATATAAAAGTGAAATTTAATTAAATATAATCTTTCATTTATGTAACCGTCAATGACTTAAAAATTTTCTTGAAATACCTTTTACTAACGAAAGTAAAATAATTTGACAACTGCCTAAAAATCCTCGTTATTTTAAACATTATAATCGAAAGTTGGCTTGTCATGCTTTAAAATTGTAATCAACCCATCCAGCTGTCTATCAAAAGTAAATAATTTATAATAGAAAAACAGATGTCATAGTTGGAATTACTCGTTCTGTAATTGTGTTTTACGTAAAATAATTTAATTACATTAATATATCGGGGTATTAATAAATTTTAATTTGACATAAGACATACTGTCTTTATTACTATGGAATTATTCACCAACTAAATAGTATGTAATTATACATATTTTTGTTAATCTTGTTGTTAATTATACTTTTTCTACGAAAAATTATCATGTTTATATAAAAATGATTTTAATTAAATATTTGTAAATCGAAATGGATTAACAACAGTTTGTCACAGTAAAAGTAAAGAACATGTTTTATTGGCACTCCACGATGGAGTCTCCACCCGAAATTAACTTAAATCTAGTTTACTGCCGGCGAAATTAAAAGGTCAGTAGAATGTTCATATAAACTTTTCAAATATTGGTGTCGAAAAACTATTTAATACTTTTGTATTAAGATAATAAAATAGTATTATTTTATAAGACTTGCACAACTAACAACTGTCAATTAACTTAAAACTAACTTCAGCCCGTGACTAAAAGGATATAAAGCCACAACTTGTAAATGTGTATTTAAAAGGTCACTTAGTGTCATAAAAACGTTTTAAAGGTGGGAGAAGAAAACATATTGTCCAATACATAATAAGTTTTGATATCACAGTAATTATAGTTAAAATTGAACAAAATTAGATAGCGTTTTGTAATGCTAAACAGTAATTAGTTTTGGGATTAATTGTTAAATTAAAATAACACATTTATTTTACATAATATTGCTAATTTGCAATTTAGTTTGTGGTGACAATGTGTTTAATCCGAACGTTTAATTTAAATGGTATTAAATTCTTTTAATATATCGGATATACTACAATAATTATTATGTTTAATGTAAACATATTTTTTAAAGACAGATTTTAAGTTACAATTAAAGTGCTCATGAAAAATGAAAATGTAAAAGTAACATAAGTAACATACCGATAAGAAACAGTTAAACAACTGGCCGATTCTACTTAGTCCGTCGATCCCAACCGCTTACACGTTAGGTCATGTTTTAAACGAATCCAGTGTCGTGCCAAACAAATTTCTTATAATCGAGTAAATTTTCATAATTTTTTTTATCAAAAACAGTGACACCAATGCAAAAGTGATAAAGGAGAAACTTGCTTACTTGTGTGCTCTCTAAAAATGAACTAATAATTCTCGTCAATAGCAATTTGTATCCCGAACATTTATTAGTCAATTTCAATGTAAAATTGTCTCCTGAAACCGATGGGATTTCCAAAATGGAAATATTTCTCTTTTTCCTTATAAAAGGATCAATCGAGGAATATTATCGAGAAATGCAGAAATATTTCTATTTTGGGAATCCCATCTTGGGCCGCACCTGATTGTCAGAAAACCATTGAAGGAATGATCTTGATGAAATCATAAGACGTTAATTCTAGTTATTAAGGACTAATGTCCAGGACCATAAGTTTTGCTGTAAATTCGCTTTAGTTCAAAGAAGAAGAAGAAGAAGAAGACGAAGAAGAAGAAGAAGAAGAAGAAGAAGAAGAAGAAGAAGAAGAAGAAGAATCTTGACCCCTAGCCTATAGACTGGCGACGTTCTTGCTGTTGCATTACACCATTCAAATGTAATTTTGCATTTTAAGCAACAAAGAAATAAATCAGGTTATTAAATCATAAAGGTTATTACCGTTATTCGGTGTGTATAAAGTTTATCCATGCGACTATTTGGTAACTCTAACGTTCTGAAACGCTCGTACAGTTTCTATTTAATAAACGCAGTTACAAATACACGCAAATACGCAAATTGCAAATGCATTAGCAATGGAACAAGCATTTTAATAAATTATGTATTAGCGCGATACAAAGCCAATTATTTAAATAAATAATCGCGCGGTCCGTTGTTTATGCTGCAAAATTGACGGTAATCATTGATTGGTATTTTCGTTAATAATTACAAAAATAAGTAGGCTAATTTGGGCACAAAATCAGCACAGATGTTGTAGTTATAGTTGTTATGCTAATAAACAAGGATAACATTAGTTAACAACAATATGTTTACCTAAAAAATGTTGAAACATAAACCAGACTTAAGTCTTTTGAAACAGTAGGTTTTAAAGAAATTACAACCGAAAATTGTAAAACCTCAGTTTTTTTACAAAGTTAGATAAACCATTTAGGTATATCCAATACTGATTGCTAGGAATACCGCGTTATCTGATCTAAGACTTCTTGAAAGTTGTATACGTTTTTGGTGTCTAGACTTCTTTGTCATTATAGAGAAACGTTATATTTTCCACAATTGTTCAATGTCTGTATTTTCTTTGCTTTCAGAATCACTCTCACTTTTTATCATCAAAAGGTAATTTTCAACAGCTTGACAATAACGTGACATTGTGAAATATAATTACAAACTTATCCATAACAAGTAATTCAAAATATTGTTTTTGACAGCGTAAAAAAACTTCGTTAAAAATGCTTATTTACCCATTAGTGAAACTTGCATTGAAATGAAATGACGAACATGTGGAAGTAGAGATGTCCCCCAATTTTATTAAAATTCAAGTATAATCCCCTAAAAGTTTGATCAATTTATAACGATTAAAAAGTAATTTAGACGCGCACAGTGGCGTTAAGCCGTCGCTGACAGTGACAGGTAAATAAGTCCAATATCCGGATGCGCCGGAGTTATCAATTGGCTGTCAAAAAGTAATTGGCGAATTTCAAGAGTCGCGCCGCGATCGAGGGAGGCCAAGGAAGGCATAAACTTAAATGACATCGAAGCATTCCTAAGCTCCAAGTTTAATAAGGTTCCATAAAAAGCTGATTTATTGCCATGGATATCTATGGAATTTGCGGAAGTTTGATAGTAAAATTAGAGCGAAATTTGGGGCGTGTAAAAGAAAAAGGAAATTAGGTGTCGAGAAAATTAATAAGAGAAATGGAGAAAAAAATCCTTTAACATTACTTATAACAAACATACTCTTTGAGTTTTAAGTTGATGCTTTTGTCAACATGGTGTAAAAATCAAATAGAGAAACAAATAAATAAATTTTAAGGCTACGGTTACCAATTTTTTTTAATAAACTCCTACATATGAGCAATATGTTACTCGGCAATACAAAATTGTGAGTAAAAGCTACCGTAATTAAATTAAATTAATTAATTGGATCATTTCAATTTGGTAAATATCAAAAAATAAATAAATGTCTAAATTGAAAAAGCGTTGATTGAGAAAGTCTCCATTATATATACTATTATGTTACCATAGATTCGTACAAATATTTTGTCGTTGCATTTTAGGCGTTTTTTAGAATGTTTGATTTTAAGGTTATGTTTGTACAACAATTATTTTTTGTTAGATTTCTTAAAAATTAATTATATTATAGTACAGTCATCTTGGTCAAAAAAAGGGATCAACCTCGAAATCTAACGGAATAAGCTGAATTTTTGTGAAAACCTTTATTTTAACATTACAAATGTTGTCTCAAAAGTCACATATGCCAACTTGTGAGCGGCCTTAGATATTCAAGGTCAAAGGTCGCAAAAATCAGTTTTTAAGAATATCTCGTTTTCTTTGCCTCCTATCGTATTTGCATTTATTATAAAAGTTGTAGAGAATAAAATTCTCTACAAATTTTGTTTACAAATTTTTTTTATACATTGAACCGTTTTTGAAATAGAGGGCGCAGAGTGTGGAGCGCTCAGCCATACGTACCTTTAGCGCAAGGTAAATCGTGAATCCCAATCTATTATACCGTTTTTTTTTTTAATTAATAATATAATAAATATTACTAAAATAAAAATTTAATACCTTAGAGGGCGCAGAGTGTGGAGCGCTCAGCCATACGTACCTTTAGCGCAAGGTAAATCGTGAATCCCAATCTATTATACCGTTTTTTTTAATTAATAATATAATAAATATTACTAAAATAAAAATTTAATACCTTATACTTATATTTATTTTTATTTTAAATCAAATATATTTTATCTTCATATAGATATATCTTATATTTTAATTTAATTTTAATGAAGGATAATTGGATCGTAGTAGGAAAAAATGTTTTTATTTATATTAATATTATAATTATTATTATTATTATTAATCTTTATCTTCTTTATCCTCATCTTTTTCAGATTGGCCAGCAATTTCAGACTCATTCTCATCATCACTCTCCTCGTTATCATTGACATTAATTGTCATATATTCAAAAACTTACTTATAACGCGTTTGTACTTTGCAGATTTTTTTGCCTTTGTTGCCTCATCTGTGACTTCACCACAAAATAAGCAAAATATTTCCATCATTCCCTTTTTTACGAGGCCTCGCGAGGTACAGTTGATGACGTTGAAGGTTCAGTCTCTTCAAGGCGACGTTTTGCTGCTGCAATTTTACTATAGTACGCTATAGCGTACAATTTTCGACACTCAATATGAAAATTCACAGAAGTCAAAGTATTTAGGTAGTTTATGTTTATTTCTCTCAATAATTGCTTCTTTTAAAGTCTTTATACCGCGCACAAAAGTCACAGAATCACCTTCAGAAAGTAACTTATTAGAAATAAAACACAAATCAGCCATGTTAACCTTTAAAATATTACGAATATTATCTGTCACAACCCTAGACCTAGGGTCACAACTTGCTTTAAATATAGGTATACCTAACCTTTTTATTTATAGCAAGCCCGCTATAGTATTTCCAGGTCTGTTATTTTAATATCTGGATCCAAGAGATGACCAGAGACATATTCAAGGCAAATTCATTTAATGTCTTTTCTTCTTAAAATGCATTTATTATTAATTAGAATAACATTAGAATATATTTAGAATGATTCACTTCATTATTTAATTATTTGTATGTCAAAAGTAAGTAATATTTAATGACTATCTGTTTTAAAAAAATATATAAAAATAAATATAAGGTTTTAAATTGTTATTTAAGTAATATTTATTAAATAATTAATTAAAAAAACGGTATAATAGATTGGGATTCATGATTTACCTTGAGCTAAAGGTACGTATGGCTGAGCGCTCCACACTCTGCGCCCTCTATCTCAAAAACGATTAGACGTATAAAAAAAATATTTAAACAAAATTTGTAGAGAATTTTATTCTCTACAACTTGTATAATAAATGCAAATACGATAGGAGGCAGAGAAAAGGAGATATTCTCAAAAAATTGATTTTTGCGACCTTTGACCTTGAATATCTAAGGCCGCTCACACGTTTTCATATGTGACTTTTGAGACAACATTTGCAATGATAAAATAAAGGTTTGTACAAAAATTCAGCTTATTCCGTTAGATTCCGAGGTGAAATGCTAAGATGACTGGACTATTAGGTAAAGTTATAATTAGTTAATTCTGCACCAACAAATATAGGTAGCGAATTGAATCTTTTGGCAAATTATGAAAATGCAATGATATAAAAAATAATAAAAGTTATGTTGTATTGTGACATCAAACTAACTGCATGTTTTACATGGCATGATACGAGGTGTGTTCAGAAAATATCGGGAATTTTCGTTTTTTGAAACAAATATTTATTTATTCGTCTACATTAATGTCGCCTTCAAAATAGTCCCCATTGGATATTATGCACATGTGCCAGCTCTTCTTCCAATACTTGAAACACTTCTCAAACTCGATCTTTGAGATAGTTCTTTCAGCGATGCGCTTTTAATGTGATATATGCTTGCAAAACGACGGCCCTTTAAGGTTCTCTTTATTTTTGGGAATAGGAAAAAGTCAGACAGAGGCATGTCTGGCGAATATGAAGGCTGGGGCATCATTACAGTATTGTTTTTGGCCAAAAATTTTGTTCAAAATTTAACAATTTTGCTGCAACGCGTTTCAAACCCAAAACATTTGAAAAAATTTCATGGGATGAGCCAATCGATATACCAACATCATCAGCGACTTCTCTGGTGTTTTATAACCATTTCTTCCACTTTTTCCATATTTTTATCGATTATTAATGTGCTTCATCTTCAACGTCTTCACGGCATCTTGGAAACTCTTATACCACTTGTAAACTCTTGTTTTACTTATAGCAGACTCACTATAGGCCTTTGTTAACATTTCACAGAATTTATTTTATTTTTTAAGCAAAATTGGATACAAATTCTCTTTGATCCATTTCTTTTAACGAACGAAAATCGCCGAGCTCATAAAACACGTCTAACCTGGATGCCACAGACAAAGTAAACAATGAAAACAGTTAAAGTTTTTATCATACTTTGGGGGCATATCAACATAATAGATAAAATTTTATGACAACCGGACCTTCCGAAGCCGCGAAATTTAACAATTCCCGTTATTTTTTGAACACACCTCGTACATACTATGTTGATAAACATATTTGGAATTTAATTTTAAAGCAAATAATCCAAGAAAAGCATATAAAAACTATGTAAGAAATCTTAACCTAAAAACCAAAACACTGATCTGTCAACAATACCATTAAGGTCAAGTCACACTACTATAAAAATGTGCAATTGTGTCAAATGTTACAAAAATACGCCATCAAAGGTTAAAAATTGTTTGTACTTGTGGATTAAACATTTATTTAAAGATAAAAATGATTAAGTTACAAAAAATAATGAACATAATTATTTATTTCTCTATTATAAATTATAAGCAGTTTAGGTGACAACAAAAAGTCTATAGTGTTTATCTGGATGCAAAATTTTCCATTACAACTTAAAATGTCATAAAAGCAAAACCTGCAGACAAATATATAATGTTTTTTGCGTCATAACGTTTCCACCTACCGTGTTTAACAGACAGACCGTACATATTTACGTGCCTTATTTAGGTTTAGACCGTATTCGAGGCACTAATGGTATCGTATAAATAAAACACACATTTTATTATCGCGATAATTTTGGTGAAAGGGAGCGCGGCATTCTGCCGCAATAATTTTGAATTATTTCGGGCAGATAATGCCTCTAATGTACTTTCGCGCTTTGACGGGCTTCTATGGCGTTTCGCCCCGTGGAAAATAATAGGAAACGGCAATTAATTCTTTGCGAAATGTAATTAACACTAACAGGAAACGCGCAGCTCTTCTCCGCTCGCTATCTAGGCAGGAGAGGGTGCGAAATTTTATTACCAAATTGAAAACGACTGCTCGCATTAATATAATGAAAAAAATATGCATACCCAGGTCGTCTACCTTTTATGCTAGAAAGTTTTTACAATTATTTTTATATATGTAGGTGTAGTGTCCCTATACTGTTCAAAATTTCATGACCATTTTAACACCAAATTATCACCATACATGGTCTATATCGATACAAACCAAAATGGTGTTAAATATGGTTCGTTGGTCCAGTGTAAATTCAAATACTATAATAGTGTAAACTTAACTTTCACACAGTATTAAAATAAATTTTACCTGGTGTAAATTGAGAAAAAAAGGAAACAGGAAGTTCCTTGACGTATTACCAGTATATTACCAGTGGTATTATTCCAGAAAATTGAACCTTCAACTCGCTAGAGATAATGTTTTTAGTGCGTTCCACCAACTTAAAATACTTCAAGTATTGACACCTCTTTACACCTATTTAAGGTCTGTTTAGTATCCAACAACTTGTAGTGTCACACCAAAGCAAAGGACTACCTGAGCTTATATACTCTTGATGTAAGTCAACAGAGGCGAGATTTAAGAACATCACGTGATCCACACCGCCTTTGCCGCGATCGGTACATACTATGCAACCAGGAATGCACGGCAAATTGTTTTAATCGTTTTAACAGAGTGCTTTAGGTTAAAGTAACTCTTATCTTACAAACAACATATTTAGTAAACTGAACCATACAGCCGGTTGGTTTCACTCAAGTTTTCTGGGTTAATTTAACCAATTAAAAAAAAAATAACTATTTAGTTTAGTACCGTCAAACTAATCTTTGTTTATATTAACCTTCCTACAGTTGATTTAAATAAAAACTTATGGGTCAACTAAATTAATATATTTAAATTAACTATTCCTTTTTTCTGTGTAGGTGCACTTCTAAAATGTTTTAGTTAAACACCGTTTTGGTGTTTGATGTATACAACATTTTCAACCATAATTCATGGGGTGTATATTAACACCACTAGATATTTACACTGGCTTGATAAATTCAAAAAACACTATAATTTTTTTTTAACTCCCACCTTTAAAACGCCCATTATCGTACATGTTTGACACTAAACATTGGACATACAGTATAACTTAGATCAATCAATTATTATTATAGACTAATTTATAGTTATGGACGTAAAAAGGTTGAGTCAGTTTTTGGTTGGTTGTAGTTTGGGAATGTAGGAACGTGTGTCGATGAAGATTCGCGGTTAGGATAAAAAGTGGTTCATTTGTTGAGCGGGAAGACATAAATCGCAATCAAGCATTCAACACACAAGTCATAGCGAGCACATGGTCGGTCCGTCGGTTGGTCTGTGAGTGTGCAGCCATCATACGAGGTCAAAACTTCCAACAACAATGAGTGTGGGTCGGATTTATTGCATTTTGAGAGCGACAAAAACTCGTCCGAAAGGATTTCTTAATTTTACGCCAGTTATATTCATCTGAAGAATTATTTGCATTTTTTCAAATTAATTTTAAACTGGCTCGTACGACGGCGATCTCATTTCGAGGCAGACGCTAAAAAAATTCGCTCATAATTAAAGAAAGAAGACAATGTGAAAAATAAGATCAAGTCGTAACCGTTGTTTATTTCTTTGACCAATCGTTTTAAACGTAGCACATAAATGAATTGTAAACCCATGTAGCATTTTTAGTGGATGAAAGTATCGGCCACTTGGAATTGTAAAGTGTATTGCCAAAATCTCTGCCACGTGGCAGAAACGGATCTATTACGTGAAAGTGACTAAAATAGAGAATACTTTTTTAGTGACAGTAACGTTTCAAAAAGGTTTTTGAATTGTATACAGACACTTTTATTCCACGTTGTAATTACGTTACTATAATGTGGAGGTATAGTGGCCAAAAATTAAGGGAAACATTACCACTCTTCACTATCTATCCTCGTCGCTTTCCAGCGTGGAAATGACCACCGCAATTATAAAATTAAGGTTTTACCACATTTAAGATTTGGAAAAAGTTCCAAAAACGTTGCCAAAACTGGTATACCCACTTTACTGCTACTACCATTTCCAAGTAATACTTAAGTGATGTGGTTTGGTAACTGTTACTATTTATAATCCACTTTAAAGTTTAGACAACTTTAAGGTGGTGTCAAAAGTGGTGATAACATTTCAGATACCAGACTGAACTAAAAAGTTCTAAAACTATGAAGTATGTTATAAATTACATGATTATAACTATTTCGACTGTATCGTGGTAGATTGCCACTTATTTAAAGTTGCGATATCAGTTTTCGTTCCAATTTTTCGGATTACTTTCATTCACATATTTCCATATATCACTTCTGCGAAGCACTTGAGCATTAGGAAACCTATGGTCACAAACTCCCTAAAAAATTTAAAAAAAGTTAAAATACATTCTAAGATATGCATAATTTCTAGATTTTACTTGTAAAATGAAAATTGTTTTTCCAAATATATTAGATCCCATGTTCTTTAGGTTATGGAATTTAAATATATCATCCGTCAATAGCTCCTATTGTATCAGGAAATTCTGTTTCTAAAAATCCAGCTTCTAAATAATCTCCATGTTATACAATAGTAATAATATTATTACCTATAATGGGTTTTGTATGGACTTACCCATAAAAGGCTGGGGTTGCAAAGTTCGACAGGATAAACAGCAATTGAGTTTTATCTCAAACAGTGGGTCTTCAAGAAACAAAAGGATCTGCTGTAATATCTCTACTAATCAAGCCCAGGATATGCTTGAACGTATTTTGAAACATTCTAAAGTCACCTACTTTCAGAAACCTCTTCATCATCACTGGAACTATCTCCCCTGTTAATAATTTTATTAAAAAAGACTGCTGCTGAATTAATTTCAAATATATTTCAAAGTAAAATACAATGCAATACAAATTTATATTTTCCTTTATAAATAATAAAGTAGGTACCTGAATGTTAACTTTACTTTATCTGTTGTAAAAGTTTACTTCCTCCTAATTTAAATAAATTTAAATCCTGCAAGTTATCAAACAATTTTTAATGAATTAATAAATCTTTAAACTGATTTAAACTGTTAAGTTAAAACATTCTTTAGGATCTTTGAGTGCGTGACTATGCTTTGCAGTCAAGAATTTCATAAATTCTGCAACTTCCTCCCAACTTTATGCAAAGTAAACATTTCGCAGGAAAGATCAAAAACATTTAGCCGTAGCTAAACTCACTTTATTACATTATTGCTTTAGGATCAATAGTGAAGTTTTTTAATTAGTTTTTTGAAATTTTAATTATTTGAAACCATGTTAGGAATGTTTTTCATATGCTCACATGCAAATGTATCTAAATATAACTCGCGTCATGGGTGTCCGGATGAAAAATCTACTCGAACCGAAAAAAGCATCTGCTTTTAATATCATTAGATTTAGATTAATTAAAGCAAGTAAATCATGCTTAACTGTTTTAATATTTTCGTTATAAATAAATAAATAAATAAAACGATATGTTAATACATTTTGACCGTGTTATATTTAAACATATCGAGTGGAAAATTCGTTTTAAAATTCTTAATGCTTAGAATATTTAACAAGATTAAAAATAAGTCCATGTTAAATTACCATTGCTACGAAAACATTTATTTTTTTGTGTATCAGATTATGAATATTAAGTTTTATGATTTTCAAAGCTAGAAACAGACTGAATATGTTAAAGTTACACAGGGTGTCCCGGATTTCAGTAGCAGAACATTGCAATGCCAACTGATGTAAAAAGTCATGCATTCTTTGACCCAACCGATGTACTAAGCTTCTTAAGTCTATTTAGTTTCTGTTTCTGTTTCTGTTTCTGTTTCTGTTTCTGTTTCTGTTTCTGTTTCTGTTTCTGTTTCTGTTTCTGTTTCTGTTTCTGTTTCTGTTTCTGTTTCTGTTTCTGTTTTTGTACATTAAAGCAAAGTTTTCGAGTATGAATCACCCTACATATATATTTTGGCTGTTAACCAGTGTTTTTGATAAAAATGTATAACAAATAGAGGATATTTTGACACGTGTTCGGAACTTTTAATAAAAGAAACTTTTTATCCACTGGTGAAGTTCTTCTACTAAAGCCTATGATAGTAATACCTTTTATATTGAACTGAAAGATGAAAACCTTCTATCAATAAAAATTAAAATTCATTAGCATTAACTTTTTTAGCGGAGCTCTGTAATTATTCAAATTGTTCTTTGATGTGCATAATTTGCCTCTATAACTTTTATCATTTTTAATTAAAAACTATAAAAGGCTCTTAAAATAAAATGTATGCAAGAATTCGCTTAAATTTGTTTTAATTATTCATAAAATCCAATATTAATTACAAATGCTTTGGCTTAATTGTTTAAAAAGGATACTTTCTCATTTAAATGTAAATTAAATAAGTTTTTATCAATGTATTTAAGAGCACACCTTAGCTATAAAGCAACTAAAATAATTGACACTGATTTTGCCGATAAATAAAAACAAGTCTTTAGTAAGAAGATTATTTTTGTTCCAGCAAGGTCGTTAAACACAATTTGTAAATTTATTAAGTTATTTTTAACTAAAATTCACATGCTGCAAAGAATACTTAGCCGTAAAAGGATTTCGGTATTTTTTGTTGTCTGCCGTTTCTAAACCAAGAAAAAAAGCACAAGCGTCTGAAGGTAACAAATAAGATCATTATGTAAAATAAAATATTGTTTGGAAAGGAAAATTGAAAGAACCAATTTGTATATGTCATTAATCATGCCTAATTAAAATGTTAATTAGTAAAAGCGCACACAAAATTTAAGGATGATTTTATTACCTGCCTTCCCGAATACAACGTTGCCAATGTCCTACTTCGTTAAAAATAAATTTAATATTTGTAGATGTTAAGTAGTATCTCCATTTGAAGAGTTTCCATAAAATGTCTTCAAAATTTAATGTATGATTCCATATCACTATAGTGGTAGAAAATGGCTTAATGCTGAAGAAAAAGTTCAATAAACAGAAGAAGAATAAGAAACAGAAGGCAATCTGGCAACTTTTGATAATTATTATTGAACCTCACAGTTAAATTTAGCTTTATAGCCAAAAATAACAATGTTGTTATGTTAATATATAGAAGCCTCCTATAAAATGTTATTGTTTAAAGATACCTGACTTCCACTTCAATAACTATAACATAGAAATTCGTACAAATGTAATAAAGTTTTAATTTCTTAGAATTTTTTTACAGTTGTCGTGTATTCTTTTAATCTGAACTAGGTCTCATATACCCGATGAGAAAAATTAACAATAAACAATCCATCCCATGTACGAACTTAAAACGGAACCATGTAATACCTTTCCTAATTATACTCATACTTAGCAGTTAAATTTACTTGAACAAAAAAAAACTAATCAAAAGATATCAGTACTATTTAATTTATGTATCATGTGAGATTGACTCATTATTTATTGTTTCCGCAACCAATTAAAACTGGCCTATTAAGTATTTAAAAGTAATTTTTATTGTTTGATATGTGGTGGTTTTAAAAAATGGTAATTGTGTTTGTATTTTGCCAAAGGGTTTATTGTTATCAAGATAAAGGCTTTAAGAAATTGTTATTTATTTTTTTTTGACTTACTTTATAAAATTATGTAGAACATGCACCTCTACTAATATTTTAAATAAAAATAATAATAATAATAATAACTTTAAAAACAGACCATGTTCAGTTCTTCTATCAAAAAGTTATTTTTAGTCGATTAAATCCCTCATTCTAAAAATGAAGTAGTCAAAAATGACTAGTTATTAGCAGTTATTAGTGACTGCTTTTTCACTTATACCATAGGATACGATTGTATCCCAGCCAATTCTTATGTGAAATTGTCCCCTGAATCCGAAAATACAAATTATGAAAGTAGAGTAGTTTTTGAGATATAGTCAATTGACTATATCTCAAAAACTGATAAACTTTTATTATTTTTGACATCAGGGGACAATTTTACATGAAAATTGATTGTTCGAGATACAAATTGCTATTGACGAGAATTATTAGTGGCTGCTTTTTCTGTATGACAATTAGTCATTTTTGACTAATTCATTTTTAGAGAGTAGTTTTTCTGTAACCACATTTAACTTATAAGCACAAAAACCAAGGAACTTGTTCTGAACTTTTTGAATTTTGTTTGCCAAATTTGATAAATGAGGACACTAAACAACACAACAATATTCCAGCATGCTACGTACAAAGGACATGTATACATTTTTTATACAATAAATATTGTTAAAATCTCTTGAGCTACGTTTTAAAACTTACATTTTCTAAAACAACTGAATTTAAACTATACAGAAAAACAACAGCATTTTTAAATTTATGATTTTACATTTATTCACATTAAGTTTCATTAAATTTCTATCACACCATATTTGTAGTTGATTTAGGTCTTCCTGGATATCACAGCAGTATTCAGTTTCTTTAACAACTATTATAATAAAGCTTTAAGTCGTCAGCAAAAAGTGAATATTTACAAAATTTTATGTTATCACCAATATCATTTATAAAACAATTAAACAAAAGTGGGGAGAGATGTCCACCTTGAGGAACACCAGATTAGACAGGTCTCCAAAATTCGTCCGAAAGATTTGATGAGCTTAATTTTAATCCTGATGTTAGAACTGCTCCATCGCAGGGAATTTTAAGAAAAAAAGTTAGATGGCGTAACCAGGAAAGTACCTTGTAATGTTGTATAACTTAAAATAATACAAACTTTTCCTCTTTTGGGTTTACATTTATCGAACACCTGATGTGATAAAGCAGTTCTGAGGTCGAATTTGGATTCAAGTTTTTGATGACCCTGGGACAAATATTTCAGATTTAGATTAAATTATAAGAAATTTCAAAAGAATTAACACACAATTTAAGATGGCGACGTTCTTTAGAGATTTATTTATTATTACTGAAAGCTTTTTCTACAGTTTTAGATATCAGAACTAAAAAACAAAATTGCAAATTACCATAGACAATAAAAATAAAAACTTTTCATCAAGATTGATATTTTCTGAGAAATGTAAAATATTTTTTTCATCTTTGCAACTCCATCCGTGGACACACTGTATTTGAAATAAAGATTTATGTTTCTTGCGTTTACTAAAATAAAATAATCTAGGAAATACAGTTTCAGTGTTAAAAATGCAATTCAAAATACTTCTGCCAGAGTGGCGAGCGGTTTCTCCAAATAGAGTATTGGATAGAAATAAAAACGGTTATAAAATGTTATGGGTATTTTTTGCATTATTTAAAATTATAGTTGAGTTGGCATAGCATCACCCTGTTCAAAGCACCCGTTAATATATGTTTATGGCATTTTATGCAGTCGCATTGTCGCTCAAAGCCTTGATCACCTAAAACGCGCCGATGATTCATTGGAATTTTCTCGGTAATTCGATGAAAAACATTTAACACCGCAACTTTAACACACAGTGTGTTTTTAATTAGGTGATGGAGCGAGATCAAATCACATATGAATGTTTAGCACGTCGTCATTGTTCGCGGACTGCTTGGTTTTTTGCTGCTAGCAGCTCCCGAGCGGATTGAAATGCTTCTTTAAAGCGTCTGGCTTTATTAACTGCACATTTAATTTTTGAAATGTCGTGGTTTTTGCGTCCGCATCCGATGAAATTATTCCCGAATTAGTTATACATTCTTAAACGTGCTCATGAGCTCAAAGCTCTGCAAAACGAAAAACTAACATCAAATAAGCAAGAGCGATTTTTTTGGAGGGAAACTCTTAAAAATAAAGGTTTAATCAGTTTATAGTAGACCTAAAATAAACCACTTACTTATAAGCCTTTCATGTTTTAAATTTAAGCTCATATTTACTAAAAGATTATGTTTCATATACTTTTGTCCAAATACCAAATTTTTTTCTTTTGAAAACCACTAGACATGTTCTTGTTTTGCAATTAATTGTTTGAAAAATAAAAATATAGCAATGTTTTCTCTTTTATAAAAAAAACAATTGTAACGTATATTAAATTATACTGAAATGTGTAGTAAAACTTGCACTTATCGTGTGTTTTTTCTATTTAAATTCGACCTCAAAATTTTCTTCATCACAGGTTTTATAGAAATTTACCGAAAACGCAGTAGTAAGTATTAAAAAATATATTACATCACAAGATATTTTTTCTTTACAAAACTCGTTATGCCATCCGAAAATCCTTCACATATTCACAATTCCCATATTACAAGAGCATAATTGTGGAGAAATCAATCAAAAGCAGTTAAATACAGTTTTGTTGAAAAATAAGTTAGGTATAAACTAACAGTAAATGAGGAAGATTGGTGAATTGAGCCAAAACAAGTAATATAGAATGATATATAGAATACCGGTCTCGAAACCTAGGAAAAGCAGATAAATCCTATTAATTCAAATTCTTGTTTCAATGAAAATAATATAAATTCACATTATTGTTATTTTAATTAACTTAAATGGCATTAACATTTTTCAAATTAATCCTGTGTTGGTCAATGGATTCAAGCAACACTAGATAAATACATTTTGTGTTTTTACTATAGTATACAACACATGATGAAGGTGGACAAAAAATTAGTTTTCAGGTCTTATTACACTATACTCTATAGAATAGGCTCTTTGTGTAAATGTTGCATAACGAAAAATATTAGTTTTTCGCTGATAACTTGAAACTACTTATAACGGATTTATATACTTTTCTCTGATTGCTCCACAATTATACTGAGTTCTGATCCATTTTAGAATAGGAAAAGTGGTACTTTTAGATAGCCTAACGCGTTTTTTTACTTCCAGGTTAAAATTATTTTTAAAACCTGACGATAAAGCAATTTTGAGATCGACTCAGTCAGCGCATTCAAGTTTGCGCGCGCGGAATTGTGCTCATAGTGTATACTATAGTTACTATATATAGTATAGTATATTCAGATTTTAACAATAGAATGAAGGTTTCATTTTTTAGACCTGTTTTATCTACGCACCTTCACACATAAATGGCAGATTAGTTACAACTATCACACAACAATTTTCTTATGGTATGTCTTAAGAAACAGGTAAGTTGTTTTTGTTTTTTCAAGATTGGTGGAAAACCATTTATTAAAATTTAAATTATTATTTATACTACCTACTTGAAAAATACCTTTTAAAAAACTATATTAAGTATTTTTTTTAAAGTTAATTTCTTAACAAAAAACTCATTGATATAATATCTTTAAATAAATTAAATATTTGTGTCATTGATTTATGATAGTTTCAAAATTGTTGTAAAAATATTACATTTTCAATTATAGTTACTGTAGACGATTCTCAACATTGATTTTTAAATCATAGTTTTTTCTTATTTTTTTCCTATTTATGTTTAAAATGATTTAAATTTAATTTAATAGAGTATCCCTTAAAAATGGACAATTTTTATTACAGTGAAACTGAAAAAAATGTTTTACGGACACTTTATGGTGGAGTACCCGAAATCAAGTTAAATCTAGTTTACTGCCGGCGAAATTAAAAGGTCACTACAATGTTCATATAAACTTTTCATAATATTGGCGTTGAGAAACTATTTAATACTTTTGTATTTTTGTATTTAGATAATCAAATAATTTTCTCATTTGATATTAATTTACATAAAAGGCACTTTATTTTAACGATTGTATGACATTTGTCAATTGTATGTCACAACTGTCACTTAAAATTAACTTCAGTCCGTGACTAAAACTCCATAAAGCCACAACTTGTCATTGTGTAAGTATCTTTTATTACTTTTTAAGCTTTATTGAATACAAAAAGCCTTTCTTAGCAGTATAAATGATATTAAAGTTTGTTTTTTTACAGAAATAAAGTGCTAACATTTTGAAACTTTGTAAAAGTAAGAAGAAATCAAAGTAAAACTTAAATCATTGCTTTAGAAGTAAATAATTCTTTACGTTTTTGTTTTTCATTAAATGTTTTAAACAAACATCCTTTAAAATGACTTTAAGTAAAAAATGCAAATCGATAAAACCTAAAAGAAAAATCCATCCCTTAAATGCATATAAAATGTACAATTATTTTAGTGTTTCTTAAAAAATTTCATTAAATTAAAATGGGAGTATTATCTCTGTTAAGCACGTTGTTCCATTTTCAATAAACCTGTAATTTTATATTCAAACTGTGTCTGCTACATGCTAATGTTTATTAATTCTCCTTTGTAACAAATATTCAAAACATGTTTGGTAGTAAAATCGTAACAAGTCGGGCTTAGACTACGCTACCTATTGTTTGAATTATATTATTCATAATATTGTTTGTTAAATTATCCCCTATAATATACCGAAGCAGACTAAAATAAGATTTATAGAGGCTAAAGTGGAATAACATCAAAGCGCAGAACCTTTTTAAGAAACCCGTTTTTTATATAAATGAGGCCCCATTAAACAAATCTAAAACAATTGATACGCAGGTGTCGGTTATTTGAAGTGAAATGCCCGAAAGTCTCATGAAATTGTAATTTTAACTGAGTTTCGCCGTCGACTGGATTTGTTCACCTTTTTTTCGGCCGGCCGCCTCGAAAAAAGATCCTATTACTTTTTTAGCGCCTAATGACAATGGCCCTCCCAGTAGCCAAGCCAATTATTTCGAACCTTCATGTCTAATTATCATAACCAATAAAACTTTAGATAATTATTTTTCAAAACTGTCCCCTTTTCAACCGGTCTCCTCGATTATTCCGTCTGCCGCGACGAGTCAATAAATTCAGGTTAAACTGACAAATTCTCATAAAAACTGTATGTAAAAAATCATAATTTAAAACACCAATAACGTACTAAAAAGTAAAAAATATTGTAATTTATTTAAAATATTTTGCTACGATATATAACTAATGTAATTTCGACAAAGCTCTCCACAAGTAGGTTAAAACTTAATTCTTAAATTCATTAACATATAATATAAAGCTTGTAATAATAAAAATATTTATTAAAAAAACAATACATTTACAATAAACTCTTTTTATGGGTCACTTTGTGAATCTTTCCAATTGAGGAGGTAAGTGAACTTTTGTCCTCGGTTGATTCTGTTCCCCTTAAATGCCATTTTAAAGGCACCCCGAACTCTATATTCAAGGATTTTAGCTCGTCAGTATAAGGAAATAGGTTACTCTGGATCATTTCTTTAAAAGTGGAACAATTAAACAGCATATTAAACTTTTTAATAGCTTCTAGACAAGGCTTTGGTACGTTGCCTCGCAAATACAATTTTTCCTTTGATAGTATTTTTTCCAATGGCTCTGCTAAAGCAATGACATATAAACCATAACGTGTCCCAAATTCTTTGTAGAATCTACAGCGGAACACCAAGGAAGTATCTATGAAGAGCTTTACATGAACAGCCTCCCATAGTTGTATTATATGCCATATTTCCAAAATAAACCCACAACATAGCCCTTCCAAAAATATGGCGTTTTGTTTTTTACCATTTGACAGTAAAAATCCACTTATAGTATCATCATCATCATCACCAACAGACAAGCCGTCGTGGGAATTGTGTCTAATAATTTGATTAACAAGAAACTCTGTTTTCTGTCTGGAGAAAATAACCAAAAACATACGCTTGAACGTTTTTTCAAAGTTAGATATGGCAGCGTCCAATTGCTGAAATGATATGAAATACATTTCTACCTTACAACTGGTCTCGTGTTCAAGAAACATATATTCTTCCAGCGGTGTAGAATCGTTAACAGGTCTTGATAAAGTAACCTGATTCAAACTCGTGTCGAAATTATATTTTACAATTTGATCAAAGTCCTTACCCTTCTGTACATGAGTAATTGTAGGAATATGACACTGATTAGTTTCCTTAAAAGTCCATACATTTCTGTACAAAGAACTAACATCATATCTTACAACAGCTAATAACACATCCAAATTCTCATTAAGTCTTTTTTTAGGAGCTGCTCTCGTTAGGTCACTAATCTTAAAGTCATTTAAACGAGTACCAAATAATCCCGATGTTTCCATTTTGGGTACTTCAGGTCTGTGGCCAAAAATTAATACTTGGAATGTTCTACTTTTGAAAAATTCCTGCAAATACTGCTTTGGCACGCATTCAGTAAAAAAAATATGACTTTCGTTAAAATGAATTTTAGTTGTAATTTCTTTCAGGTCTGTTTTACAGGCTGCTATATTATCAATTTTATATGTGGCGTAAATTTCTGTGAATCCCTTAGCTTTAATTTCCTGCACTGGCACATTGTATAGGGTGTTTAGTTTTATTACTAAAGGATTATAGTGAAGTTTTTGCTGTACAGTCATTATATTATCCAGTTGTATTACAAGGAAGAAATCCAACACTAATGGTTCTTTTGGTGTTTTACCTTTCTTAGATTTTTTACTAGATTTGCCAGATTTTTTACTAGATTTTCCTAGTTTCTTTGATGATTTTTTACTGGATTTTTTTGATTTCTTTGAAGATTTACTAGATTTGGATGAACCTCTTTTTTTTCGCTTCTTTTCTTTTTTATCTGGTTCTTTTTCCACTGGTTTTACATATCGATACAAGCTATAAAATGGATCTGTAAAAAATATTTCCCCCGATACCATTAACTTTATATTTTTATCCTTTTTCTTTCCTTTTTTACTTTTATCACTTTTGCCACTTTTTTTACTCTTTTTACTCTTTCCACTCTTTTTACTCTTTTTACTTTTTTTACTAGTCTTGCTTGCTTTATCCGACTTAATTTTAATTGTATCTAGTGGATCAACAGGATCTTTAACAAAATCTTCCTTTAGTAACTCAGGACCACAGACTGGAATAAAAGTTTTATGTTTTATAAATTCTTGCTGGGTAGATTTTTCCATTAATTCCAAAAGATCTGCATCGAAACCATCAAAATAATTAAATCCAGAAACTTCATTCTTCTCTGATGATGTTAGTGATGGTACTTTAACAAGAGCTGTACTTGTTTCTAAATTAGGATCATAATCATACACTTCAATAAAACCAATTTTATCAACATCTTCAAACTTCATGTAGAAGGTTTTGGTCTTGTCGGCTTTTGCAGCAGCCCCAACCTTCTTCTTATTATCAAAAACGTTAAATTTTGCGATGTGAGCCTGAACAATTTTTAATTCTTGGTCGGTTATATTATTCATAAAATGCTCAAGGCATATGGGGACCCATGCCGTTTCACCTTTGACTATCGTTTTTATGATTTTGATTCCATTTGGGCTGAAAATTTTTGCTACAGGGCCCCAACAAACAACATCAAACGAATATGAGATGTATTTTGGAACCAGTTCGTAGTCTACATGTATAAAGCCAATAGGTTTCTCCACAGGTATGTAATGTTTAGGTGGTGGAGGCTTAACCACTTCTCTTTTAGGTGATTTAGATTTGCGCGATTTTGATTTTTTACCTTTTTTGCTGGATTTTTTACTCGACTTTTTGCTAGACTTTTTGCTGGATTTAGATTTTCCTTTCTTGCCTTTTTTACCTTTTTTCTTTGCCGGGGTTTCAGGTTTCTTTAAATTAAATGCCAATAGAATTCTTATATAAAAGTGTACCATTGTATCATACTATGGAATGTCATAGTTCTGTCAATAGACTAACTTGAAGTAAAAATAATGCCAACCTTAATAATTATTTATTTAATAAAAAAAACTATTTATTTAATGGCGTGATAAATTTTTTGCCATACGCTATTGTATTTAAAGTTAAAATAAGGATGTGTGGTATTTTATATGCGTTTAAACTTTGCGTGTCAAAGCCCACTAAGTTTATAGACGTGGCAGGTTGAACAATTACTAATTCTAACTAAATTTAAAAACATGCTGCTCATTAGTAAAAAAATTCACGCTTCGATGCACTTACTGCCTATTTTTTAAGTATTTTATCTAGGATGACTGAATGTTCCAGTGGTTAATAATTTAATAAAAAATATCCCCGCTAAATTAATAAATCATGGAGTATCTTGTACAATTAATTTTCCTTTCGAGTTATCAAATTTAAAAGCACTTCTGAGAAAGTTATACTGTCGTATTCCTAAAGCAATATACTCCCCCTAACATGTTAATTTATAAAGATATAAGTATGATAATCATCTTCGAATTTTTACTGTTCTCGGGGGTAATTTGATACAGCAGCACTAATTCATGGGGAGCAAGGTGTGGCGCGCAATTTGTCAAGAGATCCCCTTCTTCAGTTAGGTACAGGGGGAGAGAGAAGTCTGCAAACGGAAAGTTAATGAAGACATTTTATCATTTTATGATGTATGTTGCTATTAGATGCCTGAAAACGCTTTGATACCGTCACGAAGACAAAAGAATAAAGCATCGGGGAGGATGCTATCGGCGATAAAAATTATGATCTACTGCTCTAATCAAGTGCGGCTCTATTTCAGCATCCATTTCAAGAGCGTGAGGTTAATAAATAACATTTTCACACCACTCATTTAATACTTTCGATATTATTTAATTACTACTTACTTTTTATTATACTATGTTTCTGGATCAACTTTATAGTCTTATAAGAGTAAAAAAATTTTCATTAAAAATTTTTTGAAAAGAATGGGCCAAATACTCGATGCTTAGGTCTAGGTTGATTGTGAATGAAATAAAATATTGACATTTAAAAAAAATTTCCATGATTTTATATCATTTCTGAAAGTACCTGAAGTCTAAAGAATACGAACCTAAAAAATACAAAGTTTTAGACGTAGATCAAGTTTTAACTTTTTATAAAAAATGATTCTGATGAAATTTTTCTTTTGCATAAAGTAGTATCTATTATAGATAAGATGGTTAAAATGATGATTGACGATATTGAAGATAAAGGTACTGTTTTACTAGATACAGAAACTAAAACTTTAACATCAAAAAGCTTCACCATTGTTAAAGGGGAAAAATTTTCTTATATACAGAAACAGTCGCCACTGTCTGCGTCTTGCGTCACCTACTCTTCTTGTTGGAGCAGGTGCTACTTTTGAAACGTTAAAAATTCATGGAAAGTGGAAAAGTGGAAAAGTTCGACTGTAGCGGAGGAATACATAGAGGAAAGTATTTTCTTAAAAAACAAGATTGCTCATATGAATATCAATTCTATAACTTCAATTGAAAAGGTAAAAGATAATAATTGTTCAATAGTATCATATCAAAATTAGAAAATAGGGAAGAATCTTCACTTGTTGTAAAAAAATACCTACAGAGCCCGCCCTTTGCACGACCGTCATCTTGAAAACAATGCAAGAGGCGAACTTGTGGTGAATGCACGTATAGTTCCAGTCAAAATTTTTGTACTGTGGTGAGTAGTTATTTTCTTACGTATATATATTTCATTGTAATTTATATAAGGCTATATGTGATTTGTTGATAAGTAGCATCCACTAATAAAAAATATCAGTAAAATACTTAATTCCGAATTATAATCTCAAATTTGTATCCCATTCATCAGTACCGTGTCGTCAGATCCATGTTCGATGTTTCGGTTATCTTTTTTTCGCAAACTTTAATTTAAATTCTGCTTGCGCAGAACTTGTTTATTTAATGTTATTATAAACTCATATAAATTTGGTGTGGGTCCCATATCTAATATTTGAGATATCGGTATACCCAAAATCCACCAGCCGCCACTGATGTGTGGTATTATTGGATTTTAAGATATTTAATGTATAATATGTTGCAATAAATCTTATATTTTCCAATAAATTATGTATTTAATTGATATACCTTGGTATACTCGTCACTTCCCGTGTATTCAAATTT